>OU026148.1:3547709-4082709 GCA_907269125.1 Eristalis pertinax
TGCAAAAAGCATCGCTCTGTGCGACGTTAAATCCGATTTCGTTTCGTTTGACGATTTATTGCATATGTTCACGTACTTAAGAACAAGAAAGAAGACTGAGCGTGCACACAGACGGGATGAGAGGGGTGGGAGGGAGGGAGAGAGAGCAGGAATCAAATAAAGAAACTTTACATATTTTTCTCCTTCTTCATACCCTTTCCCACACAGCAGCACATCAGCTCAGGGCACAGCAGGCAGAGCAGCAGCAGTCTTCTGTGAATAATCATGAAGTGATATTTGAACATATTTACAACATCACAGATGACTGAAGCCAACAAATGGAACGTCTATTATTTGCTCCTGTCAAATCCTTTTGTCAAACGAGCAACCCCATCACTCGTTCGTTCGTTGCCTCCGCCCCGTATTGTCAGGGATGTGTTCATTGTGCGCGTTTGTGTCCAAGCTTTTGGCAAAGCTAAGCGAACTGTCAATGTGACAGATTTGACATTTGCATCACTGCCGCCCTCACATGTGTGCTCCCGGAATAAATCTTTTCCACTTGGCCGCCGGTCCCTACTTGAGTCGCATTAAATCCACCCGCGCGGGCAGTGCAATGTTTGGGAAACGGGACAAGGATGCGTATGACTGTGGGTGTGTGGGGGGAGGGGGGGGAGAGGAAATCGCCCCATCAGCGGTCGGACGGCGCTTTCTTATTCAAAGTGAAATCGTGTGAAGCGAAATGTGCCGAAGTGTACTTTAAAAACGCGGCGGATCTTCGGTTTCGACCTTTCAAAGCCACAAAGGAGCGAGCGTCGGGATGGATCCCGCCTTGGTTTGGCGGATACCTGGCAGAGTAAACACGGCCAGTGGCAGACCGGAGTCATGGTTTTGATGGGCAAACGCACGCCGGCAGGGAGAGAGGCAAACAAAAAGTGAAAAATTGAAACACGTTATGGATAATATCTCGGGGTTCCCTTTGGTCAAGGACTTCAGTTTTTCGTTTCGTTTCTTTCGATTTCGCTTTGAGATGCGAGGTATTCTGCTATTTGCACAGCGAATGGTGTGGCAGAATCAAAGAGGGCATCATCCCAAGGACGAGTGGTGGTGATGTGCAATGAGGGCGCGCAACACGGGGTATTTATTAAAAGTATTTTCCAGGTGAACTGCGGGCAATTGAGAGGGATTCGGGTGGAAACTGAAAAGCTATTGTAGACTGGCTCACATTTTCGGAAAAAGAGGTCAGTTGAATGCGAAGTCAATGGGCAAACGACAATCGAGAGATGCCGTGTAGAAGAAGCTTCCAATCAGTGTCCTGCCGTGACTCAAGATCCTCGAAACTGGACCGATCACGTCCTAGACGAATGCTCTTGCTCTCTCGATCGACAATCACGGAATCATTGTCCTGCCCTCAAGAAGGTCACCCCAACAGACTGAACTCCGTCCATGGCCACCCGTCCATCCTCCCCAGTCAACAGGGCACAACACACAATCAAGCGAATTCTCAAAATTAGGTCTCAACAAATAAGCGGGACTAATGAAACGACCTTTTTTCGCAATCAACGGCATTCATGGCATCAAGTGCGGCCCCGCTTCACTTCGAAACTTAACATTTTTCGACACCATTAGCAGTTTACATCTCGTAAGACAAACTGTTGTCGACCCTACTCTTGTGTCAAGATGCTGTCTCCGTCCTCCTACGGGCCGTCTCATTCCAACAGGATGCAGAATGCAGACAAGACCTTCATAACCATCATCAGGACAATTTCACAATTAAAAGTTCGGAATGAAAATTACATCTTGACAGCCGTGGCAGGACAGGAAAGGCGGGCGTGTGTGTGTGTGTGTGTCGGAGTCTGAGACGGAGTCCGGCGTGTTTGTGTGCCAAAACATTCATTTGTTCCTTTCTTCATCCTTCCTGGTCTCTGTGTCCACTGGAAGTTCGGAAAAAACGGCGGCAGCATCCTCCCACTTTGGCTTAAGTACACACGTTTTAATTAGCGACTGCCTCCCCCTCCCACTCTCTCTCTCTAATGACAGGATATTGCTTCAGAAATGAATGCCGGACAAGCGTGTTGATGGGGGAGGGGGGGACGTCTCCGAGGGGGGGGGGGGGGGGGGGGGGTGACGGCGATAGAAGAACGCAGCAGAAAAACAAGAAATTGCAATGAACTTACGAGATGACCGGGATAAAAGCAAAGAAAGTCGTTCTCCTCATCTTCGTTGCATTCCTTGTGACAGACAGAGGGACAGAAGGATTCCTTTATTTTATTTTTTTCACTCGCTTCCTGCCGCCTCTCCTCGGTGCCGTTGCAGAACGAGACAAATAGAGACTCTCGGCTGTGTGAGCACACACAGTTGCAGAACACAGCTTTGCCATTAAATAAAAAGATCATTAACTGCTAAAAGGATACGGCGAAGGATGCGCGCTATTGCACTGGGAAGCAGGAGTGGAACATGGAACACTAGCGTTTTTAATTCACTTCGGGTGGAAGGATAGTGTCCTACTCATCAGGATGGGCGGGGGGTTGTAGACTGATGACGGTGGCGGTGGTGTCGGTTCGAGTCGACCCAGTGTCATACAATTGAAAGGACACAAGTTTCTTTTCCTTTTTTTTTTGTTTGTTCGTTTGACCTAAGTTATGGCATTCAATTAAAAGGATATGGGCGCATGGCACATTATGGACTTTGAAGTGCATTTCTAAGACGTTGGACAGGCGGCGAGGATGCTTATAATTGTGTGCTACCAGCGAGACTGAGCGGGGGACGTTCTCTCTGGTGGAGAGTGCTCTTGGCAAGCGAGTGGGTATTCATATGGTCTTCGAATGGGGACACAAACGACGGAGCTTGACAACATGTGACAAGATGTTGAAGAGATGGTTGGTCGAAGGATGGACTGAAAAAAAAAAAAAGAAGAAGTTGGCAGCAGGGCCCAATCCTGCCGAGAGCCAAACTGAGGAAAGGAGGGTTTCAGGACAAATTACAGAAAAACACGTGATGCCTATCCGCTGTAAACCGCCTTTTCGTCTCATGACCAAGCTTCCATCATCTCGTTGGTGTCTCGTGACGGTCAAGGCCTCCGAACCAAAGGCACAGTGGTGCACTGACGAACCGCCAGAAGAGAAAATATACGCCTCGCGACCAAGCTCCCATATGTGCACCATCATCTTGGTTCGTTCGTCCCGTGTTGAAACTGACAGAACCGAAGGAACACCGAACCGAAACCGTGGTCTCGTGATGTCCCTCAAAGATGATCGGCGACAGGGCACGACCCGCGACCAAGCACCCATGCGTGGACCACTGTAAACGGCTTCAAACTGACAGAGCCAACTCTGAGATGTCTGAAAAGTAACCAAAAATCCCACGACCTCCACTTTTCGGAGCAGACGTAGATGCCAAAGGCGAAGGCAGCCACTGTGGCGCAGATCGCCACCCACGTCCAGTCACCCTACGGTACGACAAAGTACAGGAACTGCTCCTCCTGACCTGACTTGGAGTACGGCACCGTCACGCGAAAAGCTTCAGCTTCGAGCCGACAAAAGAAAAGTAAAAAATCGCCAAAACGCACGCGTCTCTAGACCAAGCACCCATGTCGGTGCATAGTTCTCTGATGTCTCGTGATGATGAACGTACTCCAGACCAACAAGACCGACTCATTGATGTGACTTGACGCGACTCTTTACCAAGCTTCCAAGTAGGTGCCACCACCTCTCCTCCGAACCGACGGAAAACTGCAAGAAGACACCAAAAAACACGGCGCATTTGACCAATCTTCCACGTGTGTAGGTGGTTCGCTGAAAACCTTAGGATGATGAACGGCCTTGAACTCCCAGAAGAATCCTAGAAGACCACACAAGAACAGGACAGGGCACATCTTCCAAGACAAGACACACATCGAATGGCGCGAAAGTGTCAATTCTGACACACCACAGCCAGCTAACACCTGGATTCGAATCCAGTACTCTACCCCTTTGCCCAAGTGAAGGCTCAGTGAATTCTGGCTGAGCTCACCATGGACGTGGGAAACGAACATCCTTAAGGACATCCAATTCCATGCGGCGCCCACTCGCGTCCCAACAACAGCGCACTCCAATCCGCACCGTCAAAGACATCCGCCTGCCTTGTGTTCCACCAGAAACCTTGTTCGTTTCATTAATTGGGAAAACTTTTCAAATCACGTCTAATTGTTTCGGAAACACTCCACGGAGAGCTCACATTAAAATTCGCGTGTGTACGAGCAACGTACGCACACGACCAATTAAGCGACTTCCGTTGGCTCAGTCAAAGTCAAGACCAAGCAGCCCCATTCCAAGTGATTACCTTGAAATTCTGCTCAATCGTAAAACAAACAGGACGACTACAACTGGCAGCCTACAAGGTAAACCCTTTCGTGTTGTTTTTCCACTCTCGCCGCCGCCGCCAACCGCCCACCAACGGAGGAAAACAGCAATCAGGCAGCCAAGCCATCCATGTGAGCCACGGCAACAATCTTTGATTGTCGTCCTCAGCCAATTAAACAATATTTACCCTCGAAGGTACCCAACAAACACAGAGCTTCAAGTGGTTTTTCCCTCCGAACAAACAGCACACACACAAGGAGGAGATTCTTCAACAGCAGTCCTCTTCCCTCCCTTCGACACCTTTCTTCGCAATTTTTTTCCCGTACCTTCGCACACTTGAGCATCCGGGATGGGGATGTGTGCTCCTCCTGGTGAAGTGCTCATGTCAGTCAGTTGTCACATGTCTTTATTCGCCACGCCAACGAGTGGCGAGTGGAGTGTGGGTGATGGTGGCGATGGCGATGGCGACGGTGCTGGCACATCGTTCCGAGGAAAAATATTCACAGACTCTGGGAAAATATTTGCTCAGCACTTTACGGCGAGCACCGCCGAGGAATGCATTCGTTTGTCATACGGAATCTATTACATTTTCTGTTTGAACGGTCGAGTCACTAATTAAAATTACTCCACTACTTCTAACGGAAGGAAATACATCTTAGCCCGGCAGCCGCCACGACGCACGTCTCCGATGCTGGGTCAATAATTAATGAGGTCCCTCTTGGGCCTAGACACTAATTAGCTCCCGCTAACGTCATTTATTGCCGCGGCGAACCTTACTTAAGCCCCCACCGTCAGTTACCCAGTTGGACTGCGCCCGCGAATGGGCGGCCGGGGCGGGGCTCGAGCACCGTGAATATTTATCGGTTATCAGAATAATTTATGAAGCAACTCTGGCGGTGAACAATTTCAGCGAATTCCTTAACCTCCTACCTCGGATGTGTATCAGCACGGCCGCCCACCACCAACCGAACCCCCCCCCCCCCCCCCCCCCCCGGCTTGCCGCCCAACTTACAACGGCATTGTTAATAGGCCCAGTCTCTTGCTCCGTTTGTGGCCTCAACCCTTATCCCGGGGACCCTTTGTGTAACTGATGATGATGGTGTAAATTATACTTTCAAAAGGATAATAAAATTTTATTATGAGGATTTTTATTGCCCGAAAGCGCAATTTTCTAATGAAATTTATGGCCATGAGATATTAACAATTATTTCGAGTAGCTGTGTGTGTGTGTGTGTGCGACTCAGTCTATGTGTGTGTGTGTGTGTGTGTGGGTGTTTGCAAGAAGCCATCCCTTGTCGGAGAGTGAAAGGATTTTCTTTTTCTCGTTTGAATGGGGGCGACCATCGTTTCGGCCGAGATTTTGATCGTGAGACGAATGGAAAGGCGATGGCCAGGACCTTTCGACGATTTAATACCGTTGTCGGTGGTGCGTTTTGTGAATAGGGATCATGACCCATCGGGGAGGACATAACTCATCTGGATTCGGATTAAGTCCTCAGAGAGGCGCAGAATGACTGGGGCCCGGGGCGGATGGGTGATAATTCGCATGTGAAGTGTCGAAATGAATATGTTAAGCGTGGGAACGGCTGAAAAATTGCCAAAAAAAGGGAGTGGTGCGAGACATTTGCAATGGGGAAGAGGGGTGGTCAGTTTGAACAGCCACAAGGAGGAGTGGATGCTCCGAAAAGATGGCCAATCTCGGAGAATTCGTTGCAATCTGCCACAAGAGGGAGTGGATGGTCCGAAAAGATGGACCATCTCGGCGAATTCGTTGGAATTTGCGACAAGATGATCCGAAAAGATGGCCAATCTCGAAGAATTCGTTGAAATCTGTCACAAGAGGAAGTGGAAGCTCTGATCAGATGGACAATCTTAGAGAATTCGTTGCAATCTGCCACAAGAGGGAGCGGAAGCTCTGATCAGATGGACAATCTTGGAGAATTCGTTGGAATTTGCGACAAGATGGTCCGAAAAGATGGCCAATCTCGAAGAATTCGTTGCAATCTGCCACAAGAGGGAGTGGAAGCTCTGAACAGATGGACAATCGCTGCGAATTCGTTGCAATCTGCCACAAGAGGGAGTGGAAGCTCTGATCAGATGGACAATCTTGGAGAATTCGTTGGAATTTGCGACAAGGTGCTCCGAAAAGATGGCCAATCTCGGAGAATTCGTTGCAATCTGCCACAAGAGGGAGTGGATGGTCCGAAAAGATGGCCAATCTCGGAGAATTCGTTGGAATTTGCGACAAGATGCTCCGAAAAGATGGCCAATCTCGAAAAATTCGTTGCAATCTGCCACAAGAGGGAGTGGAAGCTCTGATCAGATGAACAATCTTGGAGAATTCGTTGTAATCTGCAACAAGATGCTCCGAAAAGATGGCCAATCTCGGAGAATTCGTTGGAACCTGATCAAAAATGGATCCAGATCGAGCTGAATTCACTGATCAGTGAGGCTGAGTAACACACTTAGTACCCATATAGGAACGAGTTCAGTGATCAAAGAGGCCGTGCACGTGACTGACCACTGTCCACGGCGGTTGTGGCACGAAATTGCAACCCACCTCCTGTCCTTTGTGTGACGCTACAATCTGTGGAATGGAAATGGATCAGATTACCACCCACGATGAACGTCTAATTTGACACTAATCCGCGGCAGCATAACTGACAGCAGGACAGCAGGCCATCGAGATTGCCAGAGTCGACAAGGTCTTCGCCTTCACCAGTCACCTCATGCTGCTCCACCTCGTTTATTATTCCAGCAATTTCGCAAGTACTTGTCACCACACAGTACCTCCCCCCTTTCACACGAGATACCTGCTCACACACACACACATTATTCATCAACGAAAAGGAAACTCATTTTCTCGTAGTCTCATTTTTTTTCTCCCCCTCTCGTCCCGCGAAACACCGTCAACCGGCAGGATGCACCCAACTAATAACTCACCGTACACCGCACAAGCACAAGAGGAAAAAAAATAGAAGACAAAAAGAAAAAAATGGAAAAAGAATACTCATTCGCCTCGACAGAGTTATACATCGTGGCACATGTTGCATCAAAAAAGCCCCCGGGAGTGGTGTACACAGAGTTGAAGCGGTGGCGGCATCAGGAGCAGCAGCAATGCCAGCACTGGTGGCAGCATTCACCGCAATTTTAACTGATGCACTAAATTAGTCCTTTTTAACACTTGTGCAATAAAATTCCAATTTCAATGGAATCTCCACACAGGGACGAAGAACTCAACTCTTTCTGGTGGCCTCTCTCTTTTCCACAACCTCCTCCCACTCGCCCCTCCCTAACAACTCTGCGGAGACGGCTAGAGAGACCGCTCGAACGGAAACGGAAACCGAAATTGCTTCAGCGATAATGTCAACTGACGGAGAATTTATTCTTTATTATTATTTTCGTTACCCCCACCTCTCGGGGGGAAGGGGAGGGGGGGGGGGGTTTGTAGAATAAGATTGCAGGCGGTGGGAGTCGGCAGAAAGACAAGCACACACATAGAGAGGGAGACACGACTGTGGATGCATTTCATCGTCCTTTGCGAAGCCGAATTGTACCGCCACCGCCCCCCCTGCCCCCATCCAAACCGTCTAGAAGGTTTATTCGTCTCGTCGGTGTTTTTATCATTGTCCCAAGATAAAATGAAATTGTCGGACAACAAGGAATCCCATTTGCAACAGAGAATGCAAACGGAAGGACATGGATACATGCACGCCCACATTCGCATTCACATTCACACGCGAATAAATAAGAAGAGAAAGTTCACATTCTTAAAGAAGAAGGACTTGATCCGTTACCCCAGTCGACCCCACCCCACCCTCCACCCCCCTCGCGAGGAATCGCCTGAGGAATTGAGAAATGAGATCTTTTCTTTTCTGTTTTTTTGTTGCCTTCTCTACGCTCACTCGTGCATAGAGTACAATTGCTGAGAGAAATTGTGTCCTTAGACACCTCCCGCTTATGCAGTGGAAGCCCTCCCCCCCCCCGCACAGTGAGAGAAGACGACTTGTGAGACCAAGCGCCTGGGCGGGCGGTGTTCAAAATTACGGACGACACAAAGAAGTCCCTTAACCCCTGCCGCCACCCACTCAGTGCCCTCTTTAGTTTTTATGATTTCCTAATGCAGTCGACACGACGAAGCTCTGTGGGGATTTGTGAGGGGGCAGGGACAAAGGGAAGAACACCTTGTAATTGATATGCCCTACATCCGGACTGACGTGGGGGCGTGGAAGGGGGGGGGGGATTAAGTGAGCGCCCTAGGATCACACATTTACTTGAAATTTAATTGTTGTACACGAGTTGGTCGCTGCACTGGGGGTGGAGGGTGTGGGGGGGTGACTGGTGACATATGAAAACGGTCGGTGGATTGGTGGCTGGGTGGTTGGTGTCTCACATTTATGAGTGCACACAAAGTGGCAAACGACGAGCAAAAAGGATATCTGTGATTGTCGTTTGTTTGTTGAATGGAGCGTCGACTGTGTGCGGCGGAGTGCCGGAGAGACGGCGGCTTGGTGCAGGAATGAAAGAGAAAAATCAGGCCACACACAGGCACAGGCACGAATTAACATCGCTTGGGTATTGAAAGAGCAAAGCCATCTGTGGAATGGTGTTAATTGGATTTCTTAATGAGTGCGGCGCTTGCTTGCTTGCGGATTGATTGTGGCATTTGTGCGCTTGGGCCTAGGGCGCTTGTGCGACACACGATGTGACGACGGAGCTCTTTGTGTATGACTGACGGGGGAAATGGGGACAAATAATCCCACACAGATGGTTCATCAGAATTTGACACTTTTTTTTTTGTTGCTTTCTTTTGCAAGCATTTTAAAGGAGGGATACATTCAGGCTTGAAAATGAACTGCCTCCCTCCCCTCATTTCCACATCGAATCGATGACAATGAAAGGCGAAGGACTCGACTCGTTGCCTCAAAAAAAAAAAAAAAAACTGCACACTTTGCAGTTTGCTGACCTCTTCTTCAACTCAATTCAAAGCCCCCCCATCACGGTGGTCCTTTTTTTTATTTCTCTGCCCCCCCCCGTTTTCATTTTCATCACCCCACACACAATGAACTGACCAAATAGCTTTATTACACGATTCATAGTTAGCTGCCCACTCCATGCCCCAACACACGCCCGCCCGCCCGTCCGCAGAGACCCCAAAGGGATCCCAATTTCTCTTTATTTGTTTCCAGTATTTCAATTTGCACAAAAGACCACGACAATAATCAGAAGGACCATCGAACTGTGTAACATAAGACCGATGGTCATTCACTGCCCCATGGCACACCCCCTAATTTGCCACTTAAGGACTCTGACTGTCTCCCTCACTCTCTCTCGCTCTCGATGGCGAGGAAAGGACCAGCTTGCGACAGGCTTTTATTACCTAATGTTCTCTGTAATGAAAAAGGAAACCAAAAAAAAAGAAGAGGAACTGCTGCGATTTCGGACGACCAAGACCCGCCTGTGGTCGATGACAAATGAAGTTCTTCTTCTCCCGCCACCCCCACCACGCCGCACCAGTGGAGACCCTTATTTCTATCGGCGGCGCTTAGCTGCCACATTGTCCCTATGGTCATTCAAAACCCCATTCAGGATATGTTTTTCGCCGTATGGTCATCACATTATCATTGGGCGGCGGGGTCTGTTCACTGCAGCAGCTCCCTGGGTCCCCCTCTCTCCACCCCTCGTGTTCTATCGGCAAAGCGACTGACGGTGGGGGATGGCTGAGAAAGAAAAAAAAAAAGAAGTACGACATCATCACCATCATTGCTGGCTCATCTTCTGAACGAAATCCGAGGGTGAGAGAGAGAGATCGGAATGGATCGTAAACTCCAATTGGTCATCCGTCGGCCACCCCCCTTCATCCCCCACCCAACAAGACCATTCGAATGGAATATTGAAAACCAAACTGGCGCACATGAGATGCGAACTGCAGAAAATTGAGCACAGAAAAACAAAAAATAATTCAAAGGATTCCACAGGATGATTGCACAATCAGTGAGGCACACATCCCCACACGGAGGGGGGCGAGCTAAACTGAACAGAGAGGAAAAAAAAAGGGTTTTGCGGTTGCATTTCTGTCAGTTTGATGCATTATTATGCGAACACATCCTCCCTAGCTAGCCCCCCTGACCAGTGATTGAAATAAATCCATTCCCGCGTGTTTGGAAATCCTTTCATTTGCCGCCTGTATCTGTGTCTGTCTAATAATATTGCGGTTTTGCGGTTGTAATTTGGGTTTCTGCTCTCGAAACCGAACCGAACCAAACTTGTTTTTTTCTTCTTGTGCTCTTCTGTTATTTTGTCAAAATGTTTTGCTACTGCTGGACGCTGGGCTGAATGGTCGGAATTTGTTCATGTTCGATGGATGCTCGAAAAAAATGGACAAAAAGAAGCAACACTGAATGATTGAGTTCAACGGTTGAGGGATTAGGTTTGTCTTTTTGCGATGCGCCGGACAAGAGGGGTGAAACTAATTTAAGTTTTAATAATTGAAATGGTAGCGTTTTTTCTCATTGAAATCCTCATTCCTTGCAGCGGCGGCAGCATTTGCGGGTCATTGAATGGAATTCAATAAATTCGGTATTCCACTAGAGAGGACGTGTAATTAAGTTCACGGCACGGTTGAGAGAGGACGCAGTGAGGCCGTGACGACCTGTTTTTGTGGGTGGGTGAAGGGATGCGCTGTGACATGTTGAAAAGATTTGCAAGTGAATGGAGTGCTGTTTTGTAGGGCTTATCGATTGTAGTGGCGGTTGTTTTGAGAGTCAGTGTAGCAAGTTAATAGGAGTGACGTCTTGATTTCAGATCTTAAAGCGAATCCCTCGTCATTAGCTTACTCCGCTGCTTGGTTACAGCTCCACAATGAGTCGTATCATAATACCCCGAACGGATAGTAGTCGAGGAACAATCCCCCATGTTCTGGCATTTGTTTGCAGCTCGGTTGGGCCGCTGTGGCAGTTGGAAAATGAACCAGAAAAAGGCTTAAAGATCCCTTACTACAACGCATTCGCTGACAAGGGACGTGCCATTGGCTCGACACTGGCTTGGAAACGTTCCTTAAGGAGATGGCGATTAGATGGCCTAGACACCCGCCCTAGAGGTGTCATGAAACGTCACAACAGCAGTGGTTTAGTTTTCCCAATGATCCAGAAAAAACTCTATCCACCTCGCAGTAGACACACGAATCCAGACGCGCATAGTTCTAGACAGCATTCACAAACGGAACCCTTTTAATTTCGGAGAGTTCATCTGTCCCTTCGTCTGTCTGCCACACGGTCACAGCTTCTGTTTCTCATTTAGTTCAAACGAGCCCAAGCCTTGTCCTCTTAAAACAACCATTTTAAGGGGACTTTGTAAAGAACCACACCAAACGGAGGTTGATCTGCATGAGCTAGCAGTTTAATCTACCAGACTCAGCAGCTATTCGATACCGTCCAACATTTAAAGTAAAACCACAAACACAGTCCTTTTCAGAAGTCCGAAACACCAGGTCACCAGAAATGAAGGTAATGCAGCGTAAGTATCCCAATTTTAAGCTAGAAAGGAATGCAACGATGTTTGGGCTAGCACCCAGGGAAAGCCTTCTGTACACTCGCATAAAAAACACGAAGTTATAACCTAAAACCCCTCATAATTACTTTTTTCCTACATCCCCCCGTTCTCGAGATATTCATCGTCAAAGTATTCAATTTAGCAAAAGTACCTACTACAACTTCTGGGCGACTTATGCTTCTAGTTCTAGTACTTTTCTCAAAAAATGCGAACCATTCGCAGACCTTTGGGCTCTAACTTTTTTGTTTGGCGGAGTTGCTCGATGAATGGGGCCTCGTTTTAAAGGGCACGCTTCGTTCTTCAAGCTCCATGGAACCCGCCTTGGTTAAGTGTACGACTTTTGGGTTGTACGCGCAGTAGAAGGCCATATTGGGGCGAATTTTATCGCTTTGACTTCCTTTGGGTGGCCACAACTTTCTTGGTTAGAGGAGTAGATCAACGCGGAAGGTCTCGTTTGAAAGGGCATAGAAACTCGGCTAAGTCAAGCGTTAAACTCGACTCCCAGGCCATGACGTCGGAGCATAGTCGCTGTTCTCAAGAGCAGGCGACTCTGAGGCAACGCGCCTTCCAACAAACTCGGCAAGTCAAGCCCAGTCCCCATTCAAACTTGACTCTCCACAAAGCGCCGTTTCATTAGAGTTAGAGTCTGTTCCAAAATGGAGGCAGCACGGCCTGTAGTACACAATCCAACAGAACCAGGATGTGTAAAAAAAATAGCCACAGACACCCCCGTGGGTTCCAGAGCGGTTGAAAGCAGACCTCAGCTTCAACAACATACCCAATTTTTGAGATGAAAAGGGACGTCAACATCACTATGCGCATGGTATGCCGTATGGACATAAGCGTGGCGCCTTTCTGCAGCCACTGGAACCTAACCTATCTCGGGCAGAGACGACTGGCCACCTTGACTGTGCGTAGAAGACGAACAGAACCACAATACGATCACTCCTTCGACTGGCCTCCATCGATCCTTTCACAATACGAGTGGATCACTCCACATTTTTAACACCCTCGTCGTCACTACTTCTTTTGATCGACTGCGCTCCCTCTAATCAATTGGCAGTCCTCTGACCAGTCCTTCTCTTCATTTAAGCGTTCTTCTGCCAGTTCCCCCTTGAACTGTGAATTGCTTTCATTTCCGTGCCTTTTTCCAATTAATGGCCGCCTAAAATCGGTAGTCAAACATTAGCGCTTCATCAGCCAGCAACTGCCACTCCAAACATCGACTTTAACCCCCCCGCTCTCAACCAGAATTTGCGCCTCATTCCATTCCACAATTTAACTCCTTCGTCCATTTCCCGACAAAAGTCCGACATCTGCAACGCAATCATCGTCCATCTCCCGCCGCACACACACAGAACACTTTTAAGGACCCCAAGTCAACAAACCCATTTAACACAATCGCATAATGTCCACACCAGCTAATGCAGTTTCATAACTCATTTCATTGTTTGGCGAATTGCATTAGCCTCGTTGCGGGGAGGGGACCCCTCACGCCAAGGCGCACTTTATCACATTCACCTGATGGAAATAAAAATTATGCCAACTGTAGTGGGCTTGCTGCTGAATCACATCCTCCACCTTGCGGTGCATTTCCTTTGTGCTCTGGGCGGCCTTTTGTGCGCCTCATTGGACGCGACGACAGTGCGGACATTTTAAGTGCCAGATGCAAAAATCTCCCGAGGACACGCCGAACCGGGGGGATGTGCAACGATGCTGACGGCGGCGGCGGAGCAAGTCAAATAATAAGTCGGATAACAACGGAATAAATAAAATTAAATGTGATGCTGCGGCAGAGGAGGAGACAGTGGCCAGTGCGGCTAATGCTGCTGCTGCTGCTGCATGCACAGCACAGTCACAGAGCATTAAGCATCTAATGCACGTTTAATAACTGAGTTTCGGGGATTTGCAACCGAAAGCGGAGAGTGTACACGCTGCAGTCGGGGTTTATGCGCAATTCGTTGATGGTGTGTCCATTTGCGAATGGACGAGGTTGGTGGAGGGGGAGTTTTGTGTACTTTGTGCCACTGAATGGACATCGAGGTGGGCGCTGACTGGATTAATCGAATTTGAAGAGCATTTGACGCTCGATTTGTTGCTACGTTCTGTGAAATCCTGAACGAGTCATAAGGCTTTTCTTTTTCTTTCAATGATTTAGACTGTCTGTCATCAGCTTTTGGTCAAAGCCAGTCGACGGAGGGTGGATTTTAGTCGCCTCTTACGACAGGCATGCCTACCTCGGGTATATTCTAACCCCTACCCGAAGGGGGACGGACTGACATTCTACGACTGCCTGTCCTAACTGCCTCGGAGACGAATTTTACTTAAGAATGAAGGCTGGGGTAGCCGAGCTCGAGAAACTTTATTTCTGAACCGCTGTAGTTTAAGGTTGTCGTCGGCTTCTAGATTGTAACAATCGTCCTAGACGTCCAATCGATGGGATGATGTTGGAGACAACCTAGAACTCCACAGGGACCTGGAGAGCTAGAGGTTTCAGCGCCGATTCCTAGGGACAAAGTTTGGAACTGGCTGTGTGCACCCTTTAAGCGTCGACTCGAAGGAAGCGCCCCACTCGTAAAAGGTGGTTCAGGGCCTAACATGCGTCAGTTAATAAGCTCCTAACCAAGCACCAGTCCCCCCGAGTTTCGCATTCAATCACAGCACTGCCAATGACAACGTGGAACTCATCATATCCCACGGCATTTCTATGGTTTTCCAATTACTGCTCTCGGCTTTCCTTTGAACCACCGAGTTTCTCAAGAGGGGGGACGACACTCGTTTGCGTGCAATCCGTGACTTCGAGTAGACCGGAGCAGCTGTGATTTTTAATCAAACTGATGCTTAAGCCAAAGCCAGTCCGCTGCAGGCCCAGTTTCCTCTAGAGCCAGACCCATGGACAACCCCCGCCGGTCAACGCCCCTCCAATCCCACTCCAGACTCCAGTAGAATTTCCAACTAAACTCCACGCCGTGACAATTCTAAGCACCAACTATTCATATTTATTGCACTCGTAACCCCGAAGGACTACTTTGCACATTCTTCTTCATTGCGCCTCGCTCAGTCCGTGGCTATCGTGCCATTCAGCCGGTGTTAGCCGCTGGTGGTGACCGTTTGATCTCCGCAGCAGCGAACCACAAGAGGAGACGCCTCAAGAATGAGAGCAAATAACACAACAAGCAACTGTCGCATCTGCAGCAAATTACCCCCTCATCCCACCGAGTGGGCCCTACCTCAAGAAATGGCATAAAAACCGGGACAACACTTCCCTACACTCGGCACAATTAAGTTTCTATACGTGAACTCGCACACACACGCGTTCACAAGTCGACAAATGTCACAAGAAATGTCAGAAACGTGCGGCTCTTATGCCGCTGGCAACTCTGTCCGATCGTGTCCTAGAAACCGATGAGAAAAAAAATCCTGGGTGCTCGCAAGAAGACTCCTCCCGTTGCCCGTTGGGAGGTGAGTTCCACAAGAAATATTACAAAAACGTCGGCCGGCAATAAGTTTTATCCTTTTTTTACATTTGGATGACAGATGAAGCCATCGTGGGGCGTGGAAAGGCGGGGGGGGGGGGGGGGGCAATAGCTAAAAATTATTATTCACTTAGTGGCACACAGCGAATGGGTGGAGGAGGAGAAGGACGATGAGACACGACACGACCATGGTGGTCGGTGGCTTGGTTTCCGGTCGACCGGTGGGTGGCTAGGGTGGCATAGGCCCACCAGCGGGACCAGCAAGAGGACATTTATCACGGGATATGTGAGTGAGGAGCGACATTGCTCTACAAATTATTTTCTTTAATGTTTCGTCTTCATTGCGTCGCGTTGTGTGCTGGCCTCTGTTGTCTTCGTCGTCGTCGTCGTCGTTGTCGTTGTCGTCCATTATTTTGCGGCGATTTGCTGCTGAGTAAGCCTGGGCAACAAATTAAGAGTCACAATGAGTACGTGGAAGGCTTTATGGTGCTGGGGGAATATAAATCGTTAGATTTATGGAAAATTAACTTATTGTCGTAGCGAGGCAGTGGGTGGGGGTGATGTTCGATAAATGAGGTCATTGGACATCCTGCGGGAGATGAATGGCAGAAAGATTGGTTGGCATGGTCGATACGGTGGAGGGTGGACAAGCATAATTCAAAATTAGACGTGGGCGTATACTCGTTTTTTTAAGGAAGCCTGAGAAGCTTTCCCGGAATTGACTTGAAATGTCAGCTCAAGGCGGATGCATGCCCTCGTCAAAGTTTGCTCCGACCCTAGAGGTGCTCTTATAAGAGCTCCCACACGCGTTGTCCCATTTAAACTTCTCACCAGTGCCCCAGTCTCCCTGGATTCCGCACTCAATCTCGGCATTGTCAATGGCAACGTGGAACTCAACAGATCCTACGACATTTCTATGTTTTTCAGCTTCAACTTCCACGAGATGGATTCCAACACATGCATACACTCGCTCCCCAATCGATTTCCACGAGAAAAGGGGCCTCAGCTGGCCACCTCGCGTGTCATCGCATTCAAAATAAATATTCACCAATTTATCTGCCACACAAGCGATGGTGCAGACACGCCCCCTGCCCACCAACCCCAAACCAACATGATCTGCTTAATTGAAAAAAACAAAAGAGAGACAATCGAAGTCCATATCGGATTTTAATTAATTACACTCATTTCACCTGATTGCAATGTTCAAGGTGGCATCATCCGGCTGGGCCCGCCCAATTTAAAATCCCATTTCGTATGTGCGGCCGGTCGGTGTGTACACAATTCAATCACAACAACCGGTAATTAATTAGCCTCAAATCAATTAAATCAACAACAACAGTAGCCAGTAGCAGCAGCAGCACATCCTTAAGGACACGCCGGCGGGGTCTATTCATATCGACTCGGCTCGGACGTCTAAATCTCTGTCAATTTGACAGTGACGACGACGTCGACAAACGGACTCAACACCGACCCCGGATATAATGACTCGAAATCGAAACGACGTCAACGGAATTGATGGCAGCCGCCGACGATGGATGACAACAAAGGCGGCGGTGGGCACTTGCAAAGGACGAGCGGAAACAATCGCTGTCCACATCCACACACACACACACACCGGCAGTGACCTATCAATAATTCGGAGGAGCTTACCGAACGATGGCAGACACCTCGAAGTTTGGAAAAAAAAAAGGAACGGCAGCAAAGAAAAAAAAAGAAACCAATTGAATCTCACCGAATAACAGCAGCACAGCAGCAGTGGCAGCGGTCATAAAGGATCCATTTGCAAGCATAGTTTGACACATACTGATGGCAGGCAGCAGCCTCCCCCTGGCCAATAATAACGAGAGCGTTAGACGTATATTCGCAAAATGGCGCCCCCTAATAGCCCCCAAAGGAACCAGCCACACCACTGAGAACGAAAAAAACAACGAATTCAAACAAACGAAATGAGTGAACGTTGTCTTTCGCTCTCTCGTGCGTCGCTGCGATGGTGATTGAAATTAGGCATCACACAAAGGAGCGGCGAATGTTCTCGACAGACAGGGACCGGTCGGTACAAATGATTGAAAGGAATGTGCTCGGTTGTCCTTGATGTTTTGACAAGGACTGTGGGACTTGTGTGTGTGTGTTTTTTTTTTGTTTTTGTTTGCCTCGTCTTCTTCATCATTCGTTCACGAAATTAGTTAGCGCGCACGGAGGAAAGAAATAAATGTGTGGCAAGCAAGAAGGATAATGGTTGCGTCGTTTAGGTATCGAAGAAAATGAGGAACTATAAATTATCGCCCGGGGATGAGGTCTGTGTGTCCCATTGTGTACGGAGGACGATGGCCGATGCGTCATGATGGAAATCGAGAGGACATTAGGGAGCGAATTAGGTGAGGTAAATGTCAAATTAATGCGACGACGCTGCACAGTTGATCACAAATAAGTGTCGGTTCAGCAAATGGAACGAACTGTGCGAGCACGGCTAATGCGAATGGATGAGCGCTTGACTTGGTTTTCAATTTGGAGCTACTGTCTGGTGTCTGACGACTGGTGTCATTGTCCTTGACGTTGTTGTCGCTGGTTTGATTTTCGTCGTCGATGTTTCATTGCTACTTCTGTCAACTTTTGCTCTGGCGCTCGTCGTCGTCGACGCTTCATTGCTAGCTACTGCTGTTGCTGCTTTCGTTCTTGTGTGGTGGCACTCTGGACGGTGATTTGAACAAGTCCGCTTGCAACGGTGATTCCGGTGGTCCACCCGTGCTGAACGATTCCAAGCGCAGTCAGATCGGCTTGACTTCGTACGGAGCCGCAGGTGGCTGCGACAAGGGATACCCAGTTGTGTTCACTCGTGTCACATCGTACCTGGAGTGGATCAAAAAGACTTCTGGAGTTTACAATGTTTAAACAAGCATAAATTATTGTCGCAACAAAACGGCAGCTGTGTCTACTATTACTTTCGTTGTCATTGCTAGCTACTGCTGCGTCTACTATCTCGCTGTTGCTGCTTTCGTCCCCATTGGCGCAACAAAACGTCTGCTATTACTACTAAGCCTCGTCATCGTATCCAGCTCTTGTTAGAGCATCCTTGCCCCCCTACTCGGATTACAACAACCCTCACCACGGATGGATCGCAGAGCTCTTTTGCATTCACTCCGCATCCATCTCCGTCTCAGAACCACCACCCCGACGTCGTCCTATTTCAGATTAAATTCCGCACATCGAACCACATCCATTCGACACAGGTTCTTCTAAATCATTGGGTCATCAGAAGTGGTTATACAAAATGTCTAGTTAAGGATTTAGGTTCCCGAACCAGATACCCACCTCCGTCCCCCGCAGAGTTCATGCAATCATGCTTCCTTGACCTTTTTCCATTTCTGAGAAAGCAATTCATTTCGCAAGATTCCGCACTCAGACTCACACTCCAGCCACCATCGCCTGCCGTCTCGGTCTGCATATACCACATAAATATTCACAAACCACCTACAGGGCGGCGCAGTGCCAGAGAATGGGATCGGAGTCCTCGTTTCAAATTCAATATCTTAACCCGAGAACTGCTTCGACCCGTCTTAGTTCATGGGTTATCCCCCACGTGCTCTTCAAAGCCGCATGGCCTTTCTCCAACCATTTCGAATTTACCTCCATTCTCCCTCTGTGCACACACACACCCACGCAGATGCACACACAAACAAATGAACATTTATCATCTAATTTATTTGAACAAATTGTTTCGGGAAGGAACAAGATCCCCCGGCGGCGGCGGCGGCGGCAGAGGGAACTGAACGACAGCAGACCAAGGGAGGGAAAAAGGAAAAAAAAAAAAAGCTGGAAAAAAATAACTTTCTACATCCCTCATAAATCCAATGGCGGCATGTGTGGAGCTCTCTCTGGATTTACAAGTAATCCACAACTACAACTACAACCATCATCCTTCCGCCCAGTGCTAGGGCAAAGTACACAACAGGCAGCAGCAGCAGCGGCACCAGCAACAGAACAGAGTATCAACAGCAAGCTCCAGCTAGCCCAGCCCCATGTTGTAGGTACAAGCGAACAAAACATATAATCCTTCCGATATTAAATGTCTCAGCAGGACATAATCCTTTGAATTAGTATTTTCATTTAATTGCTTCAAAATCCGAAACTTTGGATCCAAATGTGGGACCTGGACGAGGCATGCGATGCGGGCGGGGCTGAATGGCTGGTGGAGGTTCAACGCCAAGGACGATGAGGACGACTCCGGACGAAGTCTATAGAGACCCCGAGACCGACAGAGAGTGAGAGAGGGAGTGAGGAGGCATGTCTAACAATGGCAGCGGCGTACAGTGGGAATGAACAAGAACCAAAACCAATTGCCTGTTTCCGGATTTGCTAGCTACTGCCGTCGACCACGACGACAAAACGACAAGGGGAATGGCAAAAAGGTGTGGTCGGTCGTGTGGCGATGGCAGCGTGTTGGGTCGAGCTTTAAATTAATTAAAAGCCATTTAAAAATTAATTGAAACGTAATCGCAGGGACCTTCAAAACGAATGTGCTTACGTGAGTCGGTCACACGTTAGCTTTGTTGTTCACACAATAGACCGTGATTGGGTGCGACCGAGGAGATGCGGACTTCGGAGTCTAATCAACCTTCCTTGGGGGAGCACATTCGATGGCTGGATTAGGCGTCGGTAAGTGGGGGATTTCAGAAAGGACCGCTCTCCTTCTCTCTGTCCAGAAGTAAGAACATAGCGGTCCGGGATCAACAAAGGGCGAAGATGCTAAAATGAACCTTCATTTGTTTCGGTTCTCCTTGTCATCGTCCAAGGTTCCAGCTGTCGGCAACACTTTCTGGGTTCACTGCATTATCGACGTCTGCATCATCCCTCTGGCTAGGTTCTCCTTGTCCTTGTCCAGGTTTCTAGCGACCGGCTACACTTTGAGCGTACACTGCATTATCGTCCCCGGCGTCATCCCACTGTTTGGCTGGCTAAAAGCCTATTGGGCCTTAGCCAAGTCGTTCAGGGTCTAGCCATTTTAGGCGTCGAATTCGCAGACGCCTGGCTAGTCTCATACTGCCGTTCTATTGGTTCGCGGTTGAACCTTCTCCTCCTCCGCCATTAAACCAAGGATCAAGCTGTCACGTCAGTCCTGCTCTACGGCACAGAGGCCGCTCTTGGTCTCCTTGAGGGACAGGTTGTGCTTGCGATCCGTGGTGCTACACACGTTCATGGCATCTGAAGAAGAAAATTCAACCAGCAACTGTGACCAGCGACGTGAGTCTAACCGGGCGTCTGCGGATGCAACGCCGCATGTGGACCGCATGGACAATTTGACTCCGAGACGACTCCAAGTCAGTGGAACAACGCGGCAGACGACGTCACTGTCCACTCTAAGCCCGCAACTAGAGCGACCCACACGAGCAGCGAACGCCATCAACCAACTTGGTGCGCGAAACTTGAGGCAGGTACCAAAAGGTGGCCCAAGATGAAGCTTGCTAATCGCGACCCAGGCTCACTTCAGACTGAACAAGAATTGGAATATTCCAACAAAGAGTGAAAGAAAAACACGTCAAAACTTCGGATCAACTAAAACAACCCGTAGCCCACTCTGCGCCATGCGCTAAGTCGGTTCCAAGAATTTGCCGAAAGAAATCCGTTAATATTCAAACTAATTGCGAATTACCATAGAAAACTTCATTAACTCCGTTGGAGTACCAATATTTGAAGTAATAAACAAAAGCCGAAAACTTTGTCGGTATTCACCAAATTATCGTCGGCAAAGGTAAATGCTGTATAATCATTCATCAGCAACAGTCAGCACACCCGGCCACCCATTCAGAGATGATGACGTTCGAAGGAGCAAACTGCCTGCCATCCAGACTCAAGCAAGCAAACAAAGCCCGTGCTGCTGCCAGCTAATTATCAAGACGCACATCCAGTCTGCACATCCTCGTCTCATAAATCCAGGCCCTTGTTTGCCACTGCATCTCGGTGATAACAAATCATCCACCTCTCTGAGGAGGAGGTGGTGGAGCACCATCTCTCTCTCTCTCTGTGGCACGCATGTAAGGCGCAAAGCCAACACAGGATGTGGCGGTGGGGGGGGGGGGGGCTGTGAATCAAATTAAATAATTAATTCATCTTGAGCAGAATCACAAATGAGAGCAAAGGAGCAGAACCGAGACTGAACCGAAGCTGAAACTTGAGGCATGACGCAGTGAAGCATGCGGATTCCACTGCTCCACTGTTGCATCTTTGCTCAGAGTGATGTGAAGTGAAGTGAAGTGAGGGACAAGTTCAACTCAAGGACGTTCATCCCACGCCCCACAGCTTATCTCTCCGGCAGCAGACAGACCACTCAATCTCGGCACAGCACAACTCATTTGAAGATCCTTCCCACAAGCCGCTCTGACTGCAATCATCCACTGCAACTATTCGCAGTAAGTTCATGCTCAACTTCATCTCGATTGTCTCCGTCGGTGGAGGGCCGCCTTAGGGGGCCCGGAAATTCAATTTCCACCGAGACCGAGTGTCTATTCAGAGCAATGATACGGGCTAAGTGGCATGAACACAACAACATCAGCTTCGCTCAGCGCCAGGTGGGCGGAAGCGCCCTCGTCACTCAGTCACTCATCGATTCTATCGGGTGCGAGTCAATAATAATTACCACATTAATTAAGAGCCGAATCTGAAGTCATCCCCATCTCGTCGTCGTCTTCGATTATAGACTCCCGCCAGCCGTTGCACGCGCCCCGGAGAAGAAACTCAGAACCGTGGCGAGCGGCGGCCGGATAAAAAGGATGTCGTGTGGGCGTGTGGATGGCGCACAATCGAATCTTCGCTCTGGCATGAGCTATCAGTGTCGCTGGCAATTAATTACAGCCATGCACATTCGGTGCTGATTGAGATTTGTAATGAAGGCGTTTGATTATAATGACCCGACCAGCGGGGGGGTATCTATGAGACAGTGTAAGCGCGTCGATGGCATCGGGTTGTGATAATCAAGTTATTTGTGTGGTCAGTGATGTGTGCCCGAGTGGAGGATGCTGCCGATGATGAGATAGTAAGTGTTTACGCGACGATATTTGTAAGCGATAGCCTGGAGGGTGCTGCCGCAGATGATTGACTTTGGATTTAAGTGGAAAGTGTCACTTTAAGTGAGTGTCCCTGGATGTGAGGGCTTTGTTTGTCTGCTGAATGGAGGATTTGATTAAAGCCCTGCTCGCGAAGCTGCTGTGAGGGGTGGCAACGGTTTGGGCTGAGAAGTCGCGACGGAAGAAGGTTCTCGACACAATGGAGGTGAGTCAGTGTAGGAGAGAGGATGGGGAAGCAACGGTTAAGACACTGACTGCAGAGAAGTCCTGACAGAAGAAGGTTCTGGACAGAATGGAGGTGAGTCAGTCAACGGGGGGACATTGGTGAGAGGAAGAGGAGGCAACGGTTAAGACACTGACTGCGGAGAAGTCCGGACGGTAGCACATTGGTAAGAGGAAGGGGATGCAACGGTCAAGAGACTGACTGCCGAAAAGTCGCGACGGAACAAGGCTCTAGACAGAATGGAGGTGAGTCAGTGAACCGGAGGACATTGGTGAGAAGAAGAGGAGGCAATGGTTGAGACACTGACTGCGGAAAAGTCGCGCCTAAAAAAGGCTCTGGATAGGCTTTGTTGCTGGAAATGTGAAGAGGGGACATTGGTTGAAGCATAAATAAATGAAGAGTAGGCAACGCCTAAGACACTGTACGCCAAAGAAGACACTAGACAGACTAGGCCTCCATGCACACAGTGGCCAACATTCACTCGTACTTCTGCTCGAAAGGAGATGCCGATTTAGAAAACGAACGCAAAGCATAGACCACAAACACAGAGCCATGCCCCTTCAATCAACGCTTGAAAGTTTGTTGAACTCCCAAGCTCTCCTCGGCGACCCACACCCCCGTGAACGGAAACCAAGCAAATTGCCTTCTCTTTAAACAGAAATCCAAGCCAACTGTGTGAGGAAACGGCAGCCAGTCATCTCGGCTTTCAATTAACAACGTTCCAGTGGCAATATCAAAGGATCTCCTTCACCCTAACTCGGACTCCGTCTCTCTCTCTCTCGCTCTCTCGCTCTCTCGTTCAAAACTAATAACAACTACTCATCGCTGGTTCACCACATCCTCTGCCTTTCCCTCTCCACTTCGACACAACTAGAGATACATGGAGGAGGAGGAGGGACAGAGGAGAAAAAAATTGAAATTCTTTTGATTAACTCAAATATCCAGCATGGGACCGAAAGAGCCCTATCCTTGCAATTCATTTGGCTTGCACTGCGATCGCAATTGCCATTCATTCTTGCATTACAAATCATCGTTCAACCCACCGCCCACCACCCCCCGCCGGCGCACTCAATGTGCAATCAAATGGAAATAAAGGGAATGAGTAGTCAAGCACACATCAAACCCGTCCGACCGACCGACCGACGACGCATGGACCAGTGCAGATACGATGGGAAAAACGGATATTTTTCGAAGATGAACGACTGCTAGCAGCAACCACCGAGATAAGTGAGCCAGGGGAGGTGCGGGTGCGCGCCCTATGAGGCGAGAATGTCCTTTTGTAATTAGACCATTATTAGGAATTATTGCTTGTCAATGAGTGAGTCCGAGTCTGGAGTCCACAGAACGGACGATGATAATGATTTACCTCGGCGTTCAGGAATATTATTAAATTTTGATTAAGTGGCAGAGAGGTGCAGAAGAGAGAGAGAGAGAGAGAGAGAGAGAGAGCGAGAGAGAGTTAGGGGTTATCTTAAATAATATTTACGACAGCGAGGACCAACTGTGCTAACGCAGGCAATCTACCGTCCCCGCAAGAGGTGATTTAATGAAACCTCCGAAAATGTATGCCAGAGGGTGACTTAATTTATGGTTATGGCAACGGCCACTGAGAGTGCAAATTCTCGCTTCGATGTCAAACGATGGCCAAGTGGTCCGTTCACCTTCTCATTCCACTTCACTTGCACCCACCCGCCGCATGCATGTGTCCCTGTGCATGTGGCATGTGGTGTGTGCTGTACTGAAACTTGCCACACAAATTTTCCTAAGTTTTTCTTTTCCTTTGAACACAATCACGTTACGTTTTTCTTTCTCTTCCCCCACCCAGCCCCCGCCCCCCCCGTTCGTCCTTTACGACGACATGCGAAAATACAAAGTAATGCTGAAACTTTTTCTCCGCAGGAACAAATCCTTACAGCAGCACCGGCAGCAGCAGCAAAGCCCTGCGCTCGCTCGCTCGCTCGCTCGCTAGCTGTAACAGCAAAGGAATTATTGAAATTTATTTATCAGGATAATAAAAGTTCCTGCGCTTCGGTTTGGCTTTGGTTTTGGGTTACGATTCGAATTTTATGTTCGTTTTCTTTTTTTTCCCTCTTCTTCAGTTTAGTTTCCGCCTGCCACCATCGGCATCGGTCGTCTTGATGGGTCTTAGTGGGCGGTGACGGCGGCATTGGCGGCATCGTCGGTGGGACGGTGTTAATGGGATAAACTTAAATGAAATTACGAATTATTGCATTTGTAGTTCGGATGGTATTTGACGGTATGCTGTGGAGGGTGGTCCACCCCCCGGGGGTGGCAACACCACCGAACATTGAAAGGGAAGAAGTTTTGTTGAAAAGTTTTCGCTGAAATGCATTTTAGTGGATTTTGACACTTGCCTTGAAGGGCTGTCAAATGAAATGGACTCAGAGCGCCGCTGAAGAAGAAAATTAAACGTCATTGTGTTGTGCGGCCCCCATCAGGTGGCGTTGTTGAGGAGCCGCCTGCCGTGGCCAAGATGCAATGCAAATTATTTTCAATTGTTTGTTTTGAAGAGACGCGGAGAGGGAGGTTGGGAGTTGGCTGCAACATTTAGTCTGAACTGAGCGCACCAGCTAAGTGGAGAAACTTGTAATCGGAAAATGAAGTCAAAACAGACGGGGTGCCTCAGGGTTGCATCGTTGGTCCGAAACTATTTTCATTAAGGGAGAGTGACGTACGTGTTTGGACAATGCTAGTGAGGGTGAACATCGTATGTCGACGTCCGTAACGCCCCAAGGATACCGAGGGTCTTAAGCAAAGATCTGCAGAGAGAGAGAGAGAGAGAGACGAGAGATTCTTTGAGAGACGCGATAAAAACCAAGGGAGATGCACTGAAAATCCAGACAATGGCTACTAGTCGACAGGATTTGATCAAAGAATGTCCGTTTTATGGTCCAGTTCCTGCAAGAATCTTCGGAATGGTGGGAGACGCGATAAAATACAAGGGAAATCCACTGAAAATCAAGACAAAAGCTTGTAGTCGACAGGATCCGATCAAAGAATGTTCGATTTATCGCCCGAGTCCTTCAAGGATCTTAAAAACAAGGGAAATCCACTGAAAATCAAGACAAATGCTGGTAGTCGACAGGATCCGAGCAAAGAATGTTCGATTTATCGTCCGAGTCCTTCAAGGATCTTAAAAACAAGGGAAATCCACTGAAAATCAAGACAAAAGCTGGTAGTCGACGGCGTTCGATCAAAGAATGTACGATTTATGGTCCAGGTCCTGCAAGGATCTTAAAAACAAGGGAAATCCACTGAAAATCAAGACAAATGCTGGAAGTCGACGGCGTTCGATCAAAGAATGTACGATTTATGGACCAGGTCCTGCAAGAATCTTCAAAAAGTGAGAGAGACGCTTTGAAAACCAATAGTGTTGGCCTCTAAGTAAGACAAGGACTAGTCATCCACGGGATTCATTGAAAAAAAGGACGATCTGTGGGCAAATTCCGCAAGAATCGTCAAAAGGTGAGAGACGCGCTAAAAACCCGATGGAGTTGTCAAAATCTGCAATAATCTCAGAGAGACGCACTAAAATCCACACCAGTTCCACACTACCAGCAAGACAGTGGCTCCATCGTTCGATTTATACCCAAAATCCTACAAGAAACTCCCCGAAACAAGAGAATCCCCCCAAGTCGCAACTAGCTTCATACAAAAACCCAGTCAATCGATCAATGAATGCACGATTTATGATCGAAATCCTGTCACCCAACTTGCCCCCTCCAACCACCGATCAAACAGCAATTCTGTGTACAAACATAATTTCCGAGAATTCACACGCCATCGTAGTCCCAGCAAGCATTTTTTTCCCCATGTGAAGCGCCACCATTCTCATTCAGTTCAATTGCCATTCCGACAGACGATTTCCCTCCGACAACACTCCGTTTGTAAGCGGCAATCACTGTTGAATACAAGTGCCAAACACAACGAAGGCGACAGACACAGAAGCACCAGCACCAGCAGCAGCAGCAAAAGAAAATCCCAGGAAACCACACAAAAATTTTGAGGATAAAACGCAAAACACCACAACAATTTCAATTGAAAACCGCTTAACTTTAATTTAGTGGCACACTCTGCACACACAAAGAGCCGGCAGCAGCTTCCTCTCCTGCCAACCATTCTCACTCATCACCGGCATCGTCGTACCATCGCCCATCGCCCCAGTCAGAGACTGATGCAGAGAAGGAAAAAAAAAAAATGAAGAGAACTTAACTTGAATTCACCTTAATTCAATTCAATTATACAGTTAAACGGATAAGTACAGCTCCCTCGGCTTGTTGGCTTCCCTTTCGTCGGAGCAGAGGACAGCGACGACTTACATACATAGTTAAATGTCCTTACACCATGGAAAATGGCTGCCTTTCGTGTAGTTATCGTTATTCAAAACCAACCGAAAAACCCTCCTCCGTTCCCTCGAAGTGAGAGTCTTCACCTTTCGTCGTTGTCAGTGGGATATTCCACATAAAAATGTATATTCACCGAGGGCACCGAGGAGGTCTGAGCAAATGCAGGACCTTTTTGATCAAATGTCGGATATCCGGTGAAACGCTTAGCCATCTCCTCCAACCGAACACACACCGTACCACAAGCGATCTTCTGCTTTCCATTCATTCATTCACAAAATCATCCACAAAATGACTTCATATCCTATTTTGAATATTATTTTCTATTCGAAGGATAACCAGGGGGAGGTAGAAAGGGAGGGGGGGGGGGATACACACAGGGGGCGAGGTAGAGCATTGCCGGAAGAGAGAGAGTGGAACATTCATGTGAGATGAGAAAAGGAAAGTTTAAAAGAAATCACAAGGATTTACCTTCTTCCGGGGAGGGGGGGGGGGGGGGGGCTGCCCTCTTATGGCATAGTTCGTCCTGTGAGTGAAGGGGGAGGGTGGTGGGTGGAGGAAGAAAATAAAACATCCCTTCTTGTCGTAATTCCCTTTTTGCTCGCAAGGATAATGCAAAGTAGTTGAAGAAATTTATGGTTTAAACGGGCCATGGGCTGGGAGGACTTGAGACGCGCGCACACACATAAACCCACCCACCGCCTCGTGCCAAATCATCCGTCATCCATTTGATGGAAGGATTTTTGTGCGAGTTTCTTTCCATTTTTTTTTTTTGTGTGTGCTTTCGGGGGATTCCCTCTTTCTTTCCCTAAGTGAATCTCGGGATAATATGTCGACAGAGGTAGGGTCTGGATACCTAGGAAGGATATCAGCCAGTCATCCCGTACGTATGAGTAATAATTTTGTCATAAATACAGAGTTCAGTTGAAAGTTCAATAAATTCGAAGAGGAGACGACGAAGGATCCAAAAAGGATAAGTGGTGAGCCAGTGAGCCAGTGAGCCAGTGAGCCAGTGAGCGAGTGAGGAGCAGAAAAAGGATGGAATGCGAATGCGAATACGAAGTTGGTTCTTTTTTCGTCAGGATAAGAGAAATATTTACACATCGCTGAGTTTCTTTGATGGCTTCTCATCATTCCGCATCGTCTCCTCCCGCAGCGCCACAACCGTGGAATGTGTGTGTGTGTGTGTGCGAGTGTAGGGTGGTGCCCTGAGTGCTGGGCAGAAGACAGGAGCATTAAGATAGGATTGGATTTTAAAGTGCAACGATGCGATTTATAAATCTTTGATTTGATTGAATGAGGTCCCCGCGTACCATGCGAGGATATTTGGCAGTTTTATTGCGACAATTCGTGAAGGTCGCGAAAGGATTATCGATGGCATTCCGTGCCGGTGAATGCAATTTCGCGGAACGAAGTCAAGCGATCTCGATGGATTTGAGTGCATACGAGGAGAAGTGTTCATTAGGCAGTGCAATTGAATGGAAGGACGACGATGCATGGGTTTGATTGCTTTTCTGACTCAGATCAAAACATCATCCCCCCAGAGTGCTTCAATAAATCTCCGCACAAAAGTTCCATGGAAACTTGCAGTTTCTCCCAAGCAAACGTAGAACACATCGTTTCCCATGCCCCCACCACCGCCTTTCGGAAACCATTTGTTGCGCAGCATTATTCAAAACTCGTAGTGAGAGGAAAACTTTGTTTCCTGACTCGAGTCTGGACACATTTACGAGTACAACCCCAAAATTCGAATTGGCAAAGCAACTCATGTTTCATCTAATCTTGATGCTGGCTCCCGAAACTGACAAGATCACGTTCAAACCCCGTCCCTTCCTCGTGCCTGTCTGCGGGTCTTCTTTTGCATAACAATGTCGTTCGCACAATCGTCGGAATTTATGTCTAAAACTACCATTTCCACCGCATTCAAGGACCGCCACCATCTGGTTTGCACGGACATGGCACGGACTGTGGGTCTGCTCTTGAGTTTTTGCCAAAGCCAAACACACTTGTCGAGCTAGGCTAAGTTTTTCTGCTCGCCCATAATAAAAGGGGTGCCAGGGCTGCTGCTGCAGCATATTTGAAAAAAAAAAAAGAAATGAATAAAAAACCAGCCAACAACAAGAGTTTTGATGTTTTGTTGTACGCCGCCTCCCCCCATGTCTTCGGCCCCGCGGATATCACGTCGACGGGAAATATCTCTGCTTTCCAGGCCATTTTTCTCCCCCCCTGGGACGGAGCGAGAGAGACAGGGGCGGCTTCAGTCCCAAGGAAAAACTTTTTCCTTCCCGAGCTGAGAGGAAGACTCCTTATATCCGGCCTGCCACCCACGCGCCCAGTAAGCGGGGCGTTCTAAGAAAGATAAATCCCGTGATTAACAATGCGACACAAAGATGCGACGATATACAGCTGCACGCTGCTCAGATTTGTTGAAACAAATGGTCTCTGGTGGCGGAGACGGCGACGGCAACGATGTTGGCCGGGGGAGTGGGGGAGGGGCGTCGGACAGCAGTAGCAATCTGCATGAAGAAGGAAACTATTTAATTTCCGTATTTTTTGGGGCGATGAAAGAATGATGAGCACCAAGAGCCAGGAAGGAAGGAAGGATGTACATCGTTGTTTTGCATCTAGTCTCACTAGCGAAGTGGCTTCGTTTAGTTTTCGTTCGTTTATCCATTTTGACGGCGCGCGCGACAATGCGACACACATCTGAGTCCCAATGACGGGCGGGATGGGTTTTGCGTGGTGGACAGACGAGAACGACCAATCAAATGAAATTGAAAAGGTTACACAATAAATATCCGAGAGAGGGATCACAAGCGACGCAGAGTGTGTGCATCGCATACGAGTACATTCAAATAATAGTCACGTACGAGGAGTTTAGTCGTCGTAGTCGTCGTCGTGGTCCTTACTTGCCGCTTGCTGTGTTATATTGTGTGGCTCTTGGAGCAAGCGTTATTGTTGCTGATTAAATTTTCAGTTGTGGGCAGCTGCGGGACGGCATATTGTTGCAGGGGGGAGAGGGGCCGCCTATTAAGTGGATAAGGACGCCATTAAGCGATAGAGCAAGATGTTTGTCTTATTGCTTAATGTTGCCTCGAAAATGGATTTCTTCATGCTCTCTTGATTTCGACGAGAGAAATGATTATTACTACATGACTGTCCAAGGGCAGAGCAAACTGAGCAAAAAAAAACGAGGCGAAGAAAAAAATCGCTTCGACATGTACGGGGGCGTGGTGAGATTGCCAACTTCGAGGCAGAGCGCTGTGGAATGACAAGTGCTCGTGCAGAGGCGGCAACGGAAGGTAGACTGGGGACGGACGCCCCCGGCCGGAAGTCCTGAGGGTGAATTGGAAAGGTTGCAGCTCTGGAGGGCACTTGTCCTGGGGCGGGTCGTGGGCTTTTTGCTGTCGAAGAGGTTGAACAGGACAATGTGTGGAGCATGGGAAATGTGAAAGAGTCTTCGAATTGGTTCGAGAAGGAGACGATGACTGAGCTTTGGACCTCGATCATGCTAAGATCATTCATGGATTAGGCGCAACGAAAGATCACACAGAGTTCCTCAAGACTACGGGCGTCCTGACCATCTAGACAGAGTTCTTCTGGGACATGGTCAGACAGAGCACCTCAAGACTACGTGGAAGATGAACAAATTTTAGCGTCAACTTGACCAGACAGACCACCTCAAGACTATGTGGCGGGTGAACAGATTCCCAACGCCAACTTGGCCAGATAGACCACCACAAGACCAAGTAGGAAGGTAAACACATTTTAGGGTCAACTTGAAGTCGGCAAAAAGTCCACAGCGCGACAGGACGAAAGTGGACTCATTCAAGAAGCAAACATGAAGACGATCAGATTGCTCAAGCGACCATCATTGAATCCCCATATCCCCCCCCAGACACATAAGCTCTAATCCCGCTCTGACCACATCCACCGCCACTGCCCTTGTCTTTGGTTTTAAAAATCACTTAAAACCGAGAATGAATTTATTCGATCAATAAAAAACTCAATTTACGTTTGTGTGGCGCAAACGAGCGCTCCCCCGGCCGCAATCACCGCAACTACCTCAATGCGGGTGTAACAGGGGACACACTCGTGTTGGCCATTCAAATATCACACCCACCCACCCCCTCCTACAGTCCGCACACACAGTGAACCCAGACCATCGGAGTTCGAAGGTCGCACTCTGGACTGGCGAGCGAGAGAGGGAAGACTGAAAGATACAGAAACCGAATGAAAACCACTCAACGAATTGCATGAGACCTTATCTCGCTGTCAGTGTTCAACTGCTGGCCACCGACACTCGGGCACCCGCACCACCACCCACACGCGCCGCATCCTGTACACCTATGCATAAACATTAGTTGTGGCTTTAGAACTTTATTTCAGTTCGCTGCTGCTGTAGCTGCTGTGCTGTGCTGCAGTGTTTTGCTATTCGTTCTTTGAATATAACGGTAAATGATATCGTGTTCCGCCCCCCTCCACCTCCCACAGAGTTCGCTGTAAATGGCTTCAGTGTTGTCTGTCAAGTAGACAAGCCAAAACAAACGACAAGTGCCACCGCACACAGTTGTCCGGTGGTTTTACTTCGAAAATGGAAACAAAAGGCAGAAAGAGAGCGAACAAAAAAACCGGGCGAACAGAGACACACAGCGCCTCGTGTAAGGACGAATGTGTGTAGAAAAAGTGAATTTAGATTACTTTCGCCACTGCTGTCCATCTCTCCGCATCTCTCTGCATCTCTCTGCATCTCTCTGCACCCCTCACCATCGCTGCACACTCATCTTCGCCCCGACTGGTGAATGCTCTGCCAAGGACCCGCACACATATTCTCGGTTTCAGTGTGAAAGAGTTTCGTTTAAATGCGGTTGAAAAGTTTAACACCCGCCCAGGATCTCCGTGAAGGACACAGACACACGGAGAGAGAGAGAGAGAGTGAGAGAGAGCGAAATGGAAAATTGCAAAATTCTTCTCCGAGGAGAGCAAAACAAAGCGATCACAGCAGCAACAGACAACTGAGCTGAAGAAAAAGACAAAAAACAGGGAACAAAAAAGAAACAGAAGAGGTCCCATCACTCAACCCTGTGTTGTGCAAATTTCAAACCACATTCCATGGCTCTGTTGCTGTTGCAGTGTTTTTCGTGGCAGACCTCACTCACGTTTCGTTATTACATTTTAAGCAATTCCAAAGAGGGAGTCTATTAGGAGTGTGTGTGTGTGGGGGGGGGGGGGGGGGGGGGGGAGAGGGAGAGAGTTTGTATTTTTGCTCCCCTGTTAGATATTAATATGGGGAACTTATCTCAAGTCGTGAGCACATAAAAAAAACTTGTCGAATATCGCACTGAGATGGAAGTGCATTGTCTTCGCCGAAAGTGGACTGCCCCTCAATGAAAGCAGAGAGAGCGCCTCGGTGGAGGAATGAACAGGAGAGTGCGGGAGAAGCTTGTTCAGATTAAAAGTGATAATCGAGTGAAATGAGTTTTTGAAGTTGGCGTGCATGCATGTGCATGGATTTGAATTTCTAATGAGCCAGGGTAGGGAGGGGAGGACTTGGTTACGGCTTTATGGCTGCATGCACGCACGCTCAATTGAAGAAATGGACTGAGGGAGAGTAAGAAAGAGTACCTAAAGCATCCAAAAGAGATCCACTTTGTTTGAAATGGGATAAGTGGAAACCAGATGCGATTGAATACTCGTACCTGCTCAGAGAATTTAATTGGGACACAAATCCCCCTTTGACCGGCTCAAGGTAAGTTTCCTAAAGAAAGCTACGATCCCTATCCAAGTGCCTCCCTTCAACTTTATCGCAGATTCGTGATTTATTCGAACTAAAACACCCCGCCCCTGATTCCTGAATTACCCTGAATTTGCAACTTAAATTTCAATCTGTCCTCTCAATGCCAGTAAACATCGAGCTTAAACCAACGCAGACACAGGACACCAGGCTGCGCCGCATAGAGCAAACACCAAACTAAACCGCAAAGGGACTGGCTACATTCGATTTTAATTCCAGCATGTTCATCGCATGCAATCACTGGGATTACTGCAAATTTCATCCTCATCCGGATTGGTCCGAGCCCTTAATTAGTAAACACATTACCTCCAGCCACAGACAAAGACTGTGTGTAACTAACGCCGACTTCGCCCAGCACCACCAGGGCCACCCCCCAACTGACGGGTGATAATCCAATAAATAATCGATTTCAAATTTTAATGGAATTCTCCACTCGGACACACCGCCCAGCGCCCTTGTCCGCACACTCCGTGGTTAGACTACACATTATGGTTGGCGATTTCGCACGCATCCTCCCCTTGTCCAGGCGGGCGCGGGCGTGTGCACAACAATTTGAATAAAAGCGAGGGCAAACATCGAGAAAAAAAAAACACCAACTCACACTGGATGTGAACAGCGGAACGGCGCGACGGCACGGCAGGCGAGACGAGCAGAAATATTACAAACCTCAAAAACTAACCGAAATGCTCGGGTCTCCGCAACGGCAACAACCAACAGGATGCACAATAGATGGTCAAAAACCCTCCCGAAAGTCGACGGTCAGAACAAACGACAACAACAACAACAACAGCAGTTACAGCAATAGCAAAAAAGAAGAAAAAAAAAAACAACATCCAAACGGACCCTGTTATTCCGGGGAAAACAATAATAGAAAGACTAACCGGCCAGCCACCGCAGCAGGAGCAGTAGAAAACCAATTTGAAACCGTTTATATTCCATCATGCTGGCGGTGGTGTTGTGCGCGAGGGGGTGGTGTATGGTGGGGTGGTGGTCGGTGGCAAACGGAGGAACGCATTGCATGCTGCAGTCTCATTTGCAAATAGTCGGCGAATTTTGGTTTTGCACTCTGCGGTGAAGGACAGGACCCTTCCTTAAACCATCTCATCCGTCCCTCGGTAAAGCTCCCCTTCCCCCCCCCCCACCCTTCCTCCCCACTCACCCTCACCCTACAAGTGGAATTAATTGCAAAAGCTTGATCTTTAATTAGTGATTATGCGGCGGTGGTAGCAGCAAGGGAGCCTGCAACAAACAGCGGGTGCACTCGGCCAGACCAATCAGAGGTATTTCCCATTGAATGGCAAACACAATAGAGGGCGCTTCAATTGATTATTAATTGGGATTCGAAGTATTTACAATAAACAAGAGCGCACAACTGACACAATAGCGGTCACCGCACGCCATCCAGTCGGGCGTTGCGTTGCGTTGCGACGTGATGTACGCGCTGCCACGATAGAGGCTGCAGTCGGGCTTGGGCGAGTTGACAAAAGTCCCGATTATTTACGCGACAGAATACAATTTTATTTTTCGGTTATTCACCCTCGTTAGTGGGTGACTGTTATTTTTATTCACGGTATCCCCCCCCCCCTCCCCTTTGTGTGGGTTTTATTGGAGAACAATGCGTGGCCAATGCATCGGCTGCAGTCGAGTGCAGTGGGTGTGGAGCGTGTAGGGGTAGCAAGGGGTGCCCAGTGAATGAAGAGTATTGTTGATTCAGTGAATGGTGCGGATGGCGAGCATTATTTTGTTATTTGCGTCAGGAAATTGCATGCCACTGAATTGTATCCGATTGCATGCATCCTGAATCTAAAAATTTCATAAAAGGCTCCGAGTGGACGCCGGCTCGGGGGCTGTTTGTGGAGCTGTAAATTGCGTTTCGTTGAATTTTTGCAAATTGTTATTAATTGAAAGCGAGCAGCAAAAAGGTGGCCATTGAGTGTGGCGGGAGGGACTAAAGAACTCATTTCACAAGCTAAACACTTTCCTTACTCGCCACTGTTGACTTTTTTTAGCCGAAAAATTCGATGTCGGCAAATGGTCTGGTCTGCTTGTGAGGCACTCTAGGTGGCCCCACAGGCATCTCACACCATGGCACAGTCGCAGTTCTAGTGGAAGATCTAATGTAAGAGAAGACAGTGCCTCAAATGTAATCAGACATCCGACAATAACCGAACAGACTGCCATAGCAACTCCAGTGGCCCTTACACCGACTTCGAACCCCCCCCCCTCCATAATCGTGACAACCAGCTGATTGTCCCATAATCCTAAACTCTATTCAATCGCATCTCTCATCCGTCGTCTGCTATAAACGAACTGCCCGAATGTCCACCAATAAAAGAGCAGTCCTTCCCGAGATGATGCACCTTTTATTCTGTCACAAAATGGTCTTTCATTTCGAGCAACGGAAACCTTCCACTCAACAGCATCATAAATCTAATCCACCTGTCGCTGTACCTAGGTGCCGCCTCATTGCCCTTTGATTCGACTGCTATGTGAGCCGACGCATTTTCACCCACTTTCCTCCCCCCCCCCCGGAGACAGACGTCACTTCCGATTTTATATCGCACATCGGAAAGAAACACATCATTTGATACCGAAGTCCTTTGACCTTGTCCCCTTGGTGTTCCCTCCACGCCATCGTCGTAGTCCAAGTCATCGTCATCGTCATCATCATCGTCGTTGTCGTCGTCGATAAATGAACACCCACTGAGAGTGCGATCAATTCGTTGCAAAGGCGCCCCCAGCAGCAGCAGCACGAAAAAAAAAAAAACAAAATAAAACCCAACAAGCGGAAAAAAAATCCGTTCCGGTGTGAGAAATGAAAACTGAACCGAACGGGACAGGCAGAGACACAGAGCAGCAAGAGACCAGGAGCCGACACGCGTACCGACGTACCGAGGATGAGGTGTTCATTTTTATTACCAACCAGCCAGGATCTTCGGTTGTCGGTCGTCGATACGGTCGGGTGCTGGGTACTTGTTGCCCTGTCAGTTGTCACCTTTTCACACAATTGTTGTTGCAGTACATTGCAGGACTCTCATATGACCGGATGAGTGTGTGCGGAGATGGGCGTCGGTGGGAGCGGGCGCAAGGCAATTCGATTCTCCAACGGTACAGCCCCAACTAACACTCTTCTGCCGTGCTTCTTTGTCTTCCTGTCATACCCTCTGTGCTGTGTGTGTGCTCTTTTTGACAGCTGTATTCGCACGTCACGACATGCAGTACATGACAATTGCTTTATTGCGAGAGAGAGAGAGAGAGAGAGAGAGAGAGAGAGAGAGAGTGAGGGACGGGGTAGGGAACCCTCTGCCCTCTGCTCTGGTCCTCAACACTTTATAGATTATTAAGGATCAATGAAAGCTTTTATGGAGTCCACCTCACACCGGCGGAGTAATCAACTCGCTCAAAGGACGCAGGACACACACAGTCCGGAGTACATAAACTTTCAAGTGACACTTGAGCGTTTTACAGCAGAAAAACAATAAAGCTTATGGACTCTTGACAGTCTTGTCGTGCCGAGGAAAACTGCTGTCCCTCTTTGTTAATTGTTATACACCACCTGTCAAACGGAACTTAATTCGACGATGAAATAGCGAAGTGGCACAAGTGAAGTGGCACTCGTGAAGTGCGCCATCCCATAGAACGCGAAGAGCGTCACTGTCGTCTTCCTTATTGCACAGGAAGACCTAATGGCATCCCGGGCATAAAACACCAGACATCGTATAGCGCGGAGAGCTTGTGAAGACATAAATGAAAACGACCAGAGCCCAACTGGTGCCCGCTACGCCCGATACGGCTGACGCAGGCAAACTAATTGACAACAGATCGTTTTGTCCAAATATGCGCGAGTCAATTGACAATTAACGAATTGCGTTTGTGAATTTCTAATTGCTGCCTTTTGCGTCGCGTTGGGAGATGTGTGGTGTTCGTCGATGGATGTGGTGACACAACAGATGTTGGCACACTCATGTTTTGGGACCGTCTTTGCAACGAGGACCCACTTTTTGATGACAACAGGCATTGGTTGAGTGAATGGCGTGCTGTTAAATGGAAGGTGCTCCGGAGAGAAGGATCAACGCCGCCGAGTGGAAATGAAATCAGGAATTCGTTGGAAACTTGTCCGACCATGGAGGGCGTGTGTTGATGGAAGCTATAAAGATTTAGGCAATGAATCTGCTGAGATCCTCAGGAGATGTCTGACCATAGAGCGGTGGAGGAGGGTTTCAGGCAAAGAACAGGGCCACCAGGTACCCACTAGTTAGACAGAGAGCCACCAGCTAACCAGGCTCATCAGCTGGCCAGGGACCACCAGCGGGACAGAAAGCAATCAGTAACACAAGTGCCAGTAGCCAACCAAAAGCTACAAGTAAGACAAGGGCAGCTTGCAAGGCAAGGGTTACTAGCGAGCCAGTTAATAGACCACCAGCTAGACAAGAGCAGTCATCTGGGCAGCAGCCACACCGTAGAAATTAGCTAGATAGAAGCCACCAGCTGGCCAAGGGCCACCAGAAAGACGGTGGCCATCACCTAACGAGGGCTAACCTGTGACCACCAGCGGAACAGGAAGCAACCACAAGCCTAGGGCCATCAGCTAGACGGAGGCCACCGGCTAGCCAGCAGTTAGCCGATGACCGCCAGCGAGACAGAAGCTACCAGTAAGGCAAGTGCCACTAGCTAGATGGAGACCACTAAGTAACCAGAAGCAAGACAAGGGCAGCTCGCAAGGCAAGTGCTACTAGACAGCCAGGGCCACTAGCTAGCCGCCAGCAACCAGGAACCACCAGCAACCCAAGAGCCACGGGATAGAACAGAAGCCGCCAGTTAGCGAGGGGCCACCGCGTAACCGGAAGCTGCCAGCAATGCACAGGCCACCAGCATAGAGCAAGACAGCAGCAGCCGCTAGGAAGGCGGAAACCCTCTGCTTAACAGAAGCAGCCAGCTAGACAGGAGCCACAATCGGGCAGGATACGAGCACAAGAGCCAAGAGCCATTAGCTGGATAGAAGCCACCACCTAACTAACCAGGGGCCACTAGCGGAACAGGAAGCAACCACAAGCCTAGGGCCACCAACAGTTAGGAGACCACAAGCAACACCACGAGGATGCGAGAACCAGCCTATAACCACCAGCTGGACAGACGTCAACATCTAACCACGGGCTACCAGCTAGTCAGTGACCACAAGCTGGACAAGATCCATCATCTAGGCAGAAGCCACGCCAGATAGCCGGGGACCACAAAGAACCATCATCTAGGCAGAAGCCACACGATAGAAATGGGCCACAAGTTAGATAGAAGCTACCAGCTAGTCAAGGGCCAACAGAAAGCCAGTGGTCACCACCTAACCAGGAGCGACCAGCTAGCCAGTGACCACCAACGGAACAGGAAGCAACCATAATCCAAGGGCCACCAGGTAGCCAGTTGTCACAAACTAGACAGAAGCCTCCACCAAGGCAGAAACCACCAAGAGCCACCAGCTAACCAAAAGCTACCACGACAAGAAAAGTCTCCCCCCTCAGACGACTTGGCTTCTGACACAAAACTAAGCGTCACTTTGACCAAAAGAGTGGATCGCCCACTTTCTGTGAGACAACAACACCTACACGCGCAAGAATTACAAGCGCAGCCAGCCAATCAACCGCTTCTCCCTTACACCTGCAATCTGACGTCAGTTCAGTCCAGTGACTCACTCAAACAGTCAAAGATTTATTTACCAAATAAACTGCTCATCACACTCGAGTCGAAGCTTGAACTTGACTCGGGAGCGATAAAATTGCGCACGTCTCGTCGCCTCGACACCCGATCTGTGACCCAACGAGTGAGTGCACATCCTCTAGGTGGAAAAGTAGGGAGAATTTGTCGGCCAAATCGAAGCGTGGCCCAAATCAGAGCGCGAGCCACATCTGATAACCTTGAACTTGACGAAACCGTCAAACCGCTACACCATCGCGACGTGATTGGCATTCGCAATCAGGCCCAGCCGTCCGCACCGTCGTCGCTGTAGTCACCGTCTGGCAGACCAAAGTTGACCATCAGCCGGTGATTCTCTGCCAGCGCCCAGCAATTACGACACGAAAAGCCAGGATTACGTGTCCCCGCCGTATCGGGTCAAAATAAGACAATTACCATTCAGCGCGGGTTTGACGTGTTTACTTTTCGCTCAATCCCCGCTCCCCCTTGCGAGGCAACGTAATCGTCTTCTTTCGGCACACAATCGGAGTCGAATGGATGGGAGTAATTAAAAAGCGAGAAACCCATTAGAACCGTCCAGGTGAACGTGAGTTTAAATTACGAGGCACAGTCGGGCATGAAATTATTCATAACTCGTCAGTGGCAACGGTAAGAACACACCCAGAGAGACGCACAACAATGTTTGAGGATAAAGAATTCGTGTACACCGAGGATCAGAAGGAGAAGATTCGCCAGCTGAGGGCGTTGGTTGAAGGTGGGACACCGAGAGTGGTTTGAAAACGATTTTCTAGCCTCGTCCCTGTTTCCACAGATTGCATCCAGCTGCAGATCGGCACGGAGGACGTGCTGCTGTCGAAGTTCCTGAACACAGCCCAGTGGAACGTGAAGAGGGCCTACGACAACATCCACCGGTACTACGACTTCAAGGCGAAGCACCCCACATGGGTGGCCAACCACCCGCCAGAGCACTTCAAGGAGCACTTCCTCGACGTGAAGTGCAAGTTTGTGATGCAAAAACCCGACAAGGATGGACGAGCCATCCTGATTAGCAGATCAAGTGAGTGTGCGAGTGTGTGGAGAGTGAACCCTAATCGAGTGCCATTTCAGTTGACCGCTTCGACAGGTACCCCAACTACTTCACAGACCTCATCGAGATGGACGACCTGATCTTCGAGTCGCTCTTCCTGCTGCCCCAAGTGCAAAGATACGGCATCACAATCATTTTCGATCTGACCGAGTGAGTATTTGTCTCGTTTTGTCGTGTGAAACAGTCAATTGATGGCGCCATCCTCCGCGTAGGGCGACGAAAAAATTCGCAAAGACCATCTCTCCGTCAAATTCGAAGCTGATCAACAAGAAGAACGACATCCTTCCGATCACCAACCGCTACTGCCACGTCATACAGCGAGGCTTCCTGATGAACACGGCCACCGCGATGATGATGCCCTTCATGGACAAGAGCATCCGGGAACGGGTGAGTACAGAGATGTGGTTTGCAAACGAGAAGAGTGTCTAATCTTTTTCCCCACCATTAGATCAGCCATCATGACGAGAAGAATCTGAAGAAGATGCACGACGCCATCGGCGATGATTACGTCCCCGTCACCTACGGCGGCCCCGAGAAGAACATGCCCAACGAGAGCCTCATTTGGGACCACATCATGGCAAATCGAGACTACTTGCTCAAATTGCAAACGTACAAGAAGCTTGGAAAGAAATAGAAAAAAGAAAAAAAAAAAACAAATAGAACCTAATGTAAATTACCGCCTGCGTTTCAATCAAATCGAATACTCCTCTCTTTTAGTGAAGCCACCAATCAGTATCAGGGAATGGGCCCATTCCATGCACACTCCAGCGGCAGCCCCTCATAAAGTACGCTTCAAAATAGAGTTCCTTAGTTTGAGGGGCCGCTGTGTGGATGGCAACACATTACTCTTAAAATGGGATTAAAGGTAGGACTGGGAAACCCATCGGAAAGCTCGGATGAAGGAATAAGAAACTCACTCACACTCCCTCTCTCCAGCGCCTAATCGCTTCCACTCAGGAGGGATAACCTAAGTGTATTTGTATTTTTGTTTATGGCCGCTTCATTTGGTTTTATTGGGCCAGGTTATAAATATAAAGGAGCTAATCTTTGAGTTGGCCCATACATTCCCGTTTGCCCGTGTGTGTGGGTGTGTGCGCTCTGCTGTGCTGGGGGGGATAGCGAAAGCGGGAAATTTATTTCGCATCCGAGTCGGTTTGTTTTTTTTTTTTATGATTTCTTGCGTATTGAGATGGCCGACCCGACACCGGAGTCTACTACTTCATCGCCTTACCCTTCTGTGCGAAGTGGATTGGTGGCGTTCGTCGGTGGGATTATGGAATCGAGATTTCGAGACGAGTGGAGATTGTGAGCCGTGCAAGCTAATCCCCCTAGAAGTGGGCGCTGCACGACAAAGCGAGTGTGATTTGCCGTGAAAGGAATCCGATCCGATCACACAGCCTATTCAATGAATGATTTATTCTAATCTCGTAAGAGGCATAACGCGTCGCCGTGTTTGGTCTGTCCTGTGATGATGTACACACGCGACTCAACTGATGGGGAGACTGTTTTGGCAAATCCACTGCACTTGGCAAATATTATCGCTCTTGTGTGGTACTTGTGTACTCGGAGGAGATTATCGACAAGTGAGGCTAATCATCACGTTCTGAGAGCGCAAGCCCATTGGGGGGGGGGGGGGGGGGGGGTGCCAATAAGCACACGTGTAAAAACACAACGATTTGTGTTGCTGCTGTGGTTGTTCAGATCTTTGATTGCGATAGGTGGAGGCAGAAGGAGATGGGCTGTAGCGGATGACGGGCAGGCAGACCGATGAACAGACGGCCAGACGCAAAAACAGACGCACAGACAGACGCAAAGACAGACGCAAAGCCAGACGCAAAGGCAGGCGAAAAGGCAGACGCAAGGACAGACGCAAAGACAGGCGGAAAGACAGAAGCAAAGATAGACGCAAAGGCAGACGCAAAGACAGGCGCAAAGACAGACGCAAGGGCAGACGCAAAGACAGACGTAAAGGCAGACTCAAAAACAGACGCAAGGCCAGACGCAAAGTCAGACGCAGACAGACGCAAAGAGAGACCCAAAAACAGACGCAAAGGCAGACGCAAGGCCAGACTCAAAAACAGACGCAAAGGCAGACGTAGAGGCAGGCGCAAAAACAGACGCAAAGGCAGACGCAAAGGCAGGCGAAAAGGCAGACGCAAGGACAGACGCAAAGACAGGCGGAAAGACAGAAGCAAAGACAGACGGAAAGACAGACGCAAAGGCAGACGCAAAGACAGACGTAAAGGCAGACTCAAAACCAGACGCAAGGCCAGACGCAAAGTCAGACGCAGACAGACGCAAAGAGAGACCCAAAAACAGACGCAAAAACAAAAGCAAGGACAAACGCAAAAATAAGCGCAAAAACTGACGCAAAGGCAGACGCAAGGCCAGACTCAAAAACAGACACAAAGGCAGACGCAAGGCCAGACTCAAAAACAGATGCAAAGGCAGACGCAAAGACAGAGACAGAGAGGAACAGACGAGCGCACGAACGGACGAGCCCGAAAAAAGACGAGCGTATGAACAGACGAGCACACAATCAGACACGGACGAAACCATGAACAGACGAACGCACGAACAGACGGTCAGACAAACGAAACGACTGACAAATGGAGGTACAAATGGCAATCAGCATCAAGTGAGTCGCTTTGAAGAGACGCCAAAATTCCGAAATCGAGTCCGAAATCTCTTAGTCAGACGAAAGACGGATTGTTGTTGATTAGCGAACATGAACGGAGGACGGACGGAGCTCCCAATAGAACGAACAACGAAACGCCGAATCACTGAAGAGATGCTCAAGATGGAACGTCAAAGAAACAAACAAGGTCGAGGAACGAATCTCTTAAAAAGGAAACAAACGCAGAAATAAACACGGAAACAAACACGAAAACATTCCGAAGTCTACATATATTGACACATCCAGCAAGTCGTTGCAAGCATCTAATCGAGAAGCAGGATCAGACGGGCAAACATGGAAGAATGTCGACGAAAAAGAGGAAGAATTCAACACATGACTCAAGGAATCGAATAAGAAACCCAAGAACCAGTTCAAATTGTAGGCATTGACTCTATTACAAATAATGATGTCAAATGAATAGTGCATTAAGCAACAAATATATCCCTTACCCCATGTAGCATATTGCAGTGACTGCCTGGAATCATGATGAATCTTGCTGTGACTTGCTGAAGCACTACCTGTGAAAGAACAAAAATAGTTCGTACTTAGAAGGAGACAATAACAAGCAATTAGAAAGTAGAGTTCTAGTATTATTGACACACGACACACAAGCAACAAAATTTTATATCAAAAGCACACAAAGTATGAACAAAAATGTCCCCTTTCCTCACCCCAATAATACGAGAAACACAACAACCCATAGATTGAAAATTATGAGAATGATAAGAGATTCAAGGGTGTACATAATTGGAAAAAAAACAGACGAAAAAATCGATCTACGTTACCTTTTTAATTCAATTCGAATGATACCAACAGCCGTCTGCACTTTGTCGCCAATTGCAGCTTCAAACCGCTTTTTCACACACACATTTTCACCCGTATTTTTCGCACTCAAAAAAGCCGCGATTCATTATTTTCCCATGCAAGCACAATCTACACAATCAACTTTCAAATTTATTCAAAAAAAACCTCTTAAAAAACACCTTTTCGAATTTTGTTCCACTCACCGACGACGAGCCGATCACATATCAACCGCACTGCACGACCGAATGACATTTAGCAGAAGCGCGAACCAAACGTCAAATCACACACTGCGTTGCCTGCGTCACCGACACACACCATATTACCGACGCGCGAATTCTCATTTGACCGCCAATTGGGTGTTTTTAACCGCGCCGATGAAATTACGGTTATCTGAAACTTTCAATTTTTCATCCGCAATTTTCACGCTCGAAAACACCGTAATCCATGATATGTCGGCATAAAAATGATCCGCGCACACTGATCTCGAGGAATTTCGCAAAAAAAACCGAAGAAAACGCGAATTTCAAATTTATTTTAATTTTTTTCTTATTTCACCCACGGAAGAACGCACAAATAGTCACCGCACTACACCACAAACTGAATTTTAGCCGAGGTCCAAGCCAATCGTCAAGCAAGTGTGAGCAAGCTAGACTGAACGAAAATTCTCTACCTGCATGAACGAGGGGGCAGTTCACTAAATGTTCGAATGAACGAGGAAAGCCAGTCGGAAAATCCGGTATCCAAGTTTTTACCTTGGACCATTTTCACCTTAGCACCGATGCTTCGAGAGACGACAATTCGGCAATGTCGAATTTGCATGTCATTTTTCCTCCTTTGAAAAGACAGCGGCTTGTGATTTTTCTTCACCACAGGCCACTGCACAGGCAAGTGGATTAAAAATCGTTCTCGAATGTCCATTCCTAGCCCCAGGCAGGAACAAAGAAATCATATTCACCGCACTCAAGAAAGAACTAGTGAAGGAATTTAGCAAAGACCAACATCAAATAGCACCCGAAGCAATCCAACAACAAGAATTCAACGAAAACTGTCGTCCAGTTCCCTGGCGAGTTGAGTTGAGAAAATAAAATATCCAATCGTCGTTTCGTTCGCTTTTTTGACAACAACAACCCCGCAGCCGGCCATATTGTTTCAGTCAAACGCGTCAAACGTATTAGAGAAATTTTTTTCGTCTTGAAACTTGCAATCGCTGCGTGTTTGATTGATGAAATATAAATTTTCTGATTAAAATTTCAACAATTAGTGAGAAAATTTCTTCATAAAAAATCAATAATCTCGTCAAAGTCAAATTGGTAGTTCAATTACTCCGAAAGCAATTGAACCGATATAGAGTGCTGATTTTCTCTGCGGTTGGCCAAGAAAAAGGAAAAAGCAAAAAAAAAAAAAAAAAAAAATTGTGTAGTGTGTACCAAGTGGAGTCGGAATAGTCTGTGTTGGAAACGAAGTCCATTGGAAAATTGCAAAAATTGCACGAAAACGCAAAGCAAAATCAACAATTGAACCGATTATGTCGGAAATAATAAACTACAAGCCGAAGGATTTAATCTGGTGAGTAGAAAACTGTCCTGTGGGGCTTGGTTTTTTTTTATGAAAAAGAAAAAAAAAAACAGATTTTTCCCTGTGTGCTCTTGTTTTTCAACTTCATCATGGCAACGTACCCAAGCTGTGGGGTCTGCGTTTCATTTGTCGCCGTGGCTATTCCAGAGAATTTATCCAGAAAATATGTACACATGAGACTGAGTGAAAATCCTCCAAATGCAATGGCTGCAATTGGGAATACTCGTTCGGCGAGGGAAACAGAGGAAAAACTCATTGTAATTTATTGGGGACACGGCCACACGATTGTTCGCTCTATCCATCCATTCGTCGCAGCAGCAGCAGTAGCAGCAGCAGCCAACCACAATGGCCGGCAGTGAAATAATTTTCCCGCGCGTTATTTCGCCTCACGTAGAATTTTCGATAAATTTCTATGAAATAACCAAAATTAATTGGTTTTCTAATCGAAATCTTGTATTTTTTCTCATTGCAGGGCCAAAATGAAGGGTTTTACACCATGGCCGTCAATGGTGAGTGTGCAGTCTCTGCTCAGGCATTTAAATCACTTCAAATATTCGTGCATTCAACCATTTTGAAGCATTTTTTCTCTCCATGTTCGCTTAGGTAATTTTTGATTATTTTTTTTTTATATTTTTCGTGTATTTTTTTCTAGATTGTGGACCCGCCTGAGGAAATGCTAAACCAGCCACGGAAGAATACCCCAAGTAGATGTGTATTCTTCTTTGGATCCAGAAACTAGTAAGTGAACGAATTGAAATTTTCGCATTTTGCAATTTGTGTCTGTCAAATGAAGGGAGAGATATACTACTGCTTGTGCTTTGTTGGTTTTGCGGCGCTGCCTGCTTGATAAGAATAATTGTGAATTTCCAATTATTTTCTTTGGTTATGTGGCGTCGATGCCGTTCAAGTGTCATATGGGCATCGTTGATCGATCAGAATAAAAAAAAAAAAATGTATAAATTCCAGTAGGATTTGCAGTAATTAACATGGTTATTGTCTGTCTTTGACACATCGTGTACATCCATTTTGTCCACCATGTATGCAGGGGAAGATAATAAAACTCGCACACACTGTGTGGGGAAAAAAATGTGTATTTAGTTGATTTCCATTTGAAAGTGAAAGGAAAGATCTGGAAAATGATGATTTTCCCACTCGCCAATTAGGATTAGGTGTAGATTTTTCAATTCCAATTGACTTTAGTGGAAAACGCAGCCAAAATACGTAGAGGCGTATACCAATGACTCATGATTTTCTTTCGCGGAGGTGTTACCAGGTCCTTTTCTAGTTTTTTTTCTCCCAGATTTGTAGTGATTTCCCTTTGAATTTGATGAGGTACTCATCAGCTTGGGTACGGTTTCTAACCTCACATGCATTCATTTTACCTTTCCCCAGTGCATGGATTGAGGAGCACAATATCAAACCGTTTGAGGGTCCCTACAAGGCTGAACTGATGCGTCCCAATAAGCCAAATTCATTTAAATTGGCCCTCGAAGAAATTCAAGCCTACATTCTGAATCCGACTACAATTGATGATGAGATCAAATCAAAAGCTCCCCCACCAGTAAACTACACTAGCGATGCGGATTTTGATAAAATTCGCGATGGTCTAGAGACGGCCGATTCAACTAATGACTTGGGGGAGCCACCAAAAACACCAAAACGTTCGCCAAAGGCAAAATCACGCGCAAAGTCCACCGTATCGACACCAAAGCCGACTGGAACAAAACGTCGTGCTAGCGGCAGCAAAGCATCCGAGAGCAACAAGAGGAAACGCGAAGCAGCTGAGGGCTCAGAGGCAACATCGTCTCGCCGGAGAGTGAACACAGATGCATTGGCACACATTGGGAGCTCCTCACGTCGCAATATGAGTTCAACAATTGCATTGTTGGACCGTCCGGCTATTAATCGACCAGAGGCGCAAGAAATTGACATGAATGCCAGATCGCAGACATTGTCCGAACGCGACATAACACCGTCAAGCTTGACTTTTGGGTTTCTAGGTTTAGGCATCATGGGGTCGACAATTGTTAAGGATTTAATATGCACTGGACATAAGATAGTCGTTTGGAATAGAACTATATCCAAGGTTTGTACGAAAGAGAGGAGCATTGATGTGTGAACGGAGGAATTGATGTGTGCTTTGTGTTCTTTGCAGTGCAAACCATTTGCAGAAGCTGGTGCTGAGGTCAAGGACACACCAATGGATGTTGTCGATGCTGCGGATATCACATTCTGTTGTGTATCAGATCCGAAGGCATCAAAGGATGTAAGTTACAGCGGAGAGAGGATTTCCGATGAGTGGGGTTATGTATGTGTACATCTTTATTGTTTGCAGTTGGTGTTCGGCAATTGCGGCGTTTTGCAAGGCAAGGATCTTAACAATAAAGCCTACGTAGAGATGTCAACCATTGATCCGGAGACTTCACAGGATATTGCCGAGGGCATCGCACAATGTGGAGGCAGATATTTGGAGGTTCAGGTAAGTCCACGCAAAGCACAACCCCCATTCTTTGGAATAGTCTTAGTAAATTGAACATGTCTAGATCCATGGAACACGGCAAGAGGCCGAAGACGGCATGCTCATCATTTTGGCCGGCGGAGATCGTACAGTTTTCGAAGAGTGTCACTCTTGTTTCAAGACCATCGCCAAGAACACATTCTTCTTGGGTGGTAAGTACACAAAACCGAGAGCACAGTGCTGTTTAATGCATGATTTCTAAGCAAACGTGTATCGTTTCCAGATGTTGGCAATGCTTGCAAAGTCAATCTTATCCTTCAAACAATTCTCGGTGTGAGTCTTGTCGGCTTCTCTGAGGCATTGGCTTTGGGTAAGTTCAACCGCATGACGATTGACGATAGATTGGATTGAAATGGGTTTTGTTTCTCGCAGCTGATCGATTCTCAATTTCGCTGAAGGATATAATTGATATATTTGAACTGACATCAATGAAGTCACAGTTATTGTTAGAAAAAGGAAAAGGTGTGTTACTCTAAATTTGACGCTGATATCCTGACGTGTTCTATATCGTTTCTCTCTTTTTGTTTTGTGTGTGTGTGTGTGTTTTTTTCCACAGAGATGGCAAAGGGTGATTTTAATCCGCAACAGCCGCTGATGCACATGCAAAAGGATCTTCGTTTAGTCCTTGGCATGGCAGAAAATCTAGATCAATCAATGCCCGTGACCGCAATAACAAATGAGGTTTTCAAACACACAAAGCGTCTTGGTTACAGCGATCATGATTCGAGTGCTGTGTTTGTAAGATCCAGATTTTAACGGTTAATTAATTATAATGAAGAAGAAGAATTAAACAGAGATACTAATACAACTTTTCCTCAAATAACAACAACAACAACAACAACAGCAACAGCAACTACAACTTCAACAGCAACAGCAACCACAACCACAGCAACAGTTCTACAATATTCCCCATCTCCTACACCCTCCCCAACTGAAATGATTCCCACAGAACCATTCTTTGCACGTTAAACAACAAACACCAATAACAACAAGAAAAGAACAACAATTCACTCAAATCAATTCACAATTACAGTTAAAAACATAATATTGACCATATATCTATATATATGTATGCATATAAATATGTATGTACTTCTTAATCACATTAATTTCTAATTGATTTTATCTAAATTCATTTATTATTAATTCTTTTTAATGATTTTTGTTTTATCCCTCCCACGTCCCCCCCATTCCCCATCCATCCCGCAAAACACACTTAAACGCATAGTTATTGAAAAACGATGTAGTAAATAAAGCTAAAGCAGACGACGACAAATCAGATGCATGAAGAGAGCGAATGCAAAAGAAATGAGAACGAAAAGAAAAAAAAATAGAAAACAAAATATTTAAGTAATACTGCAGATGAACAAGAGGAGAAAACAATACTGAAGATGATACGTAAGAACATATGTATTTAAGTCGTGGAACTCAATGCAATGCAAGGGTTTTCCTTTGATTTTTTTTTTTTTCGGATACAATTTGTTGCGCGCTTTTAAATTGATTTTTTTTTCCACTTCACTTCCCACCCGGCTTACTGTGCCTGTACAATTACTAAATTTCTTTCATATTCTTTTTTTGTATTATGTTACATATCTATTATTAATTTTTTTTTTAGTAAAAAAAGAAAAAAGAAAGCATGTGGTTTACACATTTATGGAAAAGACGAAATCTATGAGTTTTCCTAATTTACTCCTAAATTTTGTATTTCTTTACACCCATGTTCTATCATTATTTCTCTTTCTTTTTAATGTTTTATTAAAGAATTCTCTAAACTGTTTTTGATCAGAAGAACTCGAGTTGAAGTTACATTTTCCTTTTGTTTATTGTTGGTTTTTTGTTCGTCTTTTTTTTTTGTATCGTTTTATGTGTTTTTTTTTGTTTTTTTTTGGGGGTTAAAATGTGAACAGTTTTATCGTCATGCATACCGTCTCGCAGCAGCAACAAGTAGATTAAGCATATGTGTACACTTTGGTGTTTTAAAGCTTGTAGTTTATAGAGAACTCCTCCTTCTGACAAGTAGTAACAGTTGATCATTTATGTTTAACTCCATCCATCGACTTGTTTGCACTCGATTAATGTTCTTTGATGAGATTCTCATACCTTCAATTTGCGAACGAGATGCATGCTTCGTTTTCTAAAATGTTTGTGGGGGAATCTCTTTTGTCTACAATGAAGGAGAGAAGAGGCTGCCGATTCACTTGTTGAATCGAGTAGGAAAATAGAATGCATTGGACATTTACTTCTTGACTCCTGACGCTACTTCATAAGAGTTTCTCTCGAATTCAAGTCAGCCAGCAGTTCGAACACAGTCGCCCTTCAATGAACTACGGACATTCTACATGAATCTTTGCTTTTTCACTGCCCATTGTTGAACCTCTCTATCTTTGGATGCATCTCAGATAAACGAATACGCTCAAATATTCATTTGTTCTCGCTCAACCAACCAAAACGAAACACTTCTGATCATCATTTAAACGGTGTCCATTTGCAAAATATGTACATCCCTTAAATGAAAAAAAAAAGAAAAAAAGAATACACGCATGCAACAACATAATCAAATAACTTCTCAAAAAAAAAGAATCCTCTAAGGAGAGTCTCATTTGCGTTTTTCTTTTTTCCTTATATTTCTTTTAAATGAATATATAATTAATGGCTTTTGATATTTTCTTTTCCCGCGAATGCACTTCACAAATATTAGATGTCATTAATGTAAAACCAATTACATATATATATATATTTTAATATTGTATTAAACCAGTAATCAATGGAAAAAAAATAAAGCAACAGACGAAGAGGAAAATATATTCTATATGTGTTTAGATGTAAAAGAATATATGTATGTTTCTGCATTATTATATTATATTGAAACAAAATCTAAGAATATACAGTTCATTTTGTTAATGTATAAAAAAAAAAACAACAAAACAAAACAAAACAACAATCTTGAAGGAAAACTATGAATGTGAGTTTTTTTTTTTTTTTTATTTAAGTAAAATAAATAAGTGTCAATAAATGTGTGTATAGAGAGAGCTTTTTGGGATAACGAATAAAATAAAGAACGGACGCATAATTACGGCGTGTACACACGCAGATGAACTCTTTGTCATGTATTTTCATGCAACCGACAGGATGTGGGTGCCCTGTTCGTAATGCAATCGAATTTGTGTTTAAAAAACAACTCTGGACACGGCAATGGAATGAATGAAGGACTTGTGGTACTTGTGGAATTGCCGCTTTTCTGTGTTTGAGTATCACTTTTCAAAGTGAAAGGGTTGTGGGTTCGATTTTAGAGAAACGTGTCTGAAGGAGTGGATCCTTGTCAACAGACGGGTGGTTGCTTATCAGAGGCAAGTCTTAAACGAAGGAATGTGGCCTTATCGGCAGACGGTAGGTAACTTCAAGCAGAGAGGGTCATCCGAGAGAAGTATTAAACACAACTGTGGTGGAGAATAGGTCCTTATCGATAGAGAGCAGCTTAGAGTGATGGGGATGCTCATCGGAATGACGTTTCAAACACAGTCTTACGAAGGAGGGTATGTTACAGGACGGGGATGGTCATCGGAGGGAAGTTTAAACACACAATCTTATGAAGGAATGGGTCCTCATCGATAGAGAGTAGTTTAGAGTGATGGGGATGATCATCAGAAGGACGTTGTAAACACAATATTACGAAGAAATGTGTCCTTATCGGCAGACGGTGTGTAACAGGTCATCCGAGAGAAGCATAAAACGCAACTGGTGAGGAATGGGTCCTTATCGATAGAAAGAAGCTTAGAGTGCTGGAGATGCTCATCGGAAGCACGTTTCAAACACAATGTAACGAAGGAATGTGTCCCTATCGGCAGACGGTATGTAACAGGACGTGGTGGTCATCCGAGAGAAGTATAAAACACAACTGTGGTGACAATAGGTCCTTATCGCTAGAGGGCAGCTTAGAGTGACGTTTTAAACACAGTCTTACGAAGGAGGGCATGTTACAAGCGAGGATGGTCCTCCGAGCGATGTTTAAAATACAACTGTGGTGAGGAATGGGTCCTCATCGATAGAGAGTAGCTTAGAGTGCTGGGGATGCTCATCAGACGGATGTTTCAAACACAATCTTACATAGGAATGTGTCCTTATCGACAGACGGTATGTAACAGGACGGGGGTGGTCATCCGAGAGATGTTTAAAACACAAATGTGGTGAGGAATGGGTCCTTATCGATAGAGAGAAGTTTAGTGCGGGAGGTACTCACCAGAAGGACGTTTTAAACACAGTCTTACGAAGGAGGGTATATTACAGGACGGGGGTGGTCATATGAGAGATCTTTAAAACACAATCTGACGAAGGAATAGGTCGTTATCGATAGAGAGTAGTTTAGAGTGATGGGGATGCTCATCGGAAGGACGTTTTAAACACAATTTTACGAAGAAGTTTGTCCTTATCGGTAGACGGTATATAACAAGACTGGGGTGGTCATCCGAGAGAAGTATAAAACAACTGTGGTGTCCTTATCGATAGAGAGTATCTTAGAGTAGTGAGGATGATCATCAGAAGGACGTTTTAAACACAATCTCACGAAGGAATATGCCCTTACCAATAGAGGGTATGTTACAGGACGTGACTGTTCATCAGAGGACAGTTTATAACACGATTGTTTGGGGTATGGGTTCCTGATCAATAGAGAGTAGGTTCGAGTGCTGCAGACGCTCATCAGAGGGATGCTTAAAACACAATCTTACGAAGGAGGGTGTGTTACAAGACGGGGGTGGTCATCCGAGAGAAGTATAGAACACAACTGTGGTGAGAAATATGTCCTTATCAATAGAGGGTATGTTATAAGCGGGGATAGTCATCGGAAGGAAGTTTAAAATACAATTTGATGAAGGAATGGGTTCTTATCAAAAAAGATACAAGGGTGAGGGCTAACCGTCTGACAGACCTTTTAAACTCAACCTCATAAAGGCTTCGTCGATTTTGAAAACATAGGTTTCTCCGTGACTCTTATTAGGCTCTTAATAATGCTCAGAACACTTGTTGCGTGATAGCAAGCAGATATCCTCAAAAATCCGAAGAAGAGACTTGAAACATATCGTAGAAGCAGTCTTGAATCCAAAACATGAAGAATTCTGATCAGAACACTTGTTGCGTGATAGCAAGCAGATATCCTCAAAAATCCGAAGAAGAGATTTGAAACATATCGTAGAAGCAGTCTTGAATCCAAAACATGAAGAATTCTGATAAATTTCTTGTGGTTTGACAAGAGCTTACAAGAGCCTTGCAAAAAGTGGGGAACTTGCAAGTGCGTAATAAAAAAGGAAGTCCCCCTTATCTGGGCATACTCTTTCTGGAACCATCAAGGACCACATCCTGTACACAAATGCCATTTACCCTCTTATCTAAATCTATAACGCAAATTCAATTCGTACTCCGAAATGAAAATCAAACAGATCTAAGCCCTATTCCTCTTCAATGCTAAAATACGAAATTTCCCCCGGCGAATTGAGCGTTCCGATCGAACAATGTTGTGCCAAGAAATCTCGACATTTCGTTCCCTCACATATGGCAATGACCGCCAATAAATCCTCCACCGAGAGAACGAATTAGAAAAAAAATATCCCCACAATTTCGAGCAAAACCATCGCAACACAGGCGGTCGTCTCCCTTTCACCCATGCCTTCGCCCATCCGCAATTCATATCAATTCGCCCAACAATTCAGTCGTCGTCCCTGTCGCACACTTCATCATCGCCAGGCGAGAAATATATGTCAAAAGAAGAAAACCGAAGAAGAGTAGAAAATGGCGAACTTTGCGTGTTGGGTTGATTTTCATTTTTGGAAACTTTTCTGAAATTTCTCCCAGAAAATAAAACAATAAAAATACCGAAAATACTACCCATCATCCGGTGAACGGTTCCGCAATAAGTTAACGTGTTCATTACCCCGGAATTCTGTAACGTAAAGGCTCAAAAGCGAAAAGATTTTGTAAAAAGTTCACACTTCTCCACTTCTCGTCTTTTTTTTCTTCTTTCTCTTCTTCCTCCTCTTCTTCCTACCTCTTGTCACTGCGCTGCCGTCTCTATTATTCGACGTCGTTTCGTCGGTTCCTTCTCGCGGCGCTGAATCGGTTCATAGGCCACCAAAGACGAGGTGAAACGAGAGATGCAAAAGAAAAATAAAGTAAACGCGACTATCAAATGAAGAAAGCAATCAAATCAAAGTTAAAAAAATGTGATGAAAAAAAACTGAAGTGTCTTGCGATTTTATTTTCCTCTAATTTCCCTCAATTCTTCTCGAGAAAAATATCAAAAGAATCAAAATCAACATCAAGTTCAGCAGCAATTTGAAAAACAAAAAAAAAAAAAAAAAAAAATAAGTTACACAGAAAAAGAAGAAAAATAAAGCATTTCCCTTGGTTTCCCTTGAGTTGTACCCCCCGTCCCCCTGCCCCCCACCAACCCCATTCATCTCCTCCACCAGCCCATCGCTGCGCTGTGTGTGTGTGTTAGTTCGTGTGTGTGTGTGTGTCTGCTTGTGTGCGTATGTGCACACAACTAACAAAAACAACGTTAATTCGTAATTAATTGCTTTATTTTGTTTTCCTTCACCAAGTGAATGCTGGATGTGAAGATTGAAGAAAAAAGGTAAAAAAAAAAATATGAATTTCAAAATAAGTGCAAAAAATATTTTTCAGTGTGTTTTCTCAACGCGCACGAATTGAGTCCGTGTTGGGTTGGAGTGCAAAGAAATTCCCCCGAAAATGGGTAAAAAAAAAAATGAAAAAAGAAATGTGTCATAAACGATTTTCGTGAGCTGTCAGTGTGAAAAAGTCGCCAACAATTGCAGTGTGACATGATTCGATTCGTTGGAATTCGTAAATCTCTCAGTTTGACGGGTGAAATTTGTATGAATATTTCGAAAAAGGCAAATGAAAAGTGAAGGAAATGTAGAAGAAGAAGAAAAAAAAATGTGCAGAGGAAAAAATCATTAAAAATCATTTGTTGCCAAAATATTGTAGAATGAGCAAGAGTGAGTGAGAAAGTGTGATGGACATGGTGGTAGTGCGCACCCTCTTGCTCATTTCTTCTTTGCCTATGAAAGTGTGTGTTGATTTTTGGGGGAAGACGATGGGAACCTTTTCAAATATCTGTTGGCTACTATCTCAGGGGGGGTTGGCTACTTCTTGGACAGAATTTGGATCTCTAAAGTTTATTCCTTTATTCCTCCATCGAAATGTCAAAATAAATGTGAGGGATCGTTGAGCGAGAGGACGAACACAGAAGAGAGTCGTGGTGAGAGAAGTGCCAGAGCGATTTCCCAAATGGTCAGCTTAGTATGGGTGTCTCTTTCGCGCGTCGATTTTGACAGATCGAAAATTGGTATTTTGTTCCAAAAACAGTGGTTGCTGGCGGTGTTGCATCGCCGATATGGGTTTGTTATGAAATTAGAGCTCACGGTTCATCCTTGACTTTTCCTCCTTACTGTCATCTCATCCCTTCGAACATCTGTCAGATCGTTATGCCAAATCAAACAGAGCTATCCGTCCACTGGGTGAGTGAGAGCCACTGCTCTGGCGCATGTGGAATAGAGACAGTGGTATATCTGTTTACTTGGGGGTTTTTCCTTGAGCCAAACGTCGTCCCGTCCAGCCACAGCAGTACTCGGCGCAGCGAATTTCATCGCAAATGTGAACAAAGAAGAGGAATTTTTTTTATCGGTTGCCAGACTGAATGTGTTGAGTGAGTGAGTGATTGTTTTTTTTTTTTTTATTCCTCTCTTCGTTTTCGCTTTTGATTTTCTGTGTGTTTTTTTTGTCCGTATCGGTTCGGTTGGATTCAGGGAAACGATATAATAATAATAATAATAAGAAGAAAAAAAAAACGCAACAAGCTTGTGGGACGATGGAGACGACGGTGGCAGCGGATGGATGAGGCAGAGCAAAAAAAAAAAAAAATACGAACAAAAACTTCCCCTTTCGCTCTGTCATATGGAAATGTGCCCCTTGTTGCTCCTTTGCCATCATCCTTGCCCCTGTGAGTGCCTATTTGTTGTTGCTGTGTCAGTTTCATCCCTTTTTTTATTAAGTAGGATCCTTGGCTCTTATCCCTGCGCTATTCTTTGTGAGTCGGAGTGTCTTTTTTTTTTTCTTTTTTGTTCATCTTTCCTTCTTCGTTGGTACTCGGCTTTATTGGTGCGCGCCAATCGGTGAATGTTGGCTAGTTCTCTCTTTCTCTTCCCTCCTGCCCCTCAACCGAAACCGATGGCATTTTAGGCCTGTATGTATCGCATTGTGAAGGAGTCGAGTGTGTCCTTTTCTTGGAGTTAATCTCCTCCTCATAAATAAACTGCATCACTAAGCGGAGCACACACACACACACGCAAGCAAGCACCGTGTCCAGCTAAAACGATGATGGTCATTGGTACAATCTGTCAAAATCAATCGAAGCCTGTCAAAGGGGGATGTATGACAGTGGGAGAGGGACTGTGTGAGTATATGTATGTGTGTCTGTGAAGGACTTGGTATAAATCTCTCACCCCCTCGTGGACATGAGCTAAAGGTGTTTTCATCGGAAATTGGAGAAGAAATAATGTCAAGTGGTTTGTTTGATGGAAATTACGAGGCAAGTGGAGGTTCCCATTTAATTAAGTGGCGGCTGTGTTCCTTTTTATGGGGGGTGGGGGGTTGGATGGGTTGGTTTATTTTCGACCTTTGAGCTCTGTGACGATTAACCTTGAGGATGGAAATAGGAATTTTCCATTCTTCAAAATAAAAATATGAAAAATATGTATGGTCTCCCTCCCCTCCCACCAGCTGGCGACTGTGAAGGCTTCTGGGTCAAGAGGTATGGTCAGAAGGGCGATTATTTTTAGGCGACCGACAACGGCCTTGAATACACATCTTGTCTACACCAAAAAAAAAAAGGAGGCAGTTTGTGGTCGATTGTCGATTGGAAGTGGGTGTATGTCAGTTAAATGCCACGAGGTGTCTATTTTGAAAAGATTTACCCCAACAGCCAGCTACGCCACAGGTCTCTGGAATACTACTTGTCGAGAAATCCGAACAGAATCGCTTAGGAACGCGTCAGCCTATCACGCAATTGGATCCCCAGTTATCGATGGAGAGGTCGATAGCCGGTGTGAGGCCTTGTCGGAATTGGATTTTGCTTATTTTTTGTTTGTTTTTGCAACTATCTCCACAATTGGAATGGTTTTCACTTCGCTGATAGAGATCCACTTGTTTCCTAGTGTAGAACTGCGGTTGGAATTTAGAAAGTTTTTTTTGTTTGTTCTTGACTAGGTTTGGACGCATTCACCAGATGCTGAGGAACTCCAACTCCACAAATAGCCGCCCGTGATCTAATCATCGCCGGAGAAAACACCAGTACCCATTTTGCAGGCATTCCAGGTGTTTCCTTCAATCTCGAACCAGTTTTCATTCGATTGCATACAAATTCTACACCCGCTCCCCCAATAGGGCAAATCTCCATCTCTTATCCATCACGACTTCTGTTCACTGTTCGCCACCCGGTCAACTATCTACCCTCGCAACCACCTTTCGCGATATCTATTTAAAACGTAAATTCTAAATATATCCAAATTAATTAATCTCTATCGCATCTGCAGAATGAAATAGATCGAGATTAATTCTATAAATAAATACCAAGTGAAATCAAACAGAAGAAACAAACAAAAAATCAACAGCAACAAGCAACATCATCAACACCAAATAAGAAAGAAAAAATAAAAAAAAAATAAAATAAGTAAACAGAAAAGAAAAAAAGAAAAACAAAAAATATATGTATTACTATAAAATACCATATGTATAGATTTTGTATCTGCATCTACAAAAAACAAAAGAAATGAAACGCAATGAGAGACTTTAGTAAAAAACTTACTAAGCCCAATGAAATGGATATGAAGAAGCTACCAAAACCACGGTGAGTACACATTTTAGTTACTACTATCTAAATCCATTCATACACACACAAACACGCATACATACGCATTCAAAAAAATTCAAAATAAAAAATTGAATTAAGTTCAAGCAACATGAAGCAAGTTCGCCGGGATGTGCGCCGCTTGTGTTTATTGATTTATTTTACTTATTTAAGATCCATTGCCGTCGCCCTTCACACTTGGAGATTTTTCACTTTGAAATTCAATAGGCAACGTAGAATGGATGATGTCCTACTTAGTGAGTGTGGTGGGGGGGGGGGGGGGTGGGAGAGAAGTGCGGACTCCTTGTGTTGTTTGTGGTACGAGTAAGATGGTCATTCCGACACAAACCGGATGAAAAGTCTTCTCCTTCTCCGTCACATCTTCCTCCCTCTCTCTCTTTCTCACCCACACTCTCTGCTGAAGAGAGTATGGACAAAGTTTGATAGTAATTTTCCAGTTTGGCTTCATTACGTTTTGTGGAGAATTTAAAAATTTATCTCACACACACATGGATCTCCTTCCCCCAAAAAACGGAGCTTGCCATGCTTGCACGTGTATCCTTGAAAAGGAAGGACATCCAAAGATGCACGATGCAAGTGCAAGGCATGAATGATTAAGTGTCAATACACGTGTGCAGAAGAATGTGTCATTCATGTATGAGTGGCTGCAGCACACACATTGAGGGAAGCGATTCCAAGTCTCCTGTCAAATGCCTGGACCTCTTGGCGGCTAACACGGAAAGTTATTGTGGGTGGTGTGGGCAGGCATTTTTGAGGCATTTCGTGGCTCGAATATGTAAGAGTGAAGTTTGTTAGGCGGTTCTTTGGCACTCCGGCAACTTGCAGTTGGTTGGGAGAATTCAATTAGAAGTAACTTGCCAGTGGAGTGCAATTTTGCGAGGATGAACGGAAGAAACTTTTGCTATTCATTAGACTTCAAGATGCGGTATCTGTGCAATGAGTTGTGGATGGGTGGGGGGGCGCGAAGTTTGTAATGCTCCCGTGGTGTAATCGGCGTCGTTCCTAAGCATCGCTTTAGACTTCGCTGTTGTGGAATTGAACTGCTTAAGGAGTGGTAAGTCTTAAATGAAGACATGCAGTTCCACTTGAATATCTAATCGATCGTAGCTAATGTTGGATGAATCTTTCAAGTCATCATCTACATGTTTCGTGGACTGCTTCAAGGCCCTCGTAAACTTCTTCCTCATCGCGTCTCATATGAACTCCTAAGCGAAAACCTTTGATTCTGATTGGATCTTCGGTCTGTGGAGCACCACTTGCGCCCGAAAGGACCTGGGTATTGATCAACAATCATCCTCCAGCAGACTGAGCTCCATCTCCACTTGAGAGCTCCAAATTGCAGAGACTCACGGTTGAAGACTCTTTCTTATGCCGGCGCCGCCCTAGTCTTTTCCAGTACTCTGGAATAAAACCACTCTTATCACGCACATTCGGTGCCTCCAAACTGCTGCCATGCCCATAAACTTTCAATTCACTCGTGCCAGCTAACGCCCAAGCCATTCTCGACTCTCACGTTGTGTGTGCGACATGATTCAGCAACTCCAGTATTTCACAAATGAATTCTTGACTCAGAAACTCAATTTATCTCTCTCTCATCTGCATCCTCTGACTCACTTCTGTCGTCGCTTGAGCGGCACACAACACGTTGGTCGTGAAGCAAGCAGATTATTCAATCAAGTGTCGATCCTTCGAACAGTTCCCACCCGCAGCTAGTGTCTGCGTGTCAACGCTCTTCCGTTCAGCCTTGTCGATTTCGGTCTAGTTTAACGCGCATGGCGCTGCCCATTCAAGGCGACAACGGTCTAATCTGATTCCACTTAAACCTGCCACGGGTCTCATGCTCAAGCCCTCCATCCGCTGACTCGCACAATCAAGCCTGAGTCAGATGAAACTTCGCCTCACTGACCTACTTGTGGGAGGTCAACTCGGCGAATTCACCACTCACCCACACCACAACTGATTCATGAGATTTTTTCCGCATTTTCATCATCTGACAAGCGTAGCACTCCACTCCACGCCTCGTGAGATCTCGAAAAAACGGGCAATTTTCCCCCGACAAAATGAATTTCTCAAAAATCTACGCGTAAAAACACGAATGAAAAAATGAAAAAAAAAGAATCACAAATAAAAACATGGTCTCCTCGTGCCGCCCCTCCTGCACATCGTCATCCACTTTTCATTCAATTTTTGCCAGTGTCTTTTGTTTTGATTTTCTTGTTCGTTTCCTCCCACCATCGCCGCTGCCCGCATGAGGTTCCCGTCATTGGCTGGGAAAGGGTAAACCAAGAGAATACGCACACATTTCGCGCAAGTGAGGAAGCGAATTTCAATTCAACAACACAGCGCACAACAGCAGCAACAACAGCAAGAACAACGCTGACAGCAGCACAACTTTAACTGTAATCACTTTTCACTTTTGTGAGGTTAGGTTTCTGCTTACTTTTTTTTTCACCCCGCTTGTTACTGTATTTATTTGGTTTTTAATTATTCAATTATGTTGCGGTTTGGGTATCGCCCTCGGTAACGATAAATGAAATTGCAAGCTAATGACAGTTTGTCTGACACTTGGTGCGGTCTGTGTCAGTTGAGGTGATTGGGACAGCAGGTGGCGGGGAGGAGGTTACTTCAAAAGCGACTCAAGGTCGTGCCGTGGAGTCGCCTTTTTTTTTTTTCTTTCTTTGATAGTTATTTCGTGGTGTTTGCTTTATCTTATTATTTTTATTTTAGCTCAGATTGTGGTTATTTTCTGCCCACAGACACACACTCACGCGGATGACGTTCTCGCCTTTTATTGTGCTATTGAGAAATTTCTTTTCGGTTTTGAGTTGCGATAAGGGTCTTAGTGGGAGCATTTGTTTTGTGATAAGACGACGACTGATTTAGTGCTCGCCGAGAGTGGAGACACCCGCGAGAGGTTGGCGTTGCATAACCATCGACTGACGCGAAGGGGGGGGGGGGCTTTGGTGGTTGGTAGTGAATTGAATTTGCATTCCTTTTTCGAAGGGGTTCAAGGGACAGGCAACGAATTTCTGTCCTAATGGGTTTCGCCACGGTTGAGTTAATCTCGTGGCGGCAAAACGGGGTCGAGGCCAGCTCTGGCTCGTGATATACACTCGGCTCGGTGGGGATTATCTAATTTTTGGGAGCACAGAGGTTAATCATGTGCTGGGCTGTGTGGTTTTACGAGATTTAGAAAGTGTTTCATGGGGACTTGGTTGGGTGATGGAGCTGCCAACGTTATCAGTGTGCCCACTGATTCTGAGAGTGACTGAGGCGATGTTTTGCTAATTTAATCGGGGAAATGTTATCAATTTGGAATGCAAAGAAGGACCGGGATTCTTATTGATTCTTGGAAGAGCGTCACCACTCCTAAGAGAATAATAGAATGCACAAGATGAGTGATTGCTGTGAAACGTACGCCCAGTTTCATCTCTGCCTGTAGCGCCACCCATATCACTCTTTTGCTTGAAGAGAGTTTACTGGTGGAAGTTGCTCTGAAGTGATTTCACGTTAAAAAAAACTCAACCACAGATAATCGACGTCACATAACAAACTGCCCCCAACTGAGTTTTCAACCCCAATTTGTATGTCTTCAACATTCTGTCCGCCGTTCTCCATGTCAAGATTGTCGACTACGTGAGGGCTTTCTGACGTATCTCCGGCGTTGACGTTATCAGGAATCACGTTCCTTCCGTCGACAATATTAGATTTGCATTGATATGATGTTTCCAGGGATTTGGTGCCCCAAGGTCGGTGTGGAATACGGCAAAAAGATGAACTCGCGTCACTGGTTCATTTGGAGGTTACATTTTCAGATTGATGCAAGACACAACTGATGGCAAATATCTGGAATCTGTTAGCTGAATATGGAAGCCTGTATAAGGACCTTTTAGTCCCACGTATTCTGCTTTTCGAGATATTTACACGTCCGTAGATTTTTGTTGCCTTAAGTCAACGCCAGTCGAAGACCCGATTGAGGCTCCTTGTTGTATCGATTGCCCAAACACCGATGTCCACAGAGGTGGAAAAACATTCTATTCCCCTTTAAAATGTCTAATCCATCCTACCAAATCAATAACCCATTGAACCCCGACAGAAAAATGCATTCAAACCAACTTCCAAATCATTCTTCGCCCGAAGTTGAATATTCACTCAAATTAAACCGATTTTCATCCACTTTTCGGCCAAACTCCACTCAGTTACCGATTTGCTATCGTTTCTGACTGATTTCACACATTTCCCAGTAACTACCATCCAAAGAATCGCATCAAAAGTCCTTGAAATCAATAAATCAAAAAATCAAAATTTCCCTTTTCTGAGCAAAAAAAGTCGACCCGATTCATTTCCCAATTTACTGCGTTTTTTCGTGTAAAAAGCGTCAAAAACTTAAAATCGAGATTTCTTGAAATTTTCTCATTGAAATGATGTCCTTATCTGGGCCTGAGTGTGATTGAGTCAATTGAAGAGAGTTGCATTCGAATTTTGGCCTAATTTTGTGTAATTCACGAGAAATGTGATGTTTTCGATTTTGGTGACGTCATGAGAAATGATTTTGTTAGCGGGGCAGTTGTGCATATCTGGCAATGACCTGTTGACAGTGCATACAATTTGTATGGAGAGCAGTGCCAGGAGGACATGCTGGATGTGATAGGTAATATTTTGGGTGCGTTGGAGTTTTTGATTCTTGGAAGAGGTGATTAGTTCATGGTGCGCTGGGATCGATGGTTTTATGAGGTTTAGGAAGAAATTGCTTTGCTAGGTGATTGAAATGTCAATTCTGGGAATAACCGACAGATATTCACAGTCCCCCGCAGGAAACCTGCTTAATTCTGGACTAATTTGGAACCATTTGATGCTGCGACTTGGATGACAGGTATCATTAGTCTCTTTGAAGGTAGTCAGCATTCCTCAGGGAACAATTGCACGCACAAAACGAGTGGATGCTGTCGAGCGGAGTGAAGCTCTACATCAAAATGTAGTGCACCCCAAATCAATATTACTGTTTGCTGGTCGAAGTGGCTCCGAAATGAATAAGAGACGTCGCTGTTGTGAAGTCCGCACTATCTAAGGACCGCGTATTATCCCAAAAAAACACATCCTGTGACTGGACACCAAAGGCGAGGAAGTTGTTAGCTCGTCAACGATGGATAAGCGTCACTAAATCGTCCATTTAACGCACAACAGCCAAGTCAGATCATCCTTTACAAACAAAGACCTTCTTGTGAGGTGAAAAAGAACACAACCCTTCGTCCACTGTCCATTTCTCTGCCTGCGTCCCTCCCATAGCGTCCTCTCCCCTTCAAATCTATCTTCTTTTATTTTTCTCCAACCCCATGCCCTCGGCGTTTACCTCAATTTGTTTACACGATTTATATATAATGTATTATCCGTTATTGCCAAGAATAACGAAACATTACAGTCAACACCACATAACCTCAGTTTATCGCCCCTCAGCCACACACCTTAAGCCACTCACAGTGTCTCCCTCTTTCGCCCAGCCAGATACATTTACATCGTCGCCGCTGTCCTCACGCTTCCGACAATCTGAATGCCATAAATTATTATTTCGCCTGAAATAAAAACACGCGCGCACGTAACACATGCGAATTTGATTCCCCTCTTTGGTGCTTGCAGCCCCTTCAGCTGCCTGCCGCCTCCGCCCGGTTGTAAGCAGTAGGCATACGTAATTAGAGTGAAATCAACCCCAGGGCCTAGCTCCACAGCTCCTCGTTCGTTCCACACTCCTCGCGGTGGCCTGCTTCTTCTGTCGGAGATACAAAACAAAACCCCACCCAACATGGATGTATGCGAGGGGGTGCGGCATCAACTCCCAGATGTGCGTCTCGCGCTAAAACATAACACAGGTGTAAACACTGATTAACATCAAAGCATAGCGGGAGCTAGTCATCGTTGTTGTCGTCGTTGCCTTCGTCGGAATCGTATCCAAGTTGGAGAGCAGCTTCTGAGGAAAGTGCCTCCGACTTTGACTAACTCCGATGCGTTGTGTATTCAAGTAAATACCACTCGCAATACGAGCACACGCTCACGCACACGAGCGCTTATTTGCTGAGGAATTGGTTATTCATCATGGCAATAATTGCTTCAGTATTTCACGGGAACCGTCACACCCCCTTTGGCGCTTAGCGAAATGTACAGACAGACAGTGTAACCGTGAGGACCTAAAAATAAATTCCATTCTTCGTCATTCCTCAGCGCACACCTCTCGTTCCTCTTTGACTCCCGCACTCCCTCCCATGCATGGTGTGTGAGCGTTGACCGCAATCAGGTGCTTTATGTGGGACGTTGAAAAATAAGCCAACATTTATTGCACATGAGGTTTTGGCCACGTGCACAGCGAAAACCGGGTGAAGGTAGCCCCTGGAGTTGACCCGAAGACGACCAAGTGTCGGCGGCGAATGAATCACCGTGTTGTGCACCATCAGCACCGAATATTCCCGTCGCGCAAGGGGAACGAATTGCGAATTCGTTTCCATTGATTGACTGACCGCCACGTGATAGTTTGGTATTTAACACACAGCCGCGCGCACAACCGTCGACGGATACGTAGGCACTTTCTCCACTCGTCGTCGTGCGATAATTCTCTCACTCTGCTCGGCCATGGGTGCATGGTTACAAAATAAAACTCGCATAACAGCGACAGTTAAAGGCCGAAAAGAGACACAAAAAAAAGAAAAAAAAAACAGAAAGAAGAAACTGATGAGCTTTGACGTTTTCACATTTTTTTTTTGATTTTTGTTTTTGTTGTTCTTTGTGACACTTTGTGACAGGAGCTAATTGAAGGGACGTCATTTGCAATCATCACACGACCGTTTTTTTTTTTCGAATGATGATTTGCGAAGGGATTGTGTTTGAAGAGGACCGGTTATACAGGCCCTTTGATTGATTTAATTAAGTCGACGTGTCATTTGCAATATTTGACAACTGTTAGCACCGATGGGGCAGACACACGGCTGTGGAATGTGGATGGAATTTCGTGTGGAATGAAAGTGAAATCGATTGCGGATGCTGTGCGAATGGATAGACTTTCTTGTGATTCTTTTGATCGATTATCTTATGTGTATTGTTTGACTTGCACTTGGCTTGACACAGCTCTTTGAAGAGCACCTAGATTGTGGTTCCACAGATCACCTCAATGAGGGCGTCTTAAGTTGACAAGAAGCTAATACCCTTTCTGGATTTAGCGAAGTTCGTGCGCCCCCTCCTAACCTAGACTGTTCAGCTTGATACATTATTTGCGCCACACGAGTGCGTGTACCGTGAGAGCAGTGATAAAGGCCACGTTCGCTGCTAATTGAAGTGAAGATGATGTGTGCGCCCGCCTTTGAAGTCGCCCCGCTCACCTTCCGCCGGCAGTAGCAAAATACTTCAGCGTTCCGTGCAAAATCAATTTCACCAAGTGTCCTTTAACATAGTCTCAGGTTTGCAATTCAGGCATCAATGCGCTCCCTCTCTCTCCTAGTCAAAGGCAGACTCCGTATGCACACACGTATTTGCATTCAGAGGCTCATTCAGAGCCCCTTTCACATGTCTCGCCTGGCCCCTCCGCCCCCAAAAACTAACAACTTTTCAAAGTTCTACACTATCGCCGACACATCGCACCCCCTAAAGCATACAGGAGCAGCACACATGCGGACAACAGTGGTGAAAAGTGACGAGAGCGGCAGTGATGACGACGACGGCGTCGACGAGGTGGAGAGAAGTGTATACAAATAATTTAATTAAATATTCCGCCCATGCCACCAATGCATACACAGACATCCCACAGAATGATAGCTTGTCTCGTTGGATGTGTATGCGCATCTGTTGTGTTGCAACTGCACTCCCCCCCCGGCCACCTACCACCGCCCACTGCTCAACCTGCTGTCAGCTCTGCTTGCATCTTAATTTCGTTGTTTTGCATTCGAAATTGCAAATGTTTTCCCTTTTTTTTCTCTCGCTCTCTTTGTTGTGTGCTTTGTCTCCTCCCGAGATATGGGGGAGCAGAGGATTTATATTTTTGCCACCCGAGTGTGGCCTTTGATTTGGTCGTTGACAGGCGACACACTTCTTCAAGTGGTGGGTTCTTAGTTCGATTGTGCCTTCAAATGAGGAACAAATACAAAATCAACGAAAGTGGGCGTATTAGCAACGAATTAGAATATCTCACCGTTTCTCACGAATGATTGAATGACAAAATGAAGCAGGAACACTCGAGAAGGGGGGGGGGGGGGGGTAAATGTCAAGATTCAAGGTCTCGAAGAGCGCTTTTACCGTCGTCGAATCTGCCATACCGACGAACCCCACTCAATTAGCATTTCAAGATATCCGACACAGAAAATAAGGTCATGCTGAATTTGTTGTATGTTCGCTTTGTTGTTGTGGACATTATTGCTCGTGTCATGCGCTCATTTGCATGCGAGATATCAACACGAGCAATTCTGGTGCGGGGGTGGGTACTGGGTGTGTGTATATCTACAGCACGAGCCGATTCAGAAGGCTCTAGACATTGGAACTTTTCGTGTTAATCGTCTGGCATTTACATGCCATGCGCTCATACGGACGACCTTATGGGGATCTGTATACGATCGGGGACATGAAGCTTCTCGGAGTAGAACTCCTTGATCAGTGTGTCGTCGTGAGGTTATGGGGCAGGTCATTTCGAAAGGCTGACATAAGGTACCAGTCGAGGAGGGGACTTCGGAATCAGACCTGAAATTGTGCCAAAAATTGAGGTAGGTTGGTTGAGGTGGCTGATGAAATGCACTTATCCCCGAACTGGTCCATTGTACTGCCTCTTGAATCGCTTGGATATGATCCATTAGCCACTGATGAGGCACCAATCGGTACGGAGGATGAAGCGGAGTCAGCTAGCGATGGGTGTCCCGGGTTCCGTTGTACAGACCGTACGTAATCACATGTCGTTGAAAAAATGATCACTTGTCGGTGACACAGAACGACACAAAGTCCGGTTAGGTATCAGATCTGGAGCAGAGGAGGGGTTGCTGACTTTCTATCTATTCTTCCTCCAAGCAGCCTCTGCAGAAGTCGTTTGCAATGACGTCCCCTTGACTAATCCTACCCCCACTTAGTTTTCAGTCCCGATTTGTGTGTCTTCAACTTTCTGTCCATCGTTCTCCTTGTCAAGATTGTCGTCTTCGTGTTGACTTACTGGCATATCTCCGGCGTTGATTTATCAGGAATCACGTTCCTTACGTCGACAATCTTAGATTTGCATTGATATGATGTTTCCAGGAATTTGGTGACCCAAGGTCGGCAAAAAGATGAACTCGCGTCTCTGGTTCATTTGGAGGTTACATTTTCAGATTGATGCAGCACTCAACTGTTGACAAATATCTGGGATCTCTTGACTGAATAAGGAAGGGTGAAGAAGGACTTTGTTATCCCAGGTGAGAGATGAACAAATCTATAGTTTTTTGTTGCCTTACGTCAACGCCAGTCGAAGACCCGATTGAGGATCCTTTTTGTCTCTGATGCCTAAAAACCGAAGTTTACAGCGGTTGAAAAATGTCCTATTCCTCTTCACAGATGTCCAATTCATTATACTAAATCAATAACCCATTGAAAACCGAACGAAAAATACACTAAAACCAACTTTCAAATCATTGTTCGCCCGAAGTTGAAGATTCACTAAAATTGAACCGCTTTTCATCCACTTTTCGGCCAAACTCCACTCAGTTACCGATTTCCTATCGTTTCTGACTGATTTCACACATTTCCCAGTCACTACCATCCAAAGAATCGCATCAAAAGTCCTTGAAATCAAAAAATCAAAATTTCCCTTTTCTGAGCAAAAAAAGTCGACCCGATTCATTTCCTAATTTACTGCGTTTTTTCGTGTAAAAAGTGTCAAAAACTTAAAATCGAGATTTCTTGATATTTTCTCATTGAAATGATGTCCTTATCTGGGCCTGATTGTGATTGAGTCAATTGAAGAGAGTTGCATTCGAATTTTGGCCAAATTTTGTGTAATTTGCGAGAAAAGTGATGTTTTTGATTTTGATGACGTCATGAAAAATCATTTTGTTACCTGGGCAGTTGTGCATATCTGGCAATGACCTCGTGAGAGTGCATACAATTTGAATGGAGAGCATTACCAGAAGGATAGGTTGGGAGTGTAATTACCCCATGTTCAGTGTTTTAATGATGATTTGTTGAAAATGAACTGGAATCTGGTTTAGGCCATTCGAGCGACTTTAATTGGGTGTGTTCCTTGAGAGACACTTGGTTAATGATGTGTCAAGTGCATTGAACGTCTTTGAGACTCGAGGTCTTCAAGCAAATCCCTGTGTGCAATGCTCACCCAGATCACGGCGAGAAAACCCATCACCATGCTATTGTGGCATACTTTGGACACGTTAAACTTATCAAAACATCACGTTTCGTGCGTCAAAAGTTTCAGATTGCCTATCAAATGAGTTTGCCCAGACTGTGCTGAGTCAAGGTCGATATGGGACACCACAAAACCGAAAAAAAAAATCGTTTAGAAATCTTGCCCAGCTGGTTCATTAGCATTCTCGTTTGTTTGATGTTCAACGATTCACTTAGTGTACGCAGCTAGGTTCAACTCTAGCCTTGCCAACAAGGTGGTGGGGGTGAAGCTCTTAACCACATCCGTTCACATTCATTTGAAAGTGGCTGATAAGCTGCCCACAATGAGCCAGATAACTACACTAGACCCCCTCTTCCGATTTTCCGGAGTTAATTCCCGGACAGTGGCCTAATTCCCACACCTCTTAGGGGGCGGGGGGAACTGACAGTTCATCCGTCCAAAATGAATGCGAACAGAAAGAAAGAAGAAGAAAATCCCCGCTGTGCATGGCCTCTCTGTCACTCCCACACACACTCGCGGGGCGAAAGTCTAAGCAAATAGAACCGCGTCCGACATGGAGAAGTGTATGGAGGCATCGCAGATAGAAGTTCGACTACTAAACAACGGCATAGGCGAACGAAAATCGAATCGATAAGTAAAATGCGACTACAAGTTGTTCGCTATCACTAATTAAAACGTGCGGGTGCACAGAGGAGAATACAAAGTGACAGGAGGTGCAATAAGCACCAGAGGAGCGCACACAAATCAAGCGGAAAAGGCGCCTGTGATGGTGGTGGCCAGGGAATGAGAATGAGAATGAGGGGTGGCGGCGGGATGGAGGATTGATGATATGCCCTAGTAATTCCTTTACAGAGTATACAAATCCATCGATCGATGACAAGATGAGGAACGATTGAACGAACGAGCGAGTCAAGCGTTGAATGGCGCGTCGCTTGGCAATCATTTGACAGACCAACCAATCGTCTGACAGGCCAACCGACCGACGTACCTCTCGAATGTCAGGCGAAAGAGAGAGTGTAGAAGGGAAAAATGAAAATGCCCATGCCGCGTCTTCGGTTCGTTTTCGTTTTTTTTTTTTTTTGTCATTTGCTGCTGCTGCTGGTAGTGCTGGTTGTGTGGTAGTCGAGATAAACGCCATTCAAGTCACGTGCCTATCGCCGTTGCCTCCTGATGCTTGGCATTTGCTGCTGCTGCTGCTGCTGCTGCTGATGGTGGTGTCGATGATGGTGGTGCTCGGTTGGCTGGCTGGTTCTGGGTGATCACGGTGCTCCATGCCTCGTGCGTTACACTACAACGGCATGCATAGACAAGTCAGTGTCGCTGCTTTCTCGTCAGCGGCGTGACGCTGATTAGCATTGTATTTCCCGCTTGGCACTCACTTGAATAATGCTTATTACGATATTGTCAAACAAAGGGACTTAGGGGACAGATTAAAACCCGGCGAGTACACACAAGGGCCAAAAGTTCATTTTTCATTTCGTGTCCCCTCGCGCAAAAACCCCAAAAGGAGATGAGTCAGCATGACGTCTGTCGTCTGTCGTCTATTGGCACATTCATCCCACAATCTGTGGCGATTTGCAACTCACCACCACCACCGACAGATGAGTGGTGTTTTTTTTTTTTCTGTTTTTTCACCTTTCTCCTGTCAACCCACCCGAATTCACGGTGTCGTTGGTCAGTGTCAAGCATCTCGGAGCGTGTTTGGTCGGCTTCTTCGCCTATCAGAAAAGGGAATTGAAAACACACACATATTTGACTAGAAAGACTAGAAAGAAGCTTTCACTCTTTCTCCCAGCGGAGAGGAGAAGTGGCAACAAAATGCGGTTGGCTACTGCTGCTGATGGTGTTTTTTTTTGTTTTAATTGTCTTCTTGCGTGCGTTTATCTTCTCTGGCTCTCGCTCTTCATGGCTTATTCTTTTTTTTTTGTTCTCTATTCGCCGTCGATCTGCTTGTTCAATCGTGGTTCTTGTGTGACTAAATATAAATTGGATTACTAATTGATAGGTTCGTAGCGTGGGATGGGAAAGAAAGAAAGAAAGAAGAAAAAAAACGACTGTTTTCAGTGGAAACGTGGATATGCACACAAAGATGTGTGTTTGAGTTAGATTTGTTGTTGTTGTTGTTGTGACAATTGTGGCGGTTGTTTATTAGTCTGCGGGGGAGCATCGCGGACAAGTGATGCATTCATGTGAGAATTTCAAAGGAAAACCGTTGCTAGGTGATTGTACGAAGTTGTGACATGATGGTGAAGAGATGAATGCTTCGTTTGTTTTCTGACTGTTGTTGGGCGGCAATAATAATGATACGGGTAGCTTTGAGGGTAGAGGTGTGCGTTATATTGCTTTATCGTGAGTGGAGGTGACCTGCAGACATTGTCAGTGACTCGAGAGCAGGGTAGAGGCGGGAAATGAACCTCCACACTCAGGATATGAGGCGAAGCTTCTAATCATTAGGCCACTGCGCCATTCATGGTCTAGGCAGGGATGGACCTCTTGGGGAGACGAGCTAGATCAGACCCCTGTCCGACTTTGATGAGTGCTTCATTGAAACGACTTGTATTCTTGTTTCCAGAGCCGCGGGAAGCTATATTCTAGCCACTCGATGAGAAGGCTGTTGCTTAGTGAACATGAGGAGATAGCTCCCGATATGTATGAGTGAAGAAAACCAAAATTGGCATCCCAAATGTGCCCCGTTTGGCGCCATTCTCTTCCGAACTATCCATCTGGCGCTTGCCATTTCCAAATGAGTCCAACAGAGTGGAATTCCAGCCGAATTAAAGACTTACTTCAAGTGCCAAAATGTGCCAATCATTCACCAGACACAAGTCATAAAATCAAACAGAATTGCTGTTCGCTAAGTACGCGTATGAAAAAAAGGCAGCAAACCCCCTTTCTGTCATCTCAATGACGTTCCCATTGTGCTCATTAATTTGATTTGACATTCGACAACTACGTATGACTTTCTCCTCCGCGTCGTCTTCTCCCTCATCTTCGGCTCCTTCTCGCACATATCGCATTCTCAAAAGAATTGAAAACCCACTTCCTCCTCTTGTGTGTGTATCATTTCATCACATCCCACCGAAAAGGAGAATCAAACCGACCAAAAAATGATGAAAAAAAAGCGTGCTTGTAGCCCCCTCTAAATATAGAAAATAAATATCAATTCTCAATCGACTGTAAGAATGACAAATCGACAAAAGCGAGATGAAAAAAAAGGAGCACAAAAAAGAGCGAACGAATGAAAGAAAAAAAAAAACGAACCAGGCGAAAACAACATGAATTTTCATCGTCGTCGTCATGCCCGCCCCGGCCACCCTTAGTCAAGTGTACAAATCGATTTCTGCACTCATAGTCAGTCAACAACTGCCAAAACAGTACATGTCTGTTCAGTTCGGTTCAGTACTGACATTGCTACTGTCATTGCCACCGCCATACATGCATGGTGCGTTTGTGTGTGTGTGTGTGTATCTGCCTGACGTGCCTCTCCTGTCAGTCGGCCATAAATAACTGTGTGAATTAAAGCAGAATAATGAAAGAGCCAAGCCAAAACAAAACAAGGAGTACGAATCAAAAAAAGCGTAATTGCTTCAATAAAAAAGTTGAATATCGTTTATTCATGAACGCCCGCGCTACGCTTAACCGAAATTCAGTTATACGAAAATTTGCCATTGGCAGCAGCGCCAATACACACATACAACACACCAGTAGGTCAGAAGATGGTAGGAAAACATTTTGGGAAAAAAAGTTACCTGAAGTAGTTTATTTAGGCTAATCGGCCATATCTCGAAAATGGTGCGTTTGTTTTTGATGCGGTTTCTTACGATGGACTTAGCATGCGAGGACGCTTCTTTGGTGCCCTCAGCCATGCCAATACGACGAGTAGAAAGTGGGGAGAAAAACGTCGGAGGTGACCGGAAATGGTTAATTTTACAAAATGGCCCATATCTCGAAAACGGGGCTGTTTTCGGAGATTTTGCTTGTAGGTTTCTTAAGACTTTGCGCAGGATGGAAAGACGCGTCATTAGAGCCATCATCCACGCCGCTACGAGCAGTAGATCAGAAGTTGGTAAAAAAAGTGTCGAAAAAAAGTGACCCGCAGTAGTTTACTTTGAAAAATCGGCGATATCTCGGACACGGTTCGTTTGTTTTGGATGCGGTTTCTTGCGACAGATGAAACTGCAGTTCCATGCGAAGAAATTTACGACAGATTCGAGTGATCCATCTTTGTGATATCCCCCTGTTCCCTATCCCTCCAGAACTGTGAATCGTTCATCCTTCATGATTTCATTCCTTCACTGATTCATTTGGTGGTTACTACTTCAGATTGATGTATCGCATCACTCGGAAGCAATTTATCAACAATTTTTACTTCGTCTTCGTGTTGAGGAAATGGCAAATGGAAACAGTGGTTCGCCATAACTGTACACCCATCCCTTATTCAGAGAGAGTCTCCGCTAGCTAACTCTTTAAATATAACGTGAGCCGGTGCGGGAGATAGCGATCTCCCGGTGGGAATTCTCACCCGATCTTGACTGAATTTGGAAGAGTGTTCAAGGAACGTCTTATCCTAAGTATTTAGCCTTCGAGAGATGGAGACACATGTCGAGTTTTGTTGCGCTAAGTCAACATCTGTCGAAGATCTGAGTGAGGCTCCTTTTTGCACAGATTGCCTAAACATCGAATGCCCCCAGAGGTGGAAAAACATTCGATTCCTCTTCACTGATGTCTTACCCTTCATAACGAACCGATAACGCATTGAAAATCAAAAGATAAATGTATTAAAACCAACTTTGAAGTCATTGAAAATTCACTCAAATTTAACCGATTTTCATCAATTTTTCCGCCGAAATTCCACTCAACAACCGATTTTCTACCGTTTCTAACTCATTTCACACATTACCCAGTATATACCATCCAAAGAATCACATCCAAAGTCCTTGAAATCAAAAAATCAAAATTTGCCTTCTCTGAGCAAAAAAAGTCGAGTCGATTCATTTCCCAATTTACTGGATTTTTTCGTGTAAAAAGTGCCGAAAACTTAAAATCGAGATTTCTTGATATTTTCTCATTGAAATGATGTCCTTATCTGGGCCTGATTGTGATTGAGTCAATTGAAGAGAGTTGCATTCGAATTTTGGCCAAATTTTGTGTAATTTGCGAGAAAAGTGATGTTTTTGATTTTGATGACGTCACGAGAAATCATTTTGTTGGTGGACAATTGAGCATATCTGGCAATGACCTGTTGACAGTGCATGCAATTTATATGGAGAGCATTACCAGGAGGATAGGTTGGGAGTGTAATTACCCCATGTTCAGTGATTTAATGATGATCGGTTGAAAATGAGCTGGAATCTGTTTTTGGGGTGATTGAACGACGTCTTTGGGCGACGCTTGTGTCATAATGTGCCAAGGGTGCATAGAAAGGGCAGTCAAAGCAGGCTGAGTCTCTCTTCTTCAATTTCCATGCATGACATGTGAAGTGTCAATTTTCTCGTCGTCTTGTCGATTCAGAATGCCTGGCATTCGCATTAAAAATTCCTTCCTTGACCAACATCGGCTACTGTCAGTCTGTTGGCTGGTTGTCTGCTTGTCTGCTTGTCTGGCTGATGCCTGATGTACACACGAGCATACCCACTCGAAAGCATACACACGTTCACTCACTTTTTTTCTCTTCTCGGTTTTTTTTTATTCATTTGCTGTGAGCTATGAAAAGAGAGAGAGAGAGAGAGACGAGAATGTTCAGCGATGATGATGAATTTAATTTGAATACTTTATGGTTTAGTGTGTCACAGAAATAAATGGCGGAACACCTCCACATACCTCGAGCATGCCGATGAAATATTTTTCCTCTTATGCGACTGCTTTCTGGCTTCCGTCTCCCGGTTGTGTTCTATATTTTGGTTTGACCATACATCCATGGGAGCGCGCAATGCAAACGGCAGGCACTCTCGTTTGTGTTTCATTTTTGTAACGTTGCCAAAAAACGAATGGAAAACGACGACAACGACGACGACACATAAAAAAATCAAGAAGGATTTGCTTTTTTTTTTTTTCGCATTTCGAAATCAAATCATCAAGTCATTAGAAGGAGAGGCAGGCAGGCGGGAGGAGGCGGAGCCGAGTTGGCAAACAGAGAAAACTCCGAATCCATCCGGCATTCGAAGCCGAACGAAATGAGGAAACAAAAAAACACAAAAAGTTTTCCTTTCCTCATCACTTGATGATTTCTGATTTGATTCCGTCGGGCGATAGAGTAGCCGCAGAGGATGACGACCGACGAGTGTGACGACAGGAGCGACAGAGAGTGTTTAGAAAGTATTTTTTGCCGTGTTTTTTATTTTGATCTTTAAATGTTTTTATTTGAGTTGTGCCAAAGGAGCGTTTGACAAATTAATGAAATTCAGCGCAGAAGCCCTTTCCTCGTTCTTGGGAACTGCCTCTCTGTGTGTGTGTGTGTGTTCGTATGGAATGAATAATTAATTTGTTATTTGACATAACCTTAGGCGTGCGGCTCTCTGGGGAATCAAATATCAATTAACTCGGTTCCATCGTAACAATCTCTTGAATGAGAGACGCATGCATGGGCACATTTGTATGCGCTCATGGTTGCTTTGAGATGATTACATGTTGTGAGCGGAGGAGGACGGTTCAGGTCAGAAATGGGAAATGTCCAAAGGCTGGAGGGATGAGATGAAGATGGTGTTCACAGACTTCTGTTAGCTATGAATGTTCATCTTGTCCTCTTCGGTGATCCTGAGAGACTCTAATCACGCCTGAAATGGGACTGAGACGACGATTGACTGGATGCTGTAATTGAACAGCTCTCGCCTGGCTGCAGTCTCAGCACAAGTTTAATACCTTCCCTGCCACAAGGATATGACTAAAAATCACCCTGAATTCCATCAATCACACAGCAGTGGTTAGAGCAGCTCAATCAGTCTCCGTGTGGAGGACAATCTCCACTCGTTGAAGAGTCCTCCCGTCTTGACGTCGTGAACCCAACTCTTCTTCCACAGGAAATCCCATCCGTCGTGCATTTCTGAACCCCCGTACCCCCTGCACACGAAATCAATCCTCGCACATCGATGATTTGCGAAATGTTCCCGTTCTCGTCGCATTCAAAGGACTGCCAGGAATTGAGATGATTAAATGAACCAAATTTAACAGTCGATATCGATCCGAAGACAAGATCTTGCGCAGCATTCGACGCACTTCACTTCACTTCACGCCTCTCGTGCTTCGCCGTCTCAGTGCTTTCATTGTTCGCCGTAACCTACTTTCGGAGCGGAGCACTGCATACTCCATCTTTGTGTGGGTATCCTATCCTCCCAGCCAGCCCTGTCAATCTTTCATCCGTGATTCCATTCCGGCCTACAACGGAAATGTCCTTGCATCGGAAAAAAATCAATTTTAGAATTCATTACCCCTTCACCTGTATCGTTGTTGTTGGCGGCGTCGTTTTGTTTCCTCAAAATCTAGGTCCCACCCACCACCTCGCTTGCTCACATGTGCTCACTGCACACTGCGCACACAATCACACCCACCAACCTTGAGAGGAATCACGAAAATCGTTTTTTTTAATTGGAAACCAAGCAAACACCGTCACATCGAAAAGGGTTGTGTATCGCCCTCGTACTTCTTCCACTCCAGAAAACAAAACAAAGCAGAAAAACTGCATGCGGCAGTGTGTGCCCTCGATTGTGCCGCCACCCAACCCAACCCTACCCTTCAGTGCATTTTTTCAATCTCGCAATTTAATTCTAATCGAATGTCATGGTGCGCGAGAGCCTCCTCCACCCCGCGCGGATGGTGTGCTTTACAAAATTAACTAACAAACCAAACGAACGAAAACACAGAAGGAACCAAGGAGCCGTCGATGAGGCGGTGGCGGTGCCGGTGGCGGTGACGGTGACGGAGACAGGGACAGGAGGCTATTCTGCTGACTTGATGGTGGTGGCGCCCGCCGTGCCGCCCTCCCTGTGCCCTGTGACTGTGCTTACACGCGAACACATTGTTCGCCGTCGTCGGCGGGGAGCATTGAATAGAAAAGGAGGAAGAACGAGGTTAGGAACAATAAAAAACGAACCTGAACGTGAGAGGGTTGGAAGGGGGGGAGAGAGAAAAATTGCAAAAAAAAAAAAAAAAAAGCCAAACAAAGCAGCATGTGATGCGGGGGACGAAGAACTCGTGGTAAAGAGGAAGCTTCGCGGGATTGAAAATAGGTTGGATGAATGACCGCATGGCGCTCGGCACTAGATTGGCGAGGAGTGAAGGGGCCTGCTCTGGAGTACACACTCTCCGATTGTAGAAGTCTACTGCAGTTCGGGATGGCGACGGGATGTTGGTGGTTGAATACATTGTGCAGGAGCAGCAGCTACGCGCGCACTCTGAAGACGAACAAAAGGCACACACCCCCCGTCAACCCCTCGATCAGCATTCAGCACACCCACAGTCGAGCAGAGAATATTGCACACAAAACACTGACACTTAAATCACGCTCTTTAGTACGTCTCCCTGTCTGTCTTATTACACAGCAGAACAACGGCACACAAACACACCCCAGTCATCTGACTCGAGAGAGGGGCAGCGCGTTGGGAGGGAAAGTGATCACATTTTTTTTTTGTTCGTCTTGTTTGCAAAATTCTTTCTTTCCGCCCCCGCGTCGTCGTCTCTCGGGCCGTTGCTCATTGCTATTCACCACGCATTTAGTGATTTAAATGTTCGACCTTTTATTCTGTGCCTGCTGGTGTTGGCGCTGGCTGGCACTTTTCACCGACTTTTTGGAGGGTTCCATCAGCGCGGCCACTGCCACTGGCGCGCACTGGCTGTGTCGCTCCTATCTTTCCGCTTTGGCCTCATCTTCAGCTTCAGCTTCAGCTTCGGTTTCTATAGTTGAAATTTTTTTGTTCACTTTTCGCTTTCTTTTCTCTCGCTCGCTCTCTCGCTCTCTGGCTCACTTTTCTCTTTTTGCCGTCGCTTCTCGGTGCAGGGGCTCATCTGTTTCGGATTTTTTTTTTCTTTCAATTTCAACGGGGGAACGCTGTCAAGCGTATGCTAATTAATTTGCGGATAAATGAGAAATTAAAAATGGACACGAGAACGGCGAAGATGCGGTTTGGCTGGGGAGAGCTGACGGGATGTGGAGGCATTTTGTTTTGTTTTTGTTGGCATTTCGGGAAGTTTCATGTTCTGGGCGTTTAGTGCGGGGTCTTGGATAAGCGACGGCAGTGGCATTTAATGACGTCGCTGATGGATAGCTGTTCGCATGGCACACCGAGAGGGAACCTTAGCAAGTGTCAAGTTAATGATGACAATTTGTTTCGTTAATGACTGGAGGGACTGAGGGTGTATGTAAGTGTGTGTTGTTTTGACAGCGACGACGACGGCGACCTTGCTTTTGACATCTTTTGACAGTTGTCTGGCAGAGGCGATGCGGCCAGGTTTTAGGACTGACTGGATCAAGTGGAGCTTGAATTGAGGGGTCACGAGGACAAGCACGCACACGTTGTGCATAAATTGTTGAGCAATCGATGGATGCTGACAACTAATTTCGATGATTGATGTGTTATCCTTCGGCGGAGGGGGAAGTCAATGAACTTTTTTTCTGAAGGCGCGTGCTCCGTGAATTGGGAGGACATTTATAGAGGCGCGTGCTGCGAGTCATTTTCGAGGGCATTTATAGGGGACGAGGTCAGTGTACCGAAGGGCCTTGTATTTGTGTCCTGTACACAGACTGGGTCAATGCAAAATGCACAAGTATTGACAAATCGTCTTAAATCCCCTCGCGTTAAATGCTAGAGTACACAGAAAAAAACCCCGCCGAAAATTAATTTAAACAACCCTGAACTCAGGCGCCAGCCATGCTCCCTACCTCCTCCTCCTCCACCATTTCACAACGACGACGTTCGCACCCATCAGCATTTCAGTTCAGTTCAAAATCCTGCCGTGAAATACCTTATCTTGCCGTCGACTTAAACGCCGTCAAATGCGACAGCTTAAGGAGCTTGAGAAATTCACGCACGTCCCTCCGGTCGCGCCGCTGTTCACCCAGCAGCGCACATCGCTTGACTTGTGAATCGGAGTGACATTGATTCAAGTCGGCCCGCAACCAGATACACGATGGATTAAAGTGCTTATCCGGCCGAGGAATTTCGCGTCGCGAAGCGTTGGAAATGTCAATAATGAACCTTCTCCATCCACCCCTCCCTCCCCGCGACCTTCGTCTGATTAATTTTCCCTTTTTTTTTGTTTGGTTGCCACTCCAAGGAGCGAGCACAGGTGTGTGTAATGAAATCTCCTCCTCAAATTAAGAGAGAAAGGAAAAAAAAGAAGATAAATACGAGTACTTGAGAAATTATGTCGCATGCCCCGCCGCCCACTTGGTGTGATTGTGCCTGAATCACCCGTCACACCCCCCTCTGGGGTCCGTGCAGCGGGCGACATTCGACAATTTATTCGTGTTTTGACAGTCCAATAATTCACTCTAAGAGATCCGCGAAATTGAATATTTTGCTCATATCGCTGCGCCGTGGATGGCGGCGTCCGCCTGCTGTGCTGTGTTGTGCTGTGAGCTCGTCGCTCGGTCTCCTTCGATTCGTGGCCGCGCGAATTCATGAAAACCACCGTCCCGCCGCGTCGCATCTACATATCGGTGCGAGAAGGTTAGAGTGTATATTTTTTCATCGTCGTATAGATACTTTTCTGTGTTGTGTTGTTGCGACGCAATCACAATAAGCAATTATCTGTGATTACGAATCCGGCGAAAATTCCTTCTACACTTCGTCGTCGTCGTCCGTCTGTTTGTCTCGTTCTAGGTTTGTCTTCTTGTCGGTCGCGCTCGTGTTATACTTCGTATCTACGTGTGTTGTCGCTGGCTGTGACTCTCTGACATAATTTTTAATTTGTTTATCGCTTCATGAACTTTGTGTTAATGTGTTGGTCTTCTATGTATCACTGAGGTGGTTGTGTGTGTGCGGAGAGAAATCCAAACGAGCAACTGTGTGTCCAACCAGTGACAGATACTTTCAATTTCGGTTTAGATTATTCCGAAGAAGAAATTTATGCTGAGGCACACAATGATGATCTGGGGTGCGTTCTCTGACGAAAGAAAAGATCTCAAACAGTTCATAAAACAGTCTCAGTTCAGTCGAATCGAGTCGAGTCTCCCCTCCTCCCCCCGCCTGTCGGTGAAGTTCATCTCCCACGGAACTAGAACTAGAAGCACGCACACTCTAGCCGCTGTTGCAACAACAATCCGGCAATCAAACAATCTCTCAAGGACAGAACCGCAATAATTTTCTAATATAATTCCTTTTTGTTTTTGCTGTCGTTTATTTGAGGCATTTTTTTTTTTCTCTTCTTTTCTTTCTTTTTCGTTTTTATGGTTTGCTATCGTTGGAGATAATATTATGCATGCGCCAGCAATCATTTCTATTTTTTTTTTTTCGTTCGTTCGCTCGTCGGTTTCGCTAGAGTGAATAGTTTCTCTCCCTTTTTGTTTTGTCTCGGTTTTTCTTTTGGGCTTGGTGGTCTCTCTTTCCCACACTGGTCTGTGGGGGTGGAGAGGGGGGAGGGGTGTTCAATTTGAGTTATGAAGACGGTGTGTGCCTGTTGAAGGTTTTATCACATCGCAAACTAATATCGTGGAAATATCAAAAAAAATTGCTCTCTCTTCTCATTTCAATCGAGTTGTTGTCTTTCAGCGCTTTTTGCATCCAATCATTGGGTGGTTTGTCGGGGGAGGACAGAAGGTCGCGCAAAGATGATGACTTTTTTCGGACGTAATCTTTCGAGGGTTTCTCTCTCTCTCGCGCGTTTCTCCCAGACTTTGGACCGTATGCTGGCCACTGATTTGCATCGTGATGAGTGGTCGCAGCACGTGTTGATTTCAATTTAACTGCCATTCGCATCAGAAGTCGATGTCTGTTGCCTCCATCGTTCGGGAATACGTTTGAAGTGCTCCCTCACACCGGCTCAATACCGAGTTACACCACTCGTCTGTAGCTTGACATCAAAGCAGGCCGCTGCCGAGAAAAGTATATGCGCTTCAGTCCCAACATCCCATGTAAAAGCGCCTCCCCCCCATCCTCGTCTAAGCATGTCAAATTGTGTCACATTGATAATCACCCCCGTTCGTGAAACTGGTGCGTTCGACTGTCACGTAGTGCCGTGTAATTGACCACGTCTCACATGCAACACACTTGTATGCACTTTTAGAGAAATCATATCTATTTCCACTCAGTCTCCATAACTCGATCGCGTTTGCCAAGAGGATGATGGAGAGATTCAAACAGTTGATACGAAATAGGTTTCTCCATCTTGTGCCGCTCACACACACGCACACATTCAACATCGAATAAGTGTCGTCGGTACACAATTATTTATTTATTTGTTTATACACTTCATTGTTCTCGCACGGCCTGCGAGTTGCGACTGCCTCTCGACGCCGCACGCCGCACGCCGTACGCCCAACGCAAAGTAGTCGCCCGTCTTCAATTATAATCACTCGAGCTACTAGCTTTTATTTATCCTCTTTATACGCTCAAATTGTTGTATCGCGAAGCATGTGGAGGCGCTGTGGAGGATGGGGCGGAAGAGGAGGAACCAAATTGATTGCCAACAAGTCGGTCGGTTATCAACAGAATTTACCTACTCGCCGCGATGTCGAAACACGAAGTTAGCTCTCTGTACACAGCCATGTTGTCTTGCTCTGTTCGATTTTGTTCTTTTCTTTTCGTAATTATTTGACATATTGTTGTTGGTTAGTTTTCTGATGCCCCCCTCCTGCATCTCTGTCCCTCTCTGCTGCTATGGCAACAATCAATATTGGCAAATCGTTTACTGGGACCTGAGGTCTGGTGGCGGTGGGGGGTTCAACTGAGTTTAGCGATAAGTTGCAGCAGAGTTTCTGTTTGATTTTGCGTACTTTCCTGACGTACAGAGTGAGCCCCGAGTCAGTTGTTCACACACACACACACTCAAACACACAGGTTGCTGTCAGGTTACGTCAATTCGTGCTGACATTTGAATATGCTTGAGCGCAAGGTGTTCTATTAGTAATTTGTTGTTCGCCGTTTTTTTTTTGGTAAACAAATGAGTCCGCCGGCGGCTGCATATTTGCTTCCACATGATTATGCAATTTCTGTACAATGACGCGAACTGTCATTGACGTCATGCGGATTGTTTGTTTTGTCGCCGGTGTGAATTGAGAATTTCGAAAATCACAAGATTAATGGATTGGATGCCATTCAATCCGGCCTGTCACGTGCACGGACGCATGATTTCATTGTCAACACGTTGAAATCCCTCGTGTCCACAGTTCGCAGTCGAACGGCTCACTTAAGGGGCGCACATCTACTCTTCGAACAAAAGTTATGAGCCACTTCATCTCAGAATGGAGACGAGTCTCCTGCGACGAAACCTTTCATGTGAATCGAATTTTTTCGACATTCAGGAATTTGAATCCTGTTCAACAAGATCTATCTCGGGGTCGGCAAAACAGGACACATTTCAGTCATCCTGTGACGAGCGAAACCCGCGCCAGTCCCTCGTCTCGTGTTTCTCACTGCCCATTTCCGGCTACTCACACACGCACGCAACCCCTTTCGAGTTTCAACTTTCACCCCATCAATAAATTTAGCATCGCCGCACAGTAAACACACGCACACACACACACACGTACCGTACTTGCACCGGGTTGTAGCCTTGCAAGACATGTCCTTCGATATTCGTTTAAACTTGAATAAATCACCATCTTGTTTCTTGTTGGTTCCTCTGGCGGCTCCTCTTCGGACGAGTTTTTCCCTGCTGCCAGCATTTTCTCATCCACTTTGTCGGTTGACTGGGGGGGTGGGCTGATGAGGGGACAGGGGACAGAGGGGAAATGAAACGGATGGTGGATGGATATCGGAAACTGTAAATAAATAAAATGGATATAAAATATTGTTCGAGTGGCCATTGTATGAGGTCGTAAATCGATTTCCAGTGGAGCTGTGTGCTACTCTTCGTCGTCTCCTCGTCTTTTTCGTCCTTCTGCCATCCAGCACCCATGTGTGCGTTGTTTTTGTTTCCCTCGCATCGCTTGTATTTGATACATTTGCCACTTAACTGGGACAAGCGGGTGCGGTGGCGGCGTCGTCGTCATCGTCGTCGCCGTCGTCGTCGTCGTCGTCCAATGGTGAGTGTGGGAGGAGTACACGAGGCTAGCACTTTGAGTGCTGATGAAAAGAGTGTTAACATTCCTATCTAGTCGAGTTGGGTTTATGTGTTGTTGTTTTTTTTTCTTCTTCGTTTTCCTTGTGTTGCTTCGTCGTCGTCTTCTTAATGTTTCCTCGTGTGTCTCCTTCCGTGTGTTTTCATTCTTATCGCAGTGTCACTTGACCTGGTTTTTAACCAGGCTCTTGTTTGATGTCTCTTAAGCTTTCAAATAGACGTCGTCGCCGAGTGGGTGGATGGAAACTGGAAATGAATGATGTAAATGACACGTGTGTGTGCGCACAACCATCGTTTAGATGGATTCAACTAAATCCGACTGATCCGCTCTTAGGCGAAGAATAAACAACCAAATCCAAATTGCCTCAGTGACCGCTGGGACTTCTCTTCATTGGCTTCAGTCCGGGGCGGGCGATGAGGTTTTCTTTTCTTTTTGGTCTCGCAGGGGTGCGTATCAGTTTCGAGGAAGTCAGCCTTAATCCACCACTGAGTTCATCAAAGCGTTTCTCTTTCCCATCTCGCCAGAATTTAGTACAATCCACCACTCTCTCCCTCATCGCGCGTACGTCATGATAAAATAAAATCATTCACGGTCGCGTACACTTAACAGTCGGACGCAGTGTGTAGCAGCCGATTGGAGCGGCAAGAGTCAATAAAAGTGCAGACCCCATAAATACCTGTTTGCGCTTGTCATGTACATGATCTGCATTAAATTAACCGTCAAAATACCGTCATCGTTACACAAACATAATCACATCACACACATGTGCGTGCAGAGAAATAGTTGCTGCCAGTCGCTTCTCGCGGCGCGCGTCTAGGTATGCGGTGACATTTTACTGCCCGTTTAACATAAATAAAATAACAGTACGTATCGCCAGAAGGAGAGAACAGGAAGTGTAAGCAAGCATATTGCCACCAAACTGACTGAATGTGTCCCACAAACGCCGTACACACACACGCAGGCATACGACTGCTGCTCTTTTTACCCTTCAAACGTGGGTGTGTGTGCGCCTGAAACTGCTGAAACCCATTGGAGGCCATTAGTTTAATGAGCTAGAACTGTCAACTTGACGTTGGTCTCTCGAACGGCAGAATATGGGCGCAAGTGGCAAAGCGAAAGACTGTCGGCAGCGGGAAATGAGAGATGGCCTCTGCTTCGTGCTTCGTGCGAAGGGTGAAGGGCAACGCGTACCCAGCGTACACAGGAAATTGATGGAAATGATGGAAGAACAAAAACAACAAGCCCGCCCACCCCTCACTCCATATCTGTTCTCGAGCGTAACTCATCTTTTGCAAGAATAATGACACCAGTAGCCCAGCCAGCCAGCCAGTCAGTCAGTGAGTCAGGCCGAAGCAGCGGAGGATGCGAAAGGTCAACAACTCTTAATGACATTAAGAGGGGGGGGGAAGGAAGTAGGACGAGCACACAAGTGCGTGTGAATGGCGATAGTGTAGCACGCGCTGACTGAAAGGCCAGAGCAGAGCAGAAAAGAAACCCCAAAGAAGAAGGTGCTATAATAAATCATGTTTCACTTCCTCTTTCAAACATGTCAACGCGCGCGTTGCTCCACCCAAGCGCGTGAAAAAAAAAAGGGCAAGGGCCTTTACGGAGTTCTTTTTGTTCTTCTTCTTGTTAGTTCGACGTTCCAAGTTGACCCGATCCTTCTTCATTCATCCGCCAGCCCCGGGGGATAGAGGTTATCGTAACACATTTACAATTGACTGTGTGTGGGGGGCGGGGGGTCTAATTATCATCCCCCGGCCGGCGGATAAACCACACAAAGGGCCGCACATTGCGGCTGTCCAGGCACACTCCGACCTCGACTGCTCCTCGAGGGGTAAATGTACTGTGGAATTTTATTTAATCGACGATTTTCGATAGTTGCTTTGAATATTGATTTGGAAGGGATTGTGGGCTGGTTTTGCGTACGTGTGTGCTGAGATGTAAAATTGACACACTTTACTCGTGGAGCTAGATTTATTCATGTATGTACGTACTGAAATGAATGCGAACGACTGTGCGTGTGGGTGGACGACGACGACGACGATGGGAAAGGAGTAGATGGGTGGTGGACGCGGTACCCTGTAGGGGGCGGTAATGGTGGTGTGGATGGGTGTTGCGACCCAGCAAGCCGCAAATTAATTAATGGATTCGGTGGTGGAATTTGTTGGCGCGTCGATTTACATTTTTTTTTTTTTTATTTCTGTTCGTCTGTGGATGTGGGGCGGTATTAATTCTTTTTTGTAATTTGTGGCCACGAAAAATGTTTTCATTATCATACGGCCGGGCTATTTTCTGGTGATGACTTTTGCAGAAATGCTTTTGTAAAGTTCGAGTGTCAAAATGGTCCCTCGGGGGGGTAGGGTGATTGAGTTGTTGCCGGTTGTCCCTTGGATTTATGAGTTTCCTGTGACCTTTATTGTGTCTTCTCCGATGCGTGAATGAATACAATAAAGTGCTCATTTTTCATTCGTACACTGACAGTGGGGCATATTTGATGTTTGGATTATCTCCAGTCAGTCTTCAACGTTCTCAGTTTCATTTTACCGACGTTAATTAATTAGAAGGCACTTCTTATGCATGCTGACGATTTCTTTGTGCTCTGTGTGTCCTCGGGGTGTCAAGATTGGCTATGGAAAGGACTTTCTTTGTGTGGAACCATCGCCGTGGCACGACACCGACTTTACTGTGGCCCTCTGTGACCTTCTTGAGGGGCCTCTGGCACTAGGTTAGGTTGGCTGGCTGCAAATTGACGCGGATTGTTCGTATTCTTGGAACCAATTGGCGCTGGCAACAGAGGGATTTAGCTAGCTTATGGTGGTGTCGTTCAGTTCGCTCAAAGTTATTGAAAATGGAAGCATTTTTGTGTGAGTTCCCACGGTTAGCCAGAGCACGACTACGTGTCGTCTCCTCTTCCTCCTCATGCATGCAGACTCTGGGAGCGTGTGTGCCAATTGAACAGCGCCCTGTTGTGACGCCGATGAGAGTCCTGGGCACTTAGTCCCAGCAGACGGTGTCTGACTGCGCTCTCTGTCCGCTTGAGAGAGACCGAGACGGTTAGCCATATCTCGAGTTCTAGCAATTTGCGGTGAGTTGGATGAATCTTTAGAAGATTTGACGCTGTAACGAGAGACACTGACGGTTGGTCGCCTCCTCGAAAGAGACAAGAGGTTGTACTCCGTGTTTGCAACTAGCCTGGCGTCCAGCACTGCCCCCCCTCCCCCCAGCCACAGGACATTGCTCAGTCATCTCCCTTCAGACCCAGCCGACAGTCTGTGCCACTAAGCGACGTCTATTGTCTATTCACTACCCACGTCCTCCTCCTGCACCCCACATAAGCCAGTAGCTCATCCAAGATCAGCGACAAAACAGACAACAATCTCCCTCATAATCCACACATTTAATACGCATTGAAAGGGAGACCATTATCACTCTGATACCATCTGACGTAAATGTGTCCTCACTTATCGCCGCCCGATTAAATTACACGCATACGAAATGTCAAAAGTCAATCGTGGTACATGTTCTGTGGGATCTTCACGCGATATACCCACACACCGACACGACGGCGTATTCCACTCGTTATCAGCGTCATAAAACTCAAAACAACAGAAGAACAGAGAACAAAAAAAAAACAACAACATTTTCAACTTCACTTTGATATCAGCGCCAACCAAGGCCAGAGGAAGAGGCAGGCAGGCGGGCAGGCAGGCGGGCAGGCAGACAGAGAGAGAGATAGAGAAACTGGAATGTTTTCCCTAGACGTCATTCCCGCTAATTACTCATTACAACGCGGGTACACCGAACAGCATCCGAGAAGCCTTTCATTTTCCGCGTGCACAACTCCTTCAGGTATCCACTTGGATGAAATCAAACAGAAAAGGAACAAGACAAAATGAAATGCTCACTTAATCCTCAAATGGAATGGAAGAATGTGAATATGTGCGGAATCAGGTAGCACAAGTCAGGTGAACTGCATAAAACCGCACAAGAAAACCGACCGAACGAACGAATGACAAAAAAAAAAAATCCACAAAATATTCCGTATACACGTCGGATGAGCGACGAGTGGAGGGCGCGAGGAGGGAACAAAAAAATCCCAAATCCTGTTGGTGAACCCCGGGTAAATCCACACAGCAAGCAGTAGTCCGTTCAGCTTTTCTTGTGAGCTGCTCATTCTTGAAAGCTTCTGTGCTGGTCGGCTGGTTGTTGTTGGAACACGTTTGCGTATTCATTTGATTGCTAAACAACGTCACAGTGCCGAGTGCACCATTCCCAGTCTCTCGTCGCGCTTCCATCTGACTGCCGTCATGCAATGGGCGTATGTGTGCGCTGTGCGCTCGACAGTGTGTGGTGCGTCAATTCGGAACTTGGTTTCGATGGGATATTCCATTCTTTCGTTAGGAGAGATACACTGTTTTTTTTGTTGTTGTTGTCTTGTTCCGCTCGCGGTCGATGATGTTTCTTTGGTCGCGTCTCTCCGCCTGGCAATTGTGGAATATTAAAAACAAAACAAAAACTGACGGCGACAGCAGCAGCAACGTACGGGCTTTAGCCCATGATTGGCGTAAATCGTGGTCGCTTGGTTTCCCCACTGGTCCCCACTGGCTGCAGTCTTCTGCTGCTCTCTCCCCCCACTCTGCTGGCATGGCTGACTTGTGTGTGCACTTCGCGCAGTTTCCTATTAATGGTCATGCGGTTTTGTTGTTGGATCTCTCCTATTTTTTCATCTTTTTTTTTCAATTTGCTGTGAAAAACTGTCGGTTGCGCGAGACTGGACAACTGTTGGGTAATGAATGCGCTTGAGGGGAGGGGGATTTGAGGGCAGGAGCTCCATTTGCGTGTAACTGATGAGGACGACTTGGCTTGGTTTTCTTGCTTGCCATCGGAAAATGTGATATTAGTCGGATGGAAAATAACTTCGAGTTGGCAGGGATGTGGCGAGGCATGAGCTGCAGATGAGGAGGGGAGGCTGAGATGAGTGTGCGACAGGATTATGCTTGGATTATGCTCAGCTTGTGAATGGAAGGCTGTGGGCGTTTCATTGTTTTGCGGGGCCTCTTAAAGCTAGCTCGAATGAAATTGGCTTCCATGGCATATTCCACACGACAGTTAACATTTCACAGCCTATCGTATACGCTACGACCCAAAATGGCCAATTTATCACGTCAGCGAATCTTCCAAAGGACACACAATAAATTCCCTGCCATATTCCTTGGGTCCAAGGAGCTGTCAAAGCCCCCCCCCCCCCCCCCCCCATCACCATGTGCCGATTTTCCCAAGAACGTCGCCACTACCCCGGCTCGGTTTTTATGTCCCCAAGCCCATCCATAACTTTGCACTCCTCCCGTAAAATCCTTCCTCCGTCCTGCAAAAAAAAAAACCCCAACCTCCCATCATCAGTCATCATCGCAATCATCACCTTGACTTCGACAAACCCACTGGTCCTTAAATCCTTCCACGAACTAACCCAATTTGTGTGGCGGCGCCTCACATCGAAGGAGGACAACTTACCGCAATTTAACACACAAGCGCTGTTGTCCTAGGAAATGCATAAAACTTCTCAAAAAAGAAAGAAAAAAACAAGAACGAGGCCTAAATGCCATCGCATACTTGTGTCAAAGAAAGACTGCTCCAAGTACAGCAAAAGGATCGGCCTTAAAAGCGAGGTAATAACAAGAGTAATACTCTCAATTGTAGGGTTTAAACATCTTGTTCACTTTGCCCCACCGGCTAAAAGCTTTTAGACTACACAGAATAACTATAAACCAGGCACCACCACCACCACCACCATAAGAATGATGGGGAAACACAAGAAAAATGCACAAAACAGAGAAAGTGAATTTGCAGATTACACGGAACCCCTTGTCTCTCCGCACACACTCGGCTACCCACTCACACGTCCGCCACCCCATCGTATCCAATCTGTGCACCGCCACAGCAAGCAACAGCCGCAGGTGGGAAGACGAAACCGAAAGACATTACACGCAAAGAAAAAAAAAAAATAACCACACACGAACAAAACTAATAAAACAAAAGGAGTGCAGGCAAAAAACGGAAAGAAGAAAAAAAAAATAGAATCTCATTTGGACATAACCTTAATTCTCCCCAAGTCATTTTCCGATGCGAGGGTGGAGGAGGAGCTGGGGCAGCAGCAGAGCCGCACAGATCGCAAATCTAACATATGGAGCGAAAAGGACAAGCCCCGTGACTGAGAGACGGAGCGGAGTGGGCGGCGAAAAATAAATCAAAAGTGGTGTAGTTTTCATGGGATAGAGGGGTGAATGCCAAAAGGATCCGAATCGGATACCCCTTCAATCCTCCACCACGCGCAACCATCGTCGTCGTTGAGGACTCTCAATATGTGGCGCTCAGGATACACAGTGAAGCAGCACAAAAAAAAGCGAAGAAAAAAAGAAACGAGTTCACCAACACAAAAACAACACAGGAACAGGCAACAAAAAAAAAAAGGCGGTAAAAATAGAGGAGACCACTGTGCGAGGGAGTACACAAAAAAAATGGAAGAAACCAAAAGAAGGCAAAAACAAAGTTTTAATTTTTTCGTTTGTCGGCAAAGTAGACGAGGGCTCCTTCGAGAGAGGAGAGGAACTCGACATGTATCTGTGTCTTCTGTGCACGCCTGGATAGACATCATCTGATGACGAGGAAAAGTCGCTTGAAAGGATGAGTTCCTCTGCTTCTGCTACCCCTCCCCCCCCACCCGCTACAAAGGGAGGATGGAGAAGAGAAATGCAACAAATCTCTTTCAGACGACTGTGAGAATGGTGAAACTACCCTCGAAATGGGGTACTAGGCGCCGACTTCTAGGACTCTTTGGCAGTCCTTCTGTGTTCTTTAGTGCATGTGTGCGGGGGGAGGGGGTTGGAGGGACGGAAGGCTGACAGTCGCATCCACCCATTGCAGGGGCTTGAATTGATGTGGGAGAAATGTTGATGATGGATGGAAGTAGATGAAAGATGACAGGCGGCAAGCCTTAGGGGGTAAATAGTTCAACTTGAAGTAAAGTTTTTAAGTCCTTTTCGGTATCGTCCTCCTCTCTCTCTCCTCCTCCCCGTTTCTGTGTGTAACGTAGTCGTTATCGTCAGCAAAGTCTCCGCTCCGCTCCGCTATTCGTGGGAGGTGGAGTGCGGTGCAATGGGCAAAGCAGTTCAGCACTATGAATAGTGAATGAGGGATTCTGTTTTTCTTCTGGCATCCGGCATCCAACCTTTTTCCACTTGAGGAAGTTCCTGTTTCTTTTTTTTTTTTTTTTTTTTCTGTTTCTGTTCTCGTTTTTTTTATATTTAATATTCCCACGTCATCGGATAATGGGCGTGGAAGACGACATTTTCAATTGAAAATTCCCCTCCACTTGTCGGTACATGTGACTGGGCGTTAAAACAAAAGAGAATCTATTTTCATTTCCCGCCGAAATTCCATACATTCCCCAAGACGGACAGACCTCTCTTCCTTCGCACACAATCGAATGAGCCGCCCACAACAAGTTGTGTATTTCTGTCATCTACACGCTGATGATGTCTTGGGCACTCTGACGTTCGTTTATGCCTCAGTCACATGGCCCGCCCCCTCTGTCGCCCGAGAAGCCACATGATCCTCGGAAAGGAGGATGACATCCAGGAGGATAATTTTCCGAACAAATTTCTACAGGGAATCAGAATTCACCAAACCCGGTCGGTTTGCGGTGTGAATGGCTTCTTTAAAATTGTATTTTAAGCGAAAAATCCACACACGCACCATCGCCTCGTCGTCGTCGTCGTCGGGGGGAATGATTTATGAGGCACCACCGCCGTGTGGCATGGGCAACGCAGCCAGAGATTGATGAGCGGATTTCGCTAATTATTGTGTTGAAAGTGCACGCAGTTAAGCACGACTGGGCGGAGTGCAGTTTTTTTTTTGTTTTTGTTGTCTGATGACATCTCTCTGACGTTTCAATGAGCTCTGCCCGTAGGCAGGGAATGTTGTTTTTTTTTGTATCTCTCCGTGGAAGGGGAACCACGTCATCGGTTTGGAGCGGTTTAAGTTTGAGACGATCGATTATAGTTGTTGGTTCACTTCTTTTAAGGGCCAATGAGCTGTGCCCCCTGCAGCAGGGTGTTGTGCCTCAACAACTTCCGCAAAAGACTGAGTCTTTCACCGTCTTACAAGGCAATTAATTGTGGGCTCTGCAGCAGCAGCCTAACAAGTTTCTCGACTGAGCCTTTCTTCGCTCGAGGCGCAGTCTTAAGAACCAATGAATTGTAGACTCTGCAGCAGGGCGTTGCAGTCTTTAAAAAAACGAGCCCTTCTGCTTTCGAAGCACAGTCTTAAGAGCCAATGAATTGTAGACTCTGCAGCAGGGCGTTGCAGTCTTTAAAAAAACGAGCCCTTCTGCTTTCGAAGCACAGTCTTAAGAGCCAATGAATTGTAGACTCTGCAGCAGGGCGTTGCAGTCTTTAAAAAAACGAGCCCTTCTGCTTTCGAAGCACAGTCTTAAGAGCCAATGAATTGTAGCCTCTGTATCAGGGCGTTGGGTTAGACTGCAGAACGAGCATTTCTGCGTCGGAGGCACTGTTTTAAGAGCCAATGAATTGTAGCCTCTGCAGCAGGGCGTTGCAGTCTATCCATGAACGAGCCTTTCTGCGTCCGAGGCACAGTTTTAAGAGTCAATGAATGGCAGCCTCTAGTCTTACCAAAAACGAGACTTTCTTCGTCCGAGGCACAGTCTTGAGAGCCAATGAATGGTAGCCTCTGCAGCAGGGCGTTGAAGTCTAACCAATAACGAGCCTTTCTGCATCCAAAGCACAGTCTTAAGAGCCTCTCAACAGCGCCTCGTAAGTCCCCCAAAAGACTGTGTGATTCTTTGTTTCATTTCTTTGCCACCTGTCCCATCCATCCTCGACTAACTGCCGTGTGTGCCCCAAGTCAGATTGTAACGAGACTTCTCTCATCCATGCCACGAGCAAACAAATTTGCCGCGTGTGTCCTTCAAGAGTAAACCACAAAAAATTAGCTCCAAATATCAAAAGACTGTGCAAACTGTGCTCAGTCGAGTGCGAAAAAGGAGGACACAACGAAATGAGAAGAACGAGCATTTAGCAAATTACCCACCCGAGCAAAAAAAAAGAAGAAGGAAAGCATGGCAAATGATCGAAGTTGGAATGTCCTTTGTTTTTTTTTTTTCCATTTTATTTGCTTTTCATTTTCTCCGGAAATGACTGAAATGTCTTGGATCCATTTTTCTTTTTTTATTCGCTGTGTGCATATGGTTTGGGGTATACATATGCTTCCCCTTCCTTTTTTGTTTGCACTCGCTCAAATCGCCAGTATCATTTTGAGAACTCTAAGAGGAGCCACAAGAGAAAATGAAATAGGAAACAGCAGAGGCGAAGAAGGAGGGCGCAAAAAAATTGCAAAGAATTGATTAAGTTTAAGAAAAACCAACTTGCATCTCTCCGCTCTGCACTGCACTGCAGTTTCACGATGAAACGGATACCACCATTCCTTGTAGCTCGCTCTAATTGACCAAAAAGACTTCCGTTCTTCTTGCTCACAGTGGCCTCTTCTGTTGGCTTTCGCTCGTAATTCCTCCCTCCCCATGTCGGAGAAGTTTTTCATTTGTTTGTGGCTTTCCTTGTTGGCATACTGTGCTGCTGCTACTGCTTGGTTTCTTTTTGATTTGGTCGTTGGAATCAAGACGCGCGTCCTTGGAATTTGATTACACACGAACATAACGAGAAAAGCGTAAAGTTTACACACAGTTTGGAGTTTCCTTCCATGGTCCCCTTTTGGCTTCGGGTGTCGGGCTGAGGTTTTTCATGTTGATTTTTCGACCCCCCCTCAGCTTGGTGCAGCAACAAGGGGTTGTGTTGGTTATCTAATCGTTGTTTTTTTTTCTCTTTTTCCCCGAGAAACCGACAAAGAGAACGACGACGGAATGGTGGACGTTTTGAAATCTTCCCTCCTAGTCAGTAAATAGAAAGAAAAAACTTTATTTAATTAAACCAAAAAACGAGAGGAAAAAAATATGAACTGTGCCACTGGATGGAGTTATCTGTCATGTCCGTCCGTGCGTCCCCCCTCCCCCCTCACTCATATCATTCACTTCACTTCACAAAAAAAAAAAAAAATAAATAAAGTGCGACAAAAATCTATAAAAATTTCTGTGTTTCTCTCTTACTTTAATTGCAGGTACTACAAGTTTGAATTGAAGTAATTATATCAAATCAAAATAATGAAACGAGTGCATTTAACAAATACAAAACGAGGCCTAATCGTGCAACCCTAATGCACACCTTAGTCTATTTATTATTTGTCTTCTTTTTTACGCGAAGACTGCTAAAGCTAAACACACAAAAGGATTTGAAAAATCTCTGAAGTAATCAAGTCTACAACTCAATCTACCAAACCACCACCCCCAGTCTAAACTAAATTCAAAGAGTGACGCCACAAAACCGGGGGGGTGTTAAAGCCAACAAAAAATTTAAAAATTTAAAAAAAGCAAAATTAAATCAAGCAACAAGCAAAACCAAAATGACTTTTTGTAAGCTCTGACCAAGCGTGAATTCTTTTCCGAAAGGAAGCAAAACAAAAAATCCAAATACCTTTATATATCAAACAAACTCTCAACACAAAGAGGAGAGACAGACCTGAGCAACAAGAGATAAACGAAAAATCAAAAACAAAGTCCCTGCAAGAAAGTGACACGATAGAAGAGGGAGAAATTTTGTTCATTTCTTCTCCTCATTTTTTTTAGTTTTCTTACAATTTTTTTCTCTCCACTCTCTTGTGTGTTCGTGTGTGCGCTTTTTTTCGCATTTGATTCTTATTCTTTTTTTTTTTGTTTTGTTTTTAATTTTCGTTACGTATCGATTTACTTACTCTCGTTTGAACGCGAAAAGAGAAAGATCGGCGCGACGTCGTGGTTTTTTTTTTTTTTGTTTTGACAAAACGTCATATTTAATTGCGGACGATTTGTTTTTTTTTTTTTTGTTTGGTTTTGGTCAACGCCGAGTATAAACTGTAGGAAAACAGCAAAATAATCAGCAGACAAGTAAGTAAAACACTTGATTGTGTTTGTGTCCTTGTCCTTGTTTGTGCTGTTTGTTTGCTTTTCCGTTTTTTTTCTTCTTCTATGTTTGTAATACCACCCTCACCACATCCTTTTGAGTGAGTGCGTGTGTGTGTGTGTGCTGTTTTTTTTTTTTTTGTTTATTTGTTTGCATTCATTAATGTTTTTTGTTGTTTGTCATTCATCCCCAAACACAGAGCCGCGCGTATTCATGACTCAGTGTCCTCGTAATTGTATCATATTCGTTTGTAAACTAATTTGTATCGCATTGTCTCGCCGTGTTGTTTGTTTGTCATGTTCATCAAATCGATTTCATTTGGGCTTCACATCCGTTGACTGCGAGCTACCGTGGAATACGAGGAATTCCCCCATGATTGGTTTGGTTGCTGCTTTCACGACGTGTGCTGCTTAAAGGCATTTACGACTTGATCGTTTTTTTTAAAATTCATAATTGCCAGAACCAGTCTAGGCGACTGGATTAAGCACGAAATAAGGTGCTGGTTTGCAGATTTATGAGGGACCTGAATTCGCCGAAATGACTAATGCAACATTTCACAGAGGCTTGGGACAGATGTGCGTGTTTTTAGATGCTTCCTTGATCCTTGAAAAGGGCTATGTTCGATGTGGATGCATGTTGCATGTTCAGCTGTCTTCGCGGTGTCATATAGAGCTTCGCCTTGTTGTTGTTAATGCATAACATTGTCTTCTGGACACCTTCTAGATCCATGGCATATTTTTAGACGCTTCCTGGATCCTTGGAAAGGTATAACTTCGATTTGGGTGCACGTTCGTTTGCAGAGCTTTGTTGTTAATGCATAACCTTGTCTTAAACACATTCTAGTTCCATGCCATCTTTGGAAGCTTGCAACCCTCGCAACAGTTAATGAAACCGCTTCAGTTCTCGCAAATGACAGAGCTCTTGAAAATTTCGTTGAAGAGAACATCCACGTGTTTTGTCAACGCTGGGTACCTAGTCTAAATTCAAGGAGCTTCTAATTCGCAATTAAACGAAACGGATTACCTACCTGTTACGTCATTAACCACAACTTTATGTTGTGATCGGCTAATCCTTCTCAATAATTTAAGATTCCTTAAAAAATTACCTAAAAAAAAAAGAACTACTTAAGCCCTTCCATGTTCGCGAAAATAAAAAACCCTTGTAGACGCTAATTACTTTGCATCCTTTTCCCACATTTGCCTACCGTTCAGCAGGTTAACACAAAAAAAAAAAAAAAATGACCTGCTGCAAAGGATCTAAAAGCCATCGTTCTGGGAGAAAATGTCCAGTCTTGTTTTTGACACCAACCACTGCAGAACCCGTCTGTAGTGATCAACGCAGTTGAAGAATCCGATTCTGACAATCTACACATTCGTAGTGATCACCTTATTATTCTGACGCAGTCCAAGGGACAAGTTCATACGTGTAAACCACCTCTTCAGTGACCACTGTCGATCTCTGTTTGTGACATCCATAATCCATTGACTAAACTAAAAGATCCATATCATTGTTGTGAACCTCTGTGATTCATCGGCGATTCAGGAAGACCATCATGCGTGAAAGGTATGCATTTGTAAGCAATTCCATTGTGTGTCTGTGTTGAGCTTAGAGCATTTCTTCATTCTTGTGTTTAAACTCATTGAAGTACAAGGAGCCGCATTCCTTTCCCACTTAATCCATAGACCAGCATCATTTATTTGATAAATCGCTTATAACTCGTGTGTGTTCTCACTCAGTGTGTTCATTATATGATTTGATTGTTGCTTTATTTGTTGCAAATTGTAAGTGTATATAGTTTTCACTAACTAACCATTGTGTTGTGTCTTTACAGAATGGAAGACTATGACCGAAGGGAGCGTAGAGAACGCGATAAGCTTGCAAGGCAACAAGTTCAGAACTCTGATCGGGAACAGGCTCTCTTTCGAGAACCGATACGAGTAAGTTTCCTCCGTCGTAATCGCTGCTCGATTAGTCGCTAATATCTGATTTCTCATTCTAGGTTGAACCATCGGAAGGAGATCACATGATCACCAGTAAATTGGGGGACTTCTCAATGGCCAAGCAGCTTATAGAGCAGAAGGGCTTCATTGGGATAACCTCGGGTCGTGGACCACCAGTTACGAAGCAGTTACCCCCGCCTCAAATGATGCCACCGCAGCATCAGCTACCGAGTAACAACAGTAGCAACAATCGCCTACCGCAACCACCGCCTTCACATCACTATCCACAGCCGCAATTGCAGACACAATCGCGTTTGCCATATGTCAAGCAGGCAGACAACAAGCCACCGTACAATGGGCGCGGCGGCTATCCAGGGCAGCCGGTGAAGAATGACATTCGTTCGAGTAGTGGCATGGCCCCACCCAGAGGACCACCGCCACTATCCTCGTCAGCGTCTTCATCATCATCATCATCGTCGACTATGTTGGCGCCGCCGGCAACTTCAATAATGCCCAACGGGCGTCAAGGGGGTGGTAGCAAAATGCCAGCCGGTGGCCTGCACGGGCTACACAATGGTCATTTCCAACAGCCACCGATACCAAATATGCACAAAATTTCACAGGAAAATGATATTAATTACATTCTCAACGAGATGACGACGTCGGTGACCCCTCTGACTGAGATTAGTGCAACTCCAAGAATGCAAATTGAGAATTATGACTTGAACGGGCCGAATAGGCACAAGTATTCGCTGGGTCTGCCGATGCCCAAAACGCCAAAGGAACCACCGGTTAAACGTGAGTTGAACAATTTAAGCCAAACCGCCACAACTGGTTCTTTATATTCCATTCTAGCAGCCAAAGAGAAACTTCTGGAAAACAATATTGTGCAGAATTCATCGTAAGTACTTTTGCCCACCCAATTGTTCGTTCTTTCCTTATCCACCGCTTTCCTTATCTTACTTGCAGTGAGTTAGTGGAGGACCTGCAACTTTCCGAGAGTGACGACGAGCGTAAGCAAACCAAGCAACCTTCTGTTGATCAGTAAGTAAAAAAACAAACACCCACGCCCCCCCTCGCAGTTCCTAAATGTCATTCTCTTTTGTTTAGGACATCCCCGCTGAACTCAAGTGAAAGCTCCGAGTCGGGTTCCAGTGAGTCGGGCAGTGAAGAATCCAATGGGACGAAAGGTGAGCCACGGCCGCCGCCACCGTCGCAGTACAACTGGAACCTCAGTCGCTTCTTCAATAAGCAACAAGCGACACAGGCGCAAAACGATGCATCGCCCCTTGGTGGCGGCGGTGGTGGTGGTGGTGGTGTTCTGCCGCCAACACAAATTCCCGAACCAAGCATAAAGAACGAGCCATCGCTGCCAGTTGATCACGACCACATGGGTCAACCGTCAATTTCGCCACCGATTTCGGCGCATATTATACAGCCGCTATCGCCTATCAGAAATCACACGCTGCCTGCCATTGAAGAGATCAAAAAGGAAAGTGACGCCCTGTTCCCCAATCCTGGCAAGCTGCAGTCTGATGGCTTTGCCACCATACAACCTGAGCAAATCAAAAACGAGTCCTTCGAGAAGAGCCCCTCATCGAGTCCCATACACGATGAGAAGCAGCCATACACAGTGGAATCGGATCAGTCGGCGTCGATCTTCGAGACGGCGGCCGAGTATCAGCGCATAAAGGCCCTGTCGGGGCTCAGTGATAGCAGCGACAGCAGTAGCTGTGAGGCTGTTCCCGAACCACAAAAAGTGTTGCCCGCAGTTTTGGCTCCACCATCACCGCTGCCTCCAGTGATACCGGCACCCGTTGTCATCGCCCCAGTGGCGCAAAAACCATCACCAAAATTTAAGAATTCCCCACCCACGGTTGGAAAGAAACGAAGAAAGCGTGCCCTCAAGGACAAAAAGCAATCGGGCATGGATTGCTCCAGCGACGAGGAGGAGGGCGAGTACTCGAGCGCTGTGTCACCGGCGAAGTCGGCCGGGGATGGTCCCAGCAAGAAAGGTCCTGGACGGCCACGAAAGACAACGCCTAGTGGCAACATCAGCTCAGCATCCTCATCCACCAAAGGGCCAACGTTGACGGCGAAAAAGGAAGTCGGTGGTGCCGCCAAGAAGACCACGGCTCGCCGAAGAATGTCCCGACATAATTCAACACAGAAAGCCGCCAAGAGCAAAGCAATAATTGATACAGAACCAAGTTCCTCAGACGAAGAAGAGAAGACCAGTCGAGTGCAGCCAACAAAGGCTGCCAAAAAAGCTACCGTCGCGCCAGTGCCGAATCGTCCAGTGACAATAACGCCAGCAATTAAACACGACGTAGTAATGCCTCCCGCAGCGAACCACAGAATCGTGAAGCAGATCACAAAGCGATCAAAAGCGGAGAAGTCCTCGTCGGACGACGACGATGACAAAAGCGACGACGACAAAGACTCATCATCTTCGTCGTCGTCCTCGTCGGACACATCAATCGATGACCGATTATCGCCGTCACGTGTCGCCAATGAGAACAGCACTCACAGCCTTGGCGGAGCGGGACCAGGGGGTAACAGCAGCTCGCATCGTCATCAATACTCACCCGTCAAGAAAGGCTCGACCAAGAGCAAAGTCTCATCCTCCTCCTGCACCGATGATCATTCCGACAGCGAAAGTGAAGAAACTAGAACAGATAAGAAAATTCGTGATAAGACGAAGTCTGATAAAAACAAAAGTGATACGCTGCGTAAGCTCTTCAACCTGAAGGATGGCGGAGCAAAGAACAAGGGTCAAGTGCTTATCGTTGACCAATCTGAGGAATTACAAAACCAAGCAAAGGAACAACAGCTCCACCATCATCAGCATCAATCACAGCAGCAGCAACAGCCGGCCCTGGCCACACCGAACTCGCTTGGAGCGACCACAATGCACCACCACGAGAAACGTTTATCACCGATCGCCTTTAAAAGTAGTAATAGTACAGAAAACCTACAGCAGCAGTCACTCCTGACGAACACAAATGCAAACAATAGTCACTCACTTAACTGTTCTAGTTCTCTTAGTATAAATAACAATAATCACTGCAACAATAGCAATACTAGCCTAAACGTCATGCTGCAACAGCAGCAGCAGGACCAACAGCAGCCCCGATTGAAGTCGCCGCGAATAATGACCCCAACGCAGCAGCTGGCTATGACACCAACGGCTGTCGGAAAGACTCCTGATAGAAATTCTGTTGAGCGGAAAATGAACACGAGGATCACGACACCGACACGAACGCCCACTCGGACGCCGACACGAACGCCAACACGTACGCCGACACCAACAACACTCGCCACCATCACCTCGCCGCATTTATCACCAGCAGCAGTTCCAAGCGGCGGCGGCGGCGGCCCAGTGATTCCCCATCACTCGCTGATATGCAAAATAGAACTCTCGCAGTTGCCCAGATTCAATTCGGACTGGCTGCAGAACTCCTATCGGCTCTATGTGAGTCCACATATGAGCAGTCCGGTGGCGGGCGATGCGATACTGGCCGCAGACCTAGCGGCGAGCAATCGACTGAAGGCGAGAAGCGGCGGTGGCAACACCCCAACGGGCCTGATGACAACCGGTGTCAAGCGTGCGTCCACGAACGGCGGTCTCAGCGAAAATGATAGCGTGAATTTACTGAAAAGCATCGATGGAACGGACCGCGGCGGTGGAACACCGCCAAAGCCGAGTGAACTGTTTGACAAGCATCCGCCATCGCATCATCAGCCGATCAATGGATACGTACTGGGTCGAGTGCCGCCAACTGGTGACATCAAGCACGAGAACATCAAGTACGAGCAGGATGAATACAATGACAAGTACAATGTGTATAAGCTGGGTGTTAAGCAGGAGCAACCAATCAAAAACGAGTACAAGCCTGGAAGCGGCGGAGGTGTCATTGGTGGTGACGTCGGCATCGGTGTGTCACCACAAATGCTGCTGGAAGACAAACAACGACCGATATCGCCTTCATCGTTGAGCAATAGTAGTGGGAAGGATGAATACGCGACCACGAAGACGAGAAGAAAACGAAGTTCTAGTTCCAGTTCGAGTCCGTTTAAGGATAAGAAACGGAAGAAGGACAAGGACATGGGAATTGTACAGGTATGTTCTGTCACAAGGGGGACATTTGACAGTTGCTCAAATTTTCATTTCAATTTGCAGAAGGACATGCTGGAACAACTTCCACCAACCAATCACGATCGGTTAATGGACAAGCCGCAGATTGCCGGAACGGGTATTTCTGGTGCTGCTGGACTACCAAATATACCTCAGACGCAGCAACTTCTACCACCTTCAGGTACATCGACAGTGGTGCCTCTCACAAGTGTCCCGCCATTACAGCAGCAACAGCACCTTCAACAGCAGCAGCAGCAGCCGTCGCAAGAAGGGAATGTTATTATCTCAAGAGTATATCGTTCGTACTTTGAGCCAAGTGATGACGTTGTTGGCGAACGACCTAGGTAAGTGAAGGGAATGGTTGAAGAAGTTTTCTTAGTTTCTAATTCGATTTCTTTTCACAGTGATAGCAGACTCATTGAGGAAGCGGTGAACCGGAAGCATGCTGCTGACAAAGAGACAAACTCTTTTGATCAGGTCACTCTGTATCTGGAAGCGGTGCTATATTTCCTCTTGTCCGGCGCTGAAATGGAACAGGACAAGCGTACAGAGAAGGCCGCCTGGACCATGTATAAGGATACGTTAGCTTTAATTAAGTGAGTATGAACGAAATGGAAAAAAAAATGATAAATTTTTCATCCCTATCGATGCTGACTTACGTTTTGTTTGTGTTACAGATTTATTTCAACGAAAATTCGCAGTCAGCAAACGGCGCCGAATGGTCAAGCTGACAACCATAGCAAAGTTGCAATATTAAGGTAAGTCTCTTACTCCCACTCTCCCCCCGCTCTCATTTGATTGACTAAATGTGTGTGTGTGTTTTCTTCTACAGCCTTCGATGTCAATCATTGATCTCCTTGAAACTGTGCGGAATGCGACGTGCTGATTGTGTTGAAGCACTGAAAATTTCCAACGATTACTTTGCCAAAGGTAGTACAGAGATCGTCAATGGCAATACACCGTCGTCGATATCGCCAACAAACTCCGTGTGCTCACAGGTAAGAAGCGAGGAATGCGACCAAATTCCATCTGAAATGGACTTAACCGGTTGGTCTTTTGAACAGGGTTCTGGATCGAATACACCGCCTGGCCAAGTGGTACCATTAAATGTGCATAGCGCTCTACAAAAGAATACACAGTATTTAGGATATTTTATAAGCTGTCACGATCTGTGGGAGCAGGCGGATAAATTGGTCAAATCTGGAAATCATACTGGTAAGTTATTAAATGATATCCCAATCGAAGCATAACCTAATCGAGTGTCTTTCTTTTCAATTTGCAGAATTCTTCATTGCCCTCGATCGACACCATGGTCCGCTAACATTGCATAGCACAATTTCAGATGTCTTCAAGTACGTCCAGGCTGGACTGAAAAAGCTTAAAGAAATGAAGGTCGTCGATCCTGTCAACAAATACAATTAGTTAAAAGCAAACAACTAACTAATCAATGATTTAGTTGTAATTTGTATTTAGTTTACACCACCACCACCACGATCATCATCATAAATATGTTTTTTTTTTTTTTTTTTTTAATTCTATATATAAATATATATTTAAATTTTTAGAGAGATATATTAAATCTAATTGTTTATGTTTAAAAGAAATAAGAAAAGAAAAGAAAAGAAATTGTTTTTTTTATGAAGAAATTTATTTTTTTAGTTTTACGAAACGAAACTGAATAGGGAATCGTTTAAAATGTGAAAACAAAAATCAAGCAAAGAAAAAAAAAATAATAAGAAGAAGAAAACATTGTTAAATAAAATTTGTAAAAGAAAATGTTTTAAACAAAACAAAACTGTAATCATAATTACTTTTTAATTTTCTCTTTCGGTTTAAGTAGCTGAAAACAAAACAAAAGAAGAAAAGAAAAAAACAAACAAACAAACAAAAATCTAAAGCTATAGACATATATGATAAAAATTAAATCATTTAGTGGGTATATATTATTATTAATTATAATTATTATTACTTGATTGATTGTGTATAGTTATAGCAGCAAGGGGAGATTGATCAAATTTCAAAATTTATCCAGCGATACGAATGGAAAAACAAAAAAAAAACAAATCAAATTCTCTTCTTAATTAAACACACACAATTCAAAACAAAAATTTAGATAAAATTAATTAAACAAAAGCAGCTAATGAGCTAGCTTAGCTACTTTGTACTCTAAAAAAACAAGAAACAAAATCAAACTGACAAGACAACACAACACAAGACACCACAGACACACGACACACACACCATTTAGGGAATATAAGAAGTTTTTAACAAACTTAAACAGATTTGTTGTTTCTTAAATGTTGAGAGTTGAGAGAAGGTAAACATTGTTTAGGTGAGATTTTCTACCGCATATGTATATTTTTTGATTATTGATTAGTTATTATTTTACATAAATATATATATATATATATAACAAAAATTTGTATATCTAACTGTACAATTAAAAAACAACAACAAAAATACTTATTGACTATGTTTAAGCGAAAAAAAACATACGAACGTGTTGAAAACAAATGAAGACAACCAAAAAAAAAACAAAAAAAACACAAACAATTCTTATTTTCTTTTCCAAAACTGAAACACAGACACACACACCCACACAGACACACAGCTCGACACACGTTATTTGAAGCATACACAGCGAACAGCGAACAGGGCAGGAATTGTATAGCAAGCAATAGAGAGCAGATTGAGGCGCTGATGATTCATGGCGATCATACGGTGAAGGATATTGAAATGCCTCACGAACAAGCATTTGTTAATGTCGATGACGGAATTCATTCCATGAGCCTTAAGATGTTAATATTCTATTGCAGCCTTCTGCTTCAACCTCAGGCTTTTAAGTGTCTTCGAAATAAAGCAATTATTTTAGATATAATATATAAGAGTAAGAGTCATGGTCTTGTTAGGTAAAGTTTCTTCAATTGGAGCCAAGGAGCTGTATTGTTATTTCCCCAAATGCACATATATTCCCTTACCCCGCCCGTCACCCCCCTCCTTGCATAAGTTGTTTGATAGGAGAGTTTTTTTTCAAATGGACATGTCGACTTTGAACTTAAAACACTACTTCACACGTTACGTTTCCTGATGCACAGCAGAACTGATCCAGTTTCCATTCTCTTCAAGATGAGCATTCAACCATCCCTTAATTCATCTAGCTTGTGACAGCAAAATGAGCCCTCAATCAAAAGACGTAGACGTTGATTCAACTACCGCCCAAGCAGCCATAGACTTTGATTCCCAATTTCAAGCACAGACGTGTCTTTTCAAATTGAGCCACGTTTTTACTGCTCCTCTGTTCATTCTCTTCAAAATGAGCCATCAACCATCCCTTGATTCATCCACCTTCTGACAGCAAGTCTGTCCAAAATGAGGCCTCAATCAAAGAACATTGATTCAACCATTTCTCAAGGAGACATCTCCCACATTGATGCCTGATTCGAAGCACAGACGTGCCCTCAACCATTCCCTAAATCACAATATTCCGGATGTTGAGTACATTCTTAGCATCGATGTGCATCGGTCCTGATGTGCTAGCCACATTTTCTTCTTCCATTTTTGGGTAAGCCATTTTGCTGAGATATGCACAACTTCTGCCTTTTCATACAGAGCCTGTGATTGGTGCAAAAACGGACTCTTAATTCTGCTAGTTTTCTACTACAGACATTTACAGAGAACGTGAGCTAGTCAAAGTGCTTTGAGTTCAAAAGTACCAGTGCGGTGGAGAGCCTACTAGTTTCTCATTTTCAGACGACACTCTTGGTCTAAATGTGTTGAGTAACCCAAAGTTTCAGTGTGGCGTACTAGTTTCTTCTGCAGACTTCTTCAGACAACTCTGGTCTAAATGCGTTGAGTTTAAATCATCAGTGTGGTGTGCATCAGTGCCTATTAGTTTCTTCTACAGACATCTTCAGACAGCACTCTGATCTAATTGCGTTGAGTAACACAAAGTGGAGAGACTGCGCCACCCTTGTTAAGTCATTCGACAATCACCGGCTGTTTTGTGTTCCAATCGCATCTCTGTATATGCATAAGAGAAATGCTTGGAGACTGTTCCGTAATCAGGTCATTGGCTTTTTGCTTCCAAAAATATGAATCAACAGTCTGTGTGTGTACATGCTGTGGACGTGTGATCTTTTTCGATATTCATTCACTTGAGTATTCCGCGATGGGCATCATTGGAATTTGACGCCTCGGCCGGATGTGAAGTGCTTTTGTAGTCCCCCCCCCCCCCCTCCCGTGTGTCCATGTGTGATTTGCTTCATAAGAACTCCCGACTTCAAAACCCTCTTACGTTGTTATGACAAATGCGAAAGATAGTTGAATTAAATGAATTATATTTCAAATGCCGCCAACATGAATGAATTCCCCAACAAATTTGAGTTTCAATCATCCCTACCACCCCCCCCCCATGAATACAACGCATCGTTCTGCTCAGAAATATATAGGACAAGCAACTAACCTCTCAAGTTATTGTATTTTTATTTCAACATTTTCTTTTTTTGTTCAAGGTAACAATTTTTGTAAATTACGCAACAAAACAACAAAATAAATAAATAAATAAATATATATATATATATATACAAACAATTGAATAAAGTCAACCAAGAAAATAACCAAGAAACTATTTTGTAAATATTATTATAGCAAAACAAAACAACACACACGTATAACATGTATGTATGTATCTATAATAAGCGAAGAAGGGAAAGGAAAAGGAAAACAAAAATAACAAAACAAAACAAAAAAAAAACAAATATTTTACTACTACAACAATATTATAAACATAAGTACTAAGTGAACAAAACATAAATGAAGAAACCATAAGAAAACAAATGAAAGTGAAATTCTAGCAAAAGCAAAACTCAAAACAAGTAAGAAAACAAACAACAACAAAAAAATGAACATAAATTGTTAATATAAGTAAGACAAAAATATGAAGATGAAAAAAGAAAAAAGAAAAAAGAAAAAAAAAACAGAAACAAAAAAGGTATATATCTATATATACATATATATATATGATTATTCTATTATACAATTTTATATTATACATAAATTATACATAAATGAAGAAAAGAAGTAAAAATTTAAGAAACGAAACAAAGAAAAAGATGAAAAAAGAAAAAACAAAAAAAACTGAAATGAAAATCCAATCAAATCCTGTTTTTTTTTTATTAGATCATTCTACTGAATTAAACATATAGAAATAAAATTTATTTTGTTTATACATATATATCTATATATATATATATTATTTCATTATTATTATTATTATTATTTTTTTTATATATATTTTTCGATCCTCTATTGTTGTCCTTCGAGGTTATCAGTTCAGTTTTTACCAATTCTCTATTGTCCTTATGCTAATCCAAATGAAGTTTGTTACATGTGTAAATTTTAGTTAAAAGTCTCTTCTTCTCCTCGTTTAGTTATTTTCTTTTTTTTTTCTTTCATTTTCTTATAAATTTAAGCTTGAATATTGTTTATACTATGATTTGATGAATTCCGATTTGTTGTATTAGGAATGAATGTTACCTTTGAAAAGATTTTTGTTTTCATTTTATTCTTTTGTGGAAAGGGAACACACTACTCTTTCTCATATCATTTTTTTTTTCTTTTTTTCTTTTCTATATATATATATATAATTAATCTGCTTGTTTCATTTTTTATTACTATCACCTTTTGTTTCGTTAGGTAATTGATTTACCATTTAGTTCTTTTCTCCTATACTTTTTTTTTTTTTTGTTTTTATAAATTAATTTTATTTTATTTAAATAAGTTAAATGTTTGAGAAAAAAAAAACACACAAATACATATTATCATTATTAATGAGAAAAAAGTTGAACGAAATGAGTTTTTGTACTTCTTTTATTGTTTTTTTCTGTTTTGGGTTCAGTTGTTCATTTTGTTGGTTTTTTGTGTTTGTGTTTGAGTCTATTTGGAAATGGATGTGTGCCTAGATCGGAAAGGCTGCACAGATTTAGCAGAAAGAGGGCGTTTTCATAAACGTCGGAAATCTGCGCTAGCTCTAACCGCATTTCTTTTCTCATGCGTTTTCGAACACACACACACGGTGCAGAATGGCTGCAGGATTGCTGTTTTCTTCCAATCGACCCTTTTTATATATAGGTGGCGCTACATCCCGTAGAGGGCCAGGGCCTAGCTTCTCAGCAACCACTCGTGTTGTGCGTGCTATTGTTCTATCACGAGGGCAAGGGACCTACGGTTTTATGCCGACTCCGAACGCCCAAGTTTGAGAACCATTTTCTAGACAGTAAGGCCGAGTTCATAAACGTCGAACTGCGGCAGCCCATAAATGTAAATACACTGCATTGACAATGCATGACAGCAGTCGACAAATGCGTTCATAAAAGCAAAGCGACAGTCAAACTGCGATCAAGTTGGCAGTTTGACATATGTTTTGTTGCAGGGAAACCGAAAAATTGACTTCTTCATTCAGAAAACATTTAAGGACATTTCGGTCCTTTTTGGAAAACGTCTTGACTTTCAATTCTGTTTTATTTGAAATCATCGCCCTTTTGCTTCGTGTTTTTTGTTTGGCAATACAATCAAACATCACTCACTTTTGTATCGTCGCCTACAGATGTTGCGTTTACGAATATTTGTTCGATAATGCTGACCTGCTGCAAACTTGCGCTAGTATTTGTATTCATGAATGCATCGAGAAAATATTCTTGTGCAGTGTGCAGGGACAACAATATTGCAATTACGAACTCAGCAATTGCCAGTGACTCGAAAGAGGTGGGGCCGTGAAAAGTATTTCTTGTCGTTCCAGGAATCGAACCTAGACAGGTAGGTCCAAATGCCTAAGAATCGACGCGCATAACCACAACGCCCATTAAAAATGTCAAATCAGTAAAAAAAATAATAACTGCACAAACTGCCCGACATCGATGAGCTATTCACCGCTATTCTCTTAGTCGTGTCACTGTGACAAATTTGTATTCTCTTAGTCACTTTATGTTTGACGTTTGTTAGAATGTAAGCGATTTTGACACTTGACATTTGCGGGTGACACCGAAGGACGGTGAATGTTACTTTGAATCTAAATTTGTTGCTGATAGGTTCCCTATAAGTAATAAAACTACAAACAGACAGCAATTTCATTTTCATTTTCACAGCAAGACCAGGTACTCGTCTTCTTAATGGAGGTAAAATGTTTTAATCACTGAAACTGAACATTTTCAAAAAAAAAATACGAGTAAAAATTGTTCAGGTTCTGTCTAAATTGTTTACTTTTCATAATTTCAAAAATGGAATTTTAATTGCCCTTTTTCTGCTCTCATTTGAAATATAATCCAACTAGGACAATTTGCAACACTTCGATTACATTTTTGAAAACTGTTGGCATTGAAATCGCTTGCAGTTGCTTGTTCCCAGAATGCCTGCTACGATAGCCTGTATGTACAATAGCCTGTGTGTGCATATCCTGGGTTGAAATTATAAGGGATTTGTTGGTTTTGGTTAATTCTCAAAGTGCTTGTAAATCTTCTTTCGCTTGTGTAGTGCGATATCACATATACACATTTTTCATCGAATACAAACCAATGACGAACTAAAGCCAAGCAATTACACCACAGACACGAGCAACAAAGCGTTCTAAGACAACAACTATTAGCGAGAAGACATCGAAAAACCTTGCAAATGTTGCAAGTGTGTACCAAATACACAAATCGAATGGACAGTGATGCTACTTGAATTGAATTTTCTTGGGGTGAGAATTAGTATGGATTTCTGTCCCCTCACTTGCATTCAAGAATACGCATTTTGATGCGAGGTCACAAAAACATGTGACGTGACAATTTCTCACTTCGCCTAAGAGAATAGCGGTGAATGACAGCACAATCTGCCCTGCATCGATGAGCTATTGTCGTTTATGAACAGTAGGTATCGCAGTTCATCTAAGTAAGTACGATCGTAAATCTGCATTAATGAACATGGATAACGCAGTCCTTTGTCAGGCTGGCGTTTATGAAAACACCCTGTGCCCAGATTGAAAAGGCTGCACACATTCAGCAGAAAGAGGCTAGCCTTGAATTCACAGAGAAGAAACCACTCAAATCCTCTGCTCCGCATCACTCAAACTGAATCTCATTGGAAGTACACACCTCATTCGTCTGGCAACGCTGGCGTTCACGTTTGACAATCAAAAAATTTCCCAGTTTGGCATCGTCCCCTCAACACAAGTTGCATGGCACAAATCACTCAAACACGATCACCCAAGTGAACAATAATGAATTTTTGGATCCTATCCCGCTGCGTTGCGTCTGTATTTCGTGAAGAGTTCTAGGCACTCTGATCAAATGCTAACGGTTCTGATGAATCGAACATCATCACAGCACTCTTTCACCGAATCATTCCAACTACTATTCATCCACCATCCTCTGCAGCGGGCATAAAGAAAAATTCTATTCTGTTTTCAATCTCGTTCGTTTTAGTTGGCTGCCAAAACGATTACGATCCGATTAACGTTCGCAACGCAAAGTGAGATACAAGATATTGTTGAAAAAAAAAAAAAAAAATATTTAAGCATGAGCAGTGAGCAATTCCATTATCAACAGCATCGGCGCCAGCTTATTGTTAACGTGCTAAATCAAACTCATGCTTGGCCGGAACTAGAGATAAGAGGAAGAAATCCTTCATTGCTCCCCGTTGTGACGGCGAATGTTCCCAACACCACCAACTATCATCAAAGTAGTTCGACCGGCACCAATCAACAGTGGCCGCTTGTCAGTTTGCGGACAGTCCATCAATCGTTTGCCAGACTACAGAACGTGATCATGGATCCCAGTGAGGATATGGCCTCATTCATCGGGTAAGGTGAGTACTCGAGGAATCCGAACCGTGGGGTGTTGTTTTCAAATCAGATGTCGTCTTTTTCTGGGAATTTAGCAACATTTTGGTATTTGTTATACGCACAGCCAAGACGCCATTTTTGTCGTCTGCAAGTCTACAACGATTTTTCGGCTGTGTGTAGATGGGCGTGTGTGTGTGTGTGTGTTGATTTCGAATTTTAACTGTGCGAAGGCAGTGGGGAAATGAGTGATAATTTCAGTGAATCAACAAGGAGACGTGTGTAGTGGTGCGGCGGACTGATGAATTGGAACGCAAACAGATTCATCGTGGTTTGTGACGATCAGATGATGACCTGTCTGATGGCGCCTGGCGGTTGTAGGCCGTTGACACATTGACATTTTCTGACGACCTCGTGCGACGTAGGATTTCAGGAACAGAGATGTTTTATGGAGGACGTCTGCTCTGATGTAATTTGTGTATACTTTTGATTAGGAGATGGTTCCGCAGTCCCTACCAATAGATTCATCACATTTGAATGCCATCGCATGTGCTACTGGATTAGGACCAGTTGTAAACAGCTCCACATGTTCAAGAGCAATCAAATTCGAATGCGCCTTCCGCCCCAAACACTCATCTTCAAGGACCAAACCAGCCATTGTCTTCAAATCTGCGTAATTCACAGTAGGAATCACACTTTCGTCTCCATACAGCCCATAAACTTCATCGGAAACTACACATAATCCTCATTCAATTACCCGAAAAGAATAATAATCCCCCTCCCCCCACAGCTATCCTTTTGCAGTCATTAGGTTAAGTGAGATTGTGTTATCCTTTAAAATCCATATAACCAGGCAGAAGTGCTTCCATAACCATAACACTAGCATCATACAATCAACAGCAGCAGTTGTGGTGGCGGCTATAGCGAACCTCCACCATTCAGGGTTCAATGGTCTTTTGACACAAAGTTCGTACAGTCAAGTGCAGAGTAGTGTGTAGAGCAGAGCAGAACCGAAAGAAGCGGATGATGGGGCGGGAGAACACATCACAACTGCACAGCGCAGTGCTTTTTAAGGAACCTATCCCAATGTATTTCGAAAAGCTTCCTTTGCGAAGAAAGATGTTACACAATGCGTTGTGAAAAATTGATGAGCTTTATGTTATCCTTGTCGTCGTGGAGAGTGTGATTTTCTTGAGGTTGCGATGTGTGTTTTCTTTTTCTTCTCACGAAGGCACATGGCCCGTCAGTTCATCTCTCCATGCAGGTTACAGCTGGATTGAGCTCTCGCTGTGCGTTGTTGATTTGAGCTAATTGTTTTGTGTTTCGTCCTGCAACTGGGTCTGATTGACGCATGCTCTATGCGAGCGAGGAGGCGATTGTATGGACTTCGATCATCTGACTCGGGTAGAAGTTCAAACCGGAGCCTACCTAGTTATGGTTATCCCCAGGATTTTTTCCTTAATGAATTCTGATTTCATTGGAGAGCTCCTCTAGAGATGCGTGTAGGAGGATGCTTTGAAGAGGAATTTATGACTCTCGAGAGGCGATGCAATGCAGTTCGGTGTTGCCAGAATATTCCAGAACCTAATGGCGGCTTGAAATGCAAAGTATACAAGTTTAATAATCGTTTGCAATATAAAAAACAAACAGCCTGGCAATATCCTCCCGCATTTGTTTACATGCATGCACACAAACCTCAGCAGTAGCAGCAGCAGCAACAACAACAACAAGTGTATATGCAACACCCTTACGCATAATTGAGCATTTCTCTTCACAGCAGCAGCCTTTATTCATATGCCCACATCCACTGAGTTACCCACAAAATGCAATAACCACCACTCGAAGCACCCCCACTGACCTGTTTCCTTATCCACTGCTGCGTTAAATTTCAAAACAAATGTTCACAAAAGCTCATACATACAACGTTGAGGCGTACAAATGCAAAAGGATACGGAGATAGAACAACCCCCACCAGTTAAAGCCGACCGCATGCAACATCAAACCAGGAACCTATAAAATTTGCCCCTCCGTTGGAGTTTGTGGTACGGTACGGTTCGCGTTCGCGTTGGCTGATACATTTTTTGCAGCCACACAGAGAGAGGGAGGTAAGGATTTTCGGTTTCGTGTGTACTACGACTACCATCACCACTACTGTACGAAAGGGATCCTCTGACGTTTTTCTAGTTCTACCCCCCATTTAGTTCTTGCACTCTCTGAACGCAAGTTGTGTTTTTCATTTCAACTAAAAAAAAAAAAAAAAAAACCACACAAAAAAATATAAGAAAACCATACAAATTTGAAGTAATCACACAATAATTGTTTGTCGCATTGCATTTATTCAGTAGAACAGTGTTAATCAAAAGATTCAATTTGTTGCAATTAAACGCAAGAAAAAACCCCGAAATATTCCATCGGAAAATCGCTTCATTTTGTGTGCATCCATCCTCTCTACATATATCGCCGTCGCCCTTTCGAATCCACCCTTTACAAACCCCACCTATCTATTATATCTTCTATCAAGGAAGGAAGCGAATTCTACTATCGCGCGGAGTGCGTCCTGCTGGTGGACGGTGTTGTGCTTGGCAAATCAAAAAGAGAAAAAAATATAAAAGAAACGAAAAAAAAAAGGATAATTATTGCATTGTTTTCCGTCGTTGTGTTACGAGCCGCGTAATAATACAATTATTGCCGCACCTTAAAATAGTGTGTATATACACTCAAAAAGGAGGAAAACTACTCTACACATCGCGTTGCACAGGAGCAGCATATGTAGGGAGAGAGCGAGCGAGAAGAGGCTGAGACAACCAAGTTGCACTTGCCCCATCGAAAGCAGTGCCAGCCGCAGCAGCAGCAGCAGTTGCATTTCCCAGAGAAAAAGGACGAACATTCGCAAAACGCGCATCAAATACTACTACGGGCGGAGAAAATTAAGATAATTAATCGGAGCAACATAAATTTTGATTTTGTTGAGATAAAAAAAAAAACGGGAAAAAAAAGAACAGAACAAGAATCGAAAGGACAACTCCTTCGCAATCGTACTATAAAAGTGTTCGGCTGTTGTACACTCTTTAGTTTTTGTATTTATTTTTACACTACTCGTAGATTTGCCCCACCTCCCCCCCCCCCATCAAAAGTGTGGTGGTGGTCAGTGGTTGTGTGTGTGTGTGTTGTGCTCGCGTGTGTGTTCAGATACGCTTTTGTTTTTGTAATTTCTAGTGCAGCAGGATAATCAATTAAGGATACTTTCCCTATGTGTGCAATGCAAGCGAGAAGTACATTTTTGTTTTTTGGGATTGTCTAAAAAGCGTTAATCACTGAGTACATTTGCTCCTCTCTACAAGGATTCTTCTGCATTTATCGTGTTCGTCGTCTCCTATTTTGCCACAGCAGTTCTTCCAGAAGTGAAAAAAAAACCGAACAGAAATACAGGACACCCAAGGAGTGGTTTGTATACCTATATAATGTTTTTTTTTTCCCTTTTTGTTCGAAGAAAAATTGTAGTCTCATCCAGGTCCATCGTCGAGCACTCCTCTGAATTGTGTTTGTTTTGCCTGGATTTGTACGCTTCATAGTAGGATCCTGGGTCCCGATCCCTATTTTAGCCTCCTTTCTGTGGGAGAATTAATCGATTTAGATGAGAGATGTATGCAGTCATGTATTCCTTTTGTTGTTGTCATTGCATCTGTGTCATTGTTTGTCTCTTTTACTCGATTGAGCTTTGGCCGTGGGGGTGGAGGGGGGAGGCGCAATGCATAAGAGCTTTTGCCGCTGATGTTGTAACAGGTTCGGGTTCGACGAGAGAGAAGGACTTGCCTCTGCCTGGGTCTTGTTGTTTATTTCCATTTTTTTTTCTTCTTCTTCTTCTCATTTTGTGCTTCTTTTCCTTTGAATACTATTCTTCCGGCAGCTTTTACTACTTTATTGAGGGTGGTACGGGTCCATGGGGAGTTTGATGTGTGTTTTTTTTTTCGTTTTGCCTTTCTTTCGATTTCACATTGAGGAAGGTGGCGGCTGCGGTGGCGGCGGATGTGTGTGCAGGCACTGCTCTGAAAGAAGTTTCATTCAGTAAAAAAGAGTGAGAGCAAGAGAGCTCTGCGTTGCATTAGAAGAGAGAAATGGTGAATTTGTCTGTCAGATGGGGCTCTTTGGCCTGCATCGACGAGTGGTGCGAAGAGTGTTTTGTGGTAGTTTTGTTTACACACGTTACGTTTGGTCGTGTTTGGTCCTTTGATTGCAGCGGCAAGCATAAGCCGGCTTCAGTTCTCTCATCGGTGCGAGAGAGGTTTTGTATCGATTGTGTTTGTGCGGTTGCCGAACCGATTGCTGATAAGATAGGCGATTAATCGATGGAATGTGTGTGCAGAAATGGGTTTTGTTTGAAGATGAGGGGAGATATGGGGAATTAAACAGAAATGTGAGTCCAAGTGAGAATGAATAGTCTCGATGACGATGAAAAACGATCCTTCCAGGCCTCTTGACAACGCTTAAACACTCCCACGACTCAAGCATGCTCCTTCAGCGCACAAATCCACTCATGCTGAATCATTAGCACAAGCGTCATTGAAACAATTTTCGCTCCTTCAGCTCCCCCACATCGGGAAACCAATCACACAATTGATACGGTGTGAATTTCCCCCTCATTGTGTTGCCAAAGTGTCACGTATTACTTCAGTGCAGTGCTGTTGACCCAACGCTTGCCACGTGTCCTTATCACCGCCCTCATGTTGTGCTGTGCACAAAAGCTCGCATATAAATCAATACAATGGCGGTCTTAACCCTTTTACGCACTTGAATATCATTATCACAACACGATAAGGATCGCCCCTACCCAATTTCGAACACCCTTTCCATGCCCACCACCTGCCAGTCATTCGATTTTTTTTTTGCTCCCTTTTCATTTAAGAGAGCCTATGCTCCCCATTCAAAAAAGAACAACAACAAGAAGAAGAAAAAGCCAACCCTCCTGGGAAAAGCTAAGAGAATATCCACCAATCTCATCACAGTGCACCACATCGCGATTCTCCACCACGAAAGTTTATTTGTCTTCGTGGTGTTTTTTTTTGTTTTTTTTTGCTTCCTAAATCGAGAAAATACCGATTTTTCTTCGACGTGGCCTTTTCAGTTTATTTCGGTTCTATTCAGTTGAAGGAACGTGGTTTAGTTCTTCTTTCAGTTGATTTAATTTATTTTCTCCTAATTTGATTTTTTTCATTTCGTTTGAGTTCGGTTTCTTTGAATTTAACTTATTTATTCTGTTTCGGTTAAATTATTGTTTATCTTTCCATTCTCAACTTTCAAATTGTTTCGTTGCGTTCGTTCGTTTTCTTTTTTTTAAATTTCTTTTTGTATAATTTTATTTTTTTTTTCAATAAAATTATACAACCATACGTGCTACGAGAACAAGTGTGTGTGTGCGTGCTTGTGAACGAAGAAGTCCTTTCAAGAAAAGCGGAGAGAAACAAACAAAAAACGTGCATTTTTTTCTAAGCTAATCCGAGAACTAAAAGTGACTCCTTTCGTGGTGTTCCAGTGTGCGGTTGGGGATTTTTTTTTTTTTCAAATCACACATAATTGAATTGAATTTATTTATCGTTTCGTAATCGCGCGGCTATATTGTGTGTCTTAAGTGCATTCTATTATTGGAATTTATGTATTTTTGAGAGGGGGCACATCAGATATTCTCGCGAGGCACAGGCACCTGTGAGCGGTTTATTATTTTCGTCTGTCAAAGGTACATACTACACCAACCTGTGTCCAGATCTATTTCGATAACAATATGCATACATATATCTGCTCGAATGGATTGCAAAATTGCATCCATCTACTGTCTTGTGACTGCATCTACCGTCTTTGATATGGAGCGAATGTATTTATAATATGAATAAGTTGGGAAAAACTAATTTTCCCGCTACCGTCGTCGTCTCATTCTTCGTTTGCCGTCGTCCTCGTCGTCGTCATTTTGATGATGTTCGTCGAAAGTTATTTTTGAAATTTCTAAAAATATTTTCAAATACAAAAATTCGTATTTTTTTTTTGTTTGTTCACATTCGGTGCTTCTGTGCGCGCTGTATGGCTTTCAAATTGAAACGTGTGTGTACACAAAATGTAGACTTTCTTTCAATCTATAGCTGCTTGGTCAGCGAGTAGAGCTTCGATTGTATTGAACTCTTTCTCTCTGACCCACAATGGTTTGGCTTACAATATTTTCAATATTTCTTCGATATTTTTTTCTTTTTTTTTTTCTGTATTATTAGATTGAGAGCAAAATGTTGTTGTTTTTCTCTTGAACGACGACGATGCAGAACACAAAGTTGATCTAATTTGGGAATCGTGTTTGGATTAGGGATTAATATTGCAATTTGATGCTGCTGATGCAGTTGTTATTGCATGTGACGCAAATATTTTTGCTTGCAATCCATCAAGTGATGCATTTGAGTTGTAAATGGTTCTTGTTTGCTGTTGTGTAGCGATAGATGTTGTCGATGACATCACCTCTTCTGTATTCGGTGCCAAAGGTTGCAAATGATAATAAAGTTGTAAGCCTTCTAAATCCCCCGTAACTCCTCTCCCACACCAAAGGTCTGCCACTGATTGTAATCTTCCGAACGTGGGCGTGTTGTTTTATAGATTGTGCTTCATGACGAGCAAGCGAACGGATTGCCGTGGCATTTGATATCCACCATATGGCGCCAAGCAACGTTGATTTGAATGCGAGAAGATTTTTGAGAACCCTCTATTCTTCCCTTCCTCATTTTAAGCAGTCAGAGCAGTCAAATTGAATGGAAATACTTAGAAACAAACTTGAGGACAACTTCAGTTTAATAGTCATCCTTCGACGCGACGTCACATCATGTACTTAACCTTATCTAATTAGTGGATTAGTTGTACATTTTTATGGCTTCTAGATTTCACATACGCACCATCGCCTACGAGCACATTATGCATTCCAATCGATGTGGTTATAGCAAATCAATTTAATCCGATTAATCCCACCCATCTACGCAATGTCCTTCTCGACACAAAAAAAAAAAAAACAAACATGCACACGCATGCAAACACCCAAATATGCTTATCTAATGCCTTTCTCTTTCAATTTCTTTACAGTTTTACTTTTATGTTACACTTAATTACAAATAAGAGAGTATAAGAAAACAAAAAAAGAAGCTTTTTACACACGTATTGTGATCAATTTTACAAAAAAAAACTGCTTTAATAAAAAAGAAACGAACTTGATTGCTTAACCTCAGCATCAGCAAGCTAAGCAAGGTAAGTGAAAGCAAGGATTAACCTTCATAAACCAGCAATAATCGCTGTCTTCTTCTGTTTCCCTTTCAGGACATTTTCTGTTCCATCGTTAATCGTTCGTCTTCTCTTCATTTTTTTTTTTCTGTGTGCGTGTTCTATTTACAATCGTAATTAAAGTTGAATTATATATCTAAAGAAAGAAAAAAAAAACATAAATCAATTGTATCAGTATTATTAGCCGTAGAATAATTGTCTTTCAATCTAACTGTGTAGAGGAAAGAGTTGACTTTTTAGTGGAAATTTTTTTTTTGGATTCATATACACACTCTAATCATATTCTGTGACTTGCTTTGTAAATACATACGTATATACTTTCTTTCGATAACTATACAAAAAAACACCACACACATCTGCCCCACGGTTGAATAAATTAAAATCCAATCTAAATGATGACCAGCGGAATGGTTGAGGGACAGCAACAACAGCAGCAGCAGCAACAGCAGCAACAACAGCAGCAGCAGCAGCAGCAAAATGGCGGAAGTGGTAGTACTTCCGAGGATCCAAAGACTAATTTGATTGTTAATTATTTGCCACAGACAATGTCACAAGAGGATATACGATCGTTGTTTGTCAGCGTCGGTGAGGTTGAGAGTTGTAAGCTGATTCGTGATAAAGTTACTGGTAAGATACTCGTGTTAAGATGACACTCGTTTGCTTTGATAGAGATGATTAACGTACATTTTTTGCAGGTCAAAGTCTAGGCTATGGCTTTGTGAATTACATAAAACAGGAGGATGCCGAAAAAGCAATAAGCTCATTGAATGGTCTTCGTTTGCAAAATAAAACAATTAAAGTAAGTTCTCTGTCAGCGATCAGTTGTTCAGTGATAACATGTGTGAAATTCTCCTCATTTGCTTATGCAGGTGTCAATCGCCCGTCCTAGCTCAGAATCAATTAAGGGAGCAAATCTTTACGTATCTGGTCTTCCAAAGAATATGACCCAACCAGATCTAGAAGTTCTATTCAGTCCATATGGAAAAATAATTACCTCAAGAATTTTGTGCGACAATATCACAGGTGAGTTCACATATCGTACCACGCCCTCCCCCTACCTCCGCCCAAGTCAAACGAATCTTCTACAGTTTTATTTTTCCTTATTTTTTATTTTCTTTTTTTTGATTTTTTCCTCAACTAACCTTTAAGAGGCAAAAAAAAGCAAAAAAAAAAAAAAAAACTTAATAAACAAGTTCTGGATTTTTATGGAAAAAGAAATAATAACAAAACAATTTCGTCAGTTAATCGAAATTCTCTCTCTCTCTCTCTCTTTTGTTCTTGTTTTCGTTTATTTTTTGTTATTTTGAAATTTTTTGAGACAAAATTTGAATACATTACGTTTTTAAAACAAATATCATATATTTTGTACCTTCAGGTGGAGCTAGCGATTCCGGTAGGTAACCGCATACTTTTTGTTAATACAATGTGTGTGTGTGTGTGTTTGTGGGTGTTTTCATAAATGCAGAGAATTGTCTTTCATTGTTTGTTCTTACTTTTGGTAACCATTTGGTCTTTGTTTGTAATTGGAGATCGATGTGTCATCATTAATATGATTGTGTTTTTGTTTAATTTTTCATTCATTTGTTGTTCTAACTGAATTCGCTGGATGATTACACAAGATTGTTGTTGTTCGCCATATAATACGCATAAAGTTGATCAGTGTATTTTCTTTGAAAAAAAAAAAAAAAGTATATATATATATAAAAATCCAGACATTAATATTGTATAGAGACAATTTATACGTTTCCTCCTCTCCTCTCTCTCTCTCTCTCTCTCTCTCTATCTCTATCTTTCTCTGTTGCTATACTATATTTGCGATTTCTTTAGTTTCCCGTTCTCCCTACTTTCCAATTTCCTTTAACCGCATTTGCCTTAACTATTCTTGGCTTTCATTATTTCAATCTCAATCTCATTAGCTCATTAATCAATTTGATTTTGTGTTATTAGTTTTGCAAAAAAAAATAATCCAAACAAAAAAGATAGAGAAAAACTAAACAAAAAAAAAACAAGAATTAAAACCCTATCTCTCTCTCAATCACAGACCGCCTTATGCTAAAAACAAACTAAATTGATGTATACTATCCAAAATATATCTAACTACAGGTCTTTCAAAAGGTGTCGGCTTCATTCGGTTCGATCAACGCCATGAGGCAGATCGTGCCATCAAGGAGCTGAACGGAACCGTACCGAAAAACGCCACCGATCCAATTACAGTGAAATTTGCCAACAATCCAAGTAGCAGCAAAGCGTTGGCACCCCTTGCCACCGCCTATATAGCACCGCAAAATCCACGGGCGAGATTTCCGGGTGGAGCTGCTGCGGCTGCAGCCGCTGCTGCCATACATCATCCTACTGCCGCTGGACGTTATAGGTGGTTGATGGAATAAATCTTTTGATTTTCATTCATAAATTGATTTTAATTATTCTCGTTTCTTTTTTTTCCCTTCCTTTCTGTTTTCTTTTTTTTTTTGTTTCTGTTTTCTTTTTTTTTTTTTTTGTCGATTTTGTGTTCTTCTCTTTTGTTGCTGATGGTTGTTGTTTAGTTCGGTGATTCCCAGATATTCCCCACTGACTGGTGATCTCTTAGCCAACACAATGATTCCGGGGAGTACTATTAATGGATCTGGTTGGTGTATATTTGTTTATAATTTGGCTCCAGAGACTGAAGAGAATGTGTTGTGGCAATTGTTTGGACCGTTTGGTGCTGTGCAATCTGTTAAGGTGAGTTATTCTTTTTTTTTGTGTGTGTTTTCTTGGTTGGATACGCGTGTTGACGTTGCGTCAAGCATACAAAAAAGAAAAAGGTCAAATGGCGTCTAGTGTTGATGATGATGGAGCGTATGATAAATGAAATGATATTCTACTGTCTTTTAGGTAATTCGTGATCTCCAGACAAACAAGTGTAAAGGATTCGGCTTTGTCACCATGACCAATTACGAGGAGGCTGTTGTTGCTATACAAACCCTTAACGGCTATACATTGGGTAATCGGGTCCTACAAGTCAGTTTCAAAACGAACAAACAGAAGCAAACGTAATTTTTACAAATCCTCAATCGAAATCAATTGTTTGCGTTTTTAAATTTAATTTTACGTTAAACGTTCGAAACGAACAAAACAAAACAAAACAAAAAACACGTCTGTCATTTTAATTTATTTCATTATCTCTTATTATTCGTATACTTAAGTGTGAAGAGTTTGTTTTTAAGTTCAATTTGTGCGCTCCATTTTAAGTTTTTCATTTTTTTGCGGGTTTTTGCGTTTTGTTTCTTCGGTTTTTTTTTTGTCTTCTTCTGATTTTGAGTTATCACACTTTGTTCACATCTGGTGTATGCGTGCGCGTGCATTGGATGTATCTTTTTCAAATTAAATGCGGAATTAAATGTTTAATTATTATGCAAAATTCAATGGTTATGCACTGATTATTGCGAAGAACAAACCGATTATTCGACAAATTGTACTGAATTCCATGATTATTGTAACATTTACTACGGTTCTCATCATTTTGCATTTTGCCCCAAACACCAACCAAGTCGCTTAGAGCAACGCTGTGTTTTCTTGTTTTTTTTTTTTTGTCTCCCACCAGAAAGTGATTAGAACTTCTTTTCTGTTCGGTTTTTTTTTTTTTTTTTCCTTTCCTACGATCGAGAGTGCGCTTGTTGATTATTTTCACTTCAGTTCAGTTCACGTTTTCGAACAGACTTCTTTGGTTACGTTTTTTCTCTTCTAGAATTTAGTGCACGTAGGAAAACGAAAAAGAAATGCAATATATGCAAAAATAAACAAAACAAAAAGACGTTGAAACATGCAGAAGAAAAAAAAAAAAGATGAGATAATGAGATAAAACACCATTTTTATGAGAAAACCAACAAGAAAAGAAATATTATACACCTTACTATATTATTAATAATATTATTATATATACATTTATATAAAATATTATATTATATATATTTAATCTACAATCGAGACAAAAAGAAAACCTAACAAAAAAATCATGATTTTCACAAATACATAACTTTATACATTTAATTCCAAGTAAGAAACAGAAGAAAATAAACGAAACACATATGTGAGAGAAACGTATACAATTAATATTACAATAAATTATAAACAAAAAACTATATATATATATATATATATATGAATTTTGTAGATAAAAATAAAAGTCTAAGAAGAGAAAAGGAAACTCCAAACAAAAAATCCATTATTATTATTAAATTATTATGGATCCAATCAAGCCAGAACAATGGAACGTTTGTTAATAGTAAATTTAAATAATTGTAGGACAAATTTCTTAAACAAACAAAACAAATCCTTTTTCTTTTGATAAATTGTGATTTAATCGTTTTTTTTTTTTTCTTTCACATTTTTTCTCAACCGTTTTGTTTCTTGTAACTTTAAGCGAGGATTTCAAATTGTTTTCTTTATTATTTTCGTTTTTTTTGTAGAACATATTTTAATTAAGTAAAGAAATTATGAAACTCACACAAAGAAAAACTATCTACTTCTATGTCCCTCCTAAAGAAAACAAAAAAAAAAAAAGATGCAACTTAACTGATAAATGGAATGCGTGTAGTCTATTGTAAGTGAAACGTTTTTTGTTTTTTTAGAAATTGTTTGTATGTATGAGGATTTGTTGCTGACATCACAGAGAAAGGTTTCGAATGATGGGATGTCTGAAGTCAGTGTTGCTTCTGGAGTCTATGCTCTGCTCCAACGAGGCATCCCTATTGGCAGTAGTCTTCTTGGCTTGAAATTTGACAGTCTGAGCAATGAAATTCTTTGCATTTGATTTTCCTACATTTGTCCCCGATTTCAGACACATTTCAAATCAACTCAGACACAAGACTAAGCAGCGAACTGCATACACAAACTCTCTTCTACTGTAAACAACCATTTTTGGAATTTTCCACGATCTGAGGCATCTTTCAAATCGCCTGAGACACAAGAGCGGTCTCACAAATGGCCTGAGACACAAGCGGAGGCTCAAAAATGAGCTGAGACACAACCGTTTTCTCACAAATGGCCTGAGACACAAACAGAGTCTCAGAAATGAACTGAGACACAAGAGGGCTCTCAAAAATAGCCTGCAACACAAGCGGAGCCTCAGAAATGAGTTGAGACACAAGAGGGCTCTTACAAGTTGCCTGAGACACAAGCTGAGCCTCAGAAATGAGCTGAGACACAAGAGGGGTCTTACAAATAGCCTGAGACACAAGCGAAGTTTCAGAAATGAGCTGTGACACAAGGGGAGTCCCAAAAATGGCCTGAGACACAAGTGGAGTCTCAGAAAAAAGCTGAGAAACAAGAGAGGTCTCACAAATGGCCGATTTGAGGCATCTTTCAAATTCCCTGAGAAACAAGAGGGGTCTCACAAATGGCCTGAGACACAAGCGAAGTCTCAGAAATGAGCTGTGACACAAGGGGAGTCCCAAAAAATGGCCTGAGACACAAGCGGAGTCTCAAAAATGATCTGAGACACAACAGTTTTCTCACAAATGGATTGAGACACAAACGGAGTCTCACCAATGAGCTCAGTCACCAGAGGAGTGTCACTAACAAGCTCATTCCCTCCTTCCTGTTAGACTAAACTTCAATAGCTTCTGCTATACCAAATCCTCATCTTGCATGTGGTCTTTCTTGAGAAATCAAGGCGTTGTTACATGATTTCAGTGCTAGACCAGAGGCTTCTTCATCAGATGCCCTCTCATCCTATCACTAGCCATGAGTATCAGCGTCTTATCTGGCCACGCCATTATTTTGACTTCACTCCTCGTATTCCCAACCTCATTCAAGTGATGTAAGCTGTTACATACTACACACCTACTATCATTGGTTATAGATAAATTATTTAAAAAGCAATGCAAATATCGCTTAAAAATTAGTGAAACAAAAGAAAAATCAAGAACAAAAAAAAAAAAAAAACAAATGATAACAAAAAAGTGGTAAACGTTAAACAACGAAAAATAGAAAATTATTTTATTGTGGTTTCAACAAAAACAAAAAATAATCGAAGAAGAAAACTAAAAGAAAACGAAAAAGAAGGACATTCAGTGAATCCATGACGTTTTGCCAGTTCAATTGGATTGGTTTTGTTGAAATGGTTATTTTTTTTTTTCTTCCAGCACAAATGTATCCCTCTGCGAAGCAAGGCAGAAGATACAGATTTATATTTATTCAATCACGTCAGTGTTATGTTTTGTTCTCTTCGTTTGCATGAATTATGTAGTTCTTTTTTTGTTTCGTTCCTTTGTTACATGTTTCTTTCTGTTAATTCTTTTTACTTCTGTTCGGTTTTTGTTACTTTCTCGTCTATTTGTACGGAATGTTAGAGATATTTAATTTATCATTTGTAAAACGACAAAAAAAGAAACAAAAAAAAAAAAAAACAACAAAAAAAAAATGATGTCCTTTGTGTTGAACGTTGTAATTGTAATTATTTAAGTCCGTATTTGTTTTTCTTCAATTCTATGTTCTTTTCTTTCTTTAAATGTCATATTATACATATACATATATGATTTTGTTTAGTTTCAAATAAAACAACAAAAAAAGATAAAGTTTTAGACAATCATTCTCGTTTTGTTTATATTATTTCTTCGTTTTTTTTTTCAGTTGGTTTGTGTGAATGTCTGGTAGGTATCTGGTTTTGTTTTTGATTTACCCTAATTTTGCCCCCCTCCACCCCCTCCCCCAGAATAAAACACCAGAAATATAAGAGAAAAGAAAACGAAGTAAAAGTCTATATGAATGTTTAAAACACACACACATACACATTTTAAGAATTAAATGAATAAACAAATGGTGCTTAAAATATTTTCCTTGACGGTATTTAATAAAAAGAAAACAAAATGGAATATGATAGAAATTATTAATAAAGATGTAGAATGTATTTATGAAATAATTAAACAAACAAACAAAAAAGTAGAATATATGCAGTGACTGTAAGGTGCTAGGTTTGATCATTTAATTTCGAATTCATCTTGTTTTTGGTTAGTTCGAGGAGTGAATGGACCTGGTTGGGTGTCGCTCAGAGGGTTTTTTTTTTATATATCTTACACGTGTGATCTCCGAAGAGCGAGAAATGTGGGTCTAACTTCAAGGCAATTGCTAGCAGTGAACGAGGAAACTTTGGGTTACCAGACATTGTTGTCCATTCAACAGCTTTCTCATCACACACTTTCTTGGTGAGACTCCTAAGACATAGCTGCTTTTCCATCGTGTATGGCACCGGGCACGCTGCTGTCTCTTATTGAGACCAGGTGGTCTTGCGTCCGTGATCAGTCGGAAGTACTTCCTCGCCTTCTCGAACGAGGAGTCTTGGATTCGAAGAAACTCTTAGCTGGACTGGAGGAGTGGTGGTGGCCCGTTGCGTTGTGGGTTCGTGTGCACTTGGACCTACCTGTCTAGGTTCGATTCCTGATACGACAAGAAGTACTTTTCACGGCCACATCTCTTTCGAGTCACTGAAAATTGCTCAAAGAGTATAACTGTCTAGAAAAAGCTTCTCAAACTTGGTCGTTCGGACTGGACATAAAAACTGGAGGTCCCTTCGACTCGTGATAGAACGCACAACACGAGTGGTTGCTGAGAAGCTAGGCCCTGGCCCTCTGCGAGCTGTAGCGCCACCCATATTATTATTATTATAGTTAGCTGGAGCATTGGTGTCGATGCGCTGCATGTGGCGGAGCCTGTGTAGTCTTTGTACAGCTCCTAGAATTAGTGGTTGAGTCTTCTAGATTCATCCTTCTTGCAGACAGGACCACTTACCCAAGGAAGAATTATTCCATCGAAGCCACCTAGAATCAGCTTTGCAGTTGTGCCTATCATCCTCACGACGAACTGGAGTTTAGTCTTGTCTGTGATCTGATCAGTGGCAAGACAAAAAACAGTAGACAGATAAACGGTATTGTCTGTAAGTGCAGAAGACACTGGGGAATGATTTCCATTCAATGATGGATAGCTTAAAAGGGAGGGGAACTGTAGTCTCTTCCATTATCTTGCTGTTAACGACTGGGAGGTTTGGGGCCCAAGTCCACCCCGGACTGTAGCGCCAGACAAAGAGGAAAAAGAAGAAGGTTTGGCAATGTCTCAGTTGGTTTGGTGTTCCTTCAGTCGCACATGAAATCACAAAAATTCTGATTGAAATTCTCGTTTTCATTTCCACCCAGTCACTGCTTAACGTCCTAGAAAGCCAAAGCGTAGAATATCGCTACAAAAAAAAAAAATGTGTTCAAAATGCATGAGAAAGTGAAAACAAGAAACAAAAAAATAAAAGAAAATAAATAAAATAGAAAACATAGTTCGAAATTTAAATTAATAGACAAACGAAAACAAAAAAATAAGAGAAAAGTTTTAGCAAACTATTTGTAGTACATATACAAGAGAATACATTTAAATTACTTTTCATAAAAAAAAAAATATATTAAATTAAACATTAAACTAAAGCAGATTCGTAAATACATTTATTTTCTAGCTCACTGTTTTTTCTATGTTTTCTTTTCATATTTATATACATAAATCATTCACTCGAGAATACAAACATGTGACAAAACAAAAACACAACACAAAAACCCAACACTCAATCTTGATGAAACAAATTGAAAAAGCAATCGTGTTAGATACAAACAAAAAAAAAAAAACAAAAAATAAGTGAATACAATTGACTCATACAACAATTTTTTTACTCTAGTATTATACTAAATTTAGGGGTAAAGAAAAACGAAAAACAAAAAAAAAAAAAAGGATAACTCAATTGAAAAAAAAGCACAATAATATATTTATTAAACAAATGTGAAGTAACAAATCGAAGAAAAGTAAAACTTATGGCATAACTGAAGGAAAACAAAAGAAAACAAAAAAAAAAAAAAGAGAAGAAGAAGAAAACGTACATAAGGCTATAAATGTTAACATAGAACGCGCATATCCCAATTTAAGGAAAATAAAACAAAAAACAAATTGAATGTTCTTTTGTACTTTTACACTGAAGAAAAACCAAATGATATATTAACAAAAAAACAAAAAAAGCAAATAACTAAATGTCAGTATTATCTATAGAAAATATAAAAAAAGAAAAAAACAAAAAAATGTTCGTACATCTTACGCGGATGTGAGTGATGAAGAATATTTTTTTGAAAAGCTCAAAACACACATGAAAATAGTGAAAAAAAAAAAAAAAAAAACAAACGATAAATATTTAAACGGTTGTGCTAATTCCAGCGATGGAGTTATATACTTTAAACAAAAACAAAACAAACAAAAAAATGAAAAGAATCTTTGCTTTGTTTCTTGACCTTTGATTTGACACTTTTGTTCGTTATTTGAGGTTTCAGTTGCGCAGTTTTACGTACATCTATGGTTTTCACTGATTTTTGATGATTAGATGAACTTCACTTTGGCATAGGAAATAACTTAGTACTAAATTAAAACACACACACAAAGTGGGAGATGTTCAAAAGAGGTGCCTTTGGGTGCTGGCAACACAGTGCGCATTGGTTGTCCCGGTCTATGCGTTGTATTAGGCCTCCTTAACCTGTGTTTGAACTCGAAGATACTCTTCTTTCAGCGACTGTGTACGATTTCTTTCTTCTTCATTTTGGCGATCACTGATCACCATTTGGTTCTACTCCTTGCATTACGAAGCTCAACGACGGAAACTCGCTGGATTTTTTGGTTCTAACGTCCCACTACATGGCTTGGATGTGACAATTGGACGAGGCGCTTTTCACTCGTACATCGTTCCAGTTTAAAGCACACTAAGCTGCTCTTCTAAATCCATACCATGCCGCGTCTTTCCTCATTGATCTACGCCATCTATTACTCATGGCTTCACAGCATCCTTAGCCACAGTCGGTGCTCTATTACTCATCGCCTCACAGCATCCTTAGCCACAGTCTAACACAAATGCTGTGACGTTTTAGCTTCGGTATAGCTAGCCAGCTTCAGCCACGGCCTTGTGCAAATGTCATGGCTCTCCTGTGTTACAGGCAATCCGTGGACGACAATTCTGTTGCTTACAAGTCGTCTCTTAATTCACTAGACGTTCCAAAAAAAACCATCCCATAAACATCCAATCCCCACCTGCACCCAATCAGCCACCATTTTGAACACTTCCCACTCTTAAACTACAAAGAAATATATTACAGCAATTAATTACAATTATTACCAAAAAAAAAAGATATCAAGAAACCAACTATAATTGCAAACATACATATATTTATATGCAAAAAAAAAAACGAAAACAAAACAAAAAAATGGAATATCTATGTAACGTGAAATTTTTAAATGTATATCGATGAAGAACAAGTTTATATTATAAACAATAATTAATAAATACGTATATTTGGTAACATTAACAATATCTTTATAATTATTACTACAATTATTATTACAAAACAAAAACAAAAAAAAAAAAGAATATAAATCTTATATGAAAACAAAAAAAGCAAATGAATAAACTTATTAAATATTGTGTCTGTGGATGTCTATTGATTATAAGCAAAACAAAACATAAAGAAAACAAAACAAAGAATAAATCACAATTTAAATTATTAAACAAAAGCGAATAAAACTATTCTCCTTCAGCAAATGGAAACTATCTTTATATAAACTTTAAATTAAATTAGTTAATGTCTCTATCAATCTCATATGCATCAAAAACCAACAAAAACGAAAAACAAACAACAAACAAGAAAAAGAATAAAAAAAAAAATACACTCAAGCAACCAACTAAATGACGTATTATTGAATGAAAAACAAATTTATTATTATTATTATTATCATTATTGCAATTTGAAAAGATGAATATGAATAAATTGAATTTCATAGAACGAAAGTAAACGATTTGTTGCAAGAAAGAAAGAAAACCAAACACAAAAATGTGAGATTCATTTGAATTGAATATTTGAAACGAAACAGAATAAACAATTGAAAAATTTATTGAGTCGAAATGTTGCTCATGTCTTTCATTGAAGATCGCAGGCGGAAAGGTACGCCCAGTTGGGCCGCTGTGGCAGTTGGAAGATGAGCCATGAAAAGGCTCCAAAATCCTTACTACACACTGTACATTTTTTTAGGTGAAAAATTCGATGTCGTCGGATCCACTCCAGTCTTTGGATTTCGTTAATACACATCTCAACACATAACCACAGGTGCGCACAGGTCGTAAGTACGCCTAGTTGGGCCGCTGTGGCAGTTGGAAGATGAGTTATGGAAAGGCTCCAAAATCCTTACTATACACTGTACATTTTTTTAGGTGAAAAATTCGATGTCGTCGGATCCACTCCAGTCTTTAGATTTCGTTAATACACATCTCAACACATATCCACAGGTGCGCACAGGTCGTAGGTACGCCTAGTTGGGCCGCTATGGCAGTTGGAAGATGAGTTATGGAAAGGCTCCAAAATCCTTACTATACACTGTACATTTTTTTAGGTGAAAAATTCGATGTCGTCGGATCCACTCCAGTCTTTGGATTTCGTTAATACACATCTGAACACATAACCACAGGTGCGCACAGGTCGTAGGTACGCCTAGTTGGGCCACTGTGGCAGTTGGAAGATGAGCCATGGAATCTCAACACATTTTTTTAGGTGAAAAATTCGATGTCGTCGGATCCACTCCAGTCTTTGGATTTCGTTAATACACATCTCAACACATAACCACAGGTGCGCACAGGTCGTAGGTACGCCTAGTTGGGCCGCTGTGGCAGTTGGAAGATGAGCCATGGAAAGGCTCCAAAATCCTTACTATACACTGTACATTTTTTTAGGTGAAAAATTCGATGTCGTCGGATCCACTCCAGTCTTTGGATTTCGTTAATACACATCTCAACACATAACCACAGGTGCGCACAGGTCGTAGGTACGCCTAGTTGGGCCGCTGTGGCAGTTGGAAGATGAGCCATGGAAAGGCTCCAAAATCCTTACTATACACTGTACATTTTTTTAGGTGAAAAATTCGATGTCGTCGGATCCACTCCAGTCTTTGGATTTCGTTAATACACATCTCAACACATAACCACAGGTGCGCACAGGTCGTAGGTACGCCTAGTTGGGCCGCTGTGGCAGTTGGAAGATGAGTTATGGAAAGGCTCCAAAATCCTTACTATACACTGTACATTTTTTTAGGTGAAAAATTCGATGTCGTCGGATCCACTCCAGTCTTTGGATTTCGTTAATACACATCTCAACACATAACCACAGGTGCGCACAGGTCGTAGGTACGCCTAGTTGGGCCGCTGTGGCAGTTGGAAGATGAGTTATGGAAAAGCTCCAAAATCCTTACTATACACTGTACATTTTTTTAGGTGAAAAATTCGATGTCGTCGGATCCACTCCAGTCTTTGGATTTCGTTAATACACATCTCAACACATAACCACAGGTGCGCACAGGTCGTAGGTACGCCTAGTTGGGCCGCTGTGGCAGATGGAAGATGAGTTATGGAAAGGCTCCAAAATCCTTACTATACACTGTACATTTTTTTAGGTGAAAAATTCGATATCGTCGGATCCACTCCAGTCTTTGGATTTCATTAATACACATCTCAACACATAACCACAGGTGCGCACAGGTCGTAGGTACGCCTAGTTGGGCCGCTGTGGCAGTTGGAAGATGAGCCATGGAAAGGCTCCAAAATCCTTACTATACACTGTACATTTTTTTAGGTGAAAAATTCGATGTCGTCGGGTCCACTCCAGTCTTTGGATTTCGTTAATACACATCTCAACACATAACCACAGGTGCGCACAGGTCGTAGGTACGCCTAGTTGGGCCGCTGTGGCAGTTGGAAGATGAGTTATGGAAAGGCTCCAAAATCCTTACTATACACTGTACATTTTTTTAGGTGAAAAATTCGATGTCGTCGGATCCACTCCAGTCTTTGGATTTCGTTAATACACATCTCAACACATAACCACAGGTGCGCACAGGTCGTAGGTACGCCTAGTTGGGCCGCTGTGGCAGTTGGAAGATGAGTTATGGAAAGGCTCCAAAATCCTTACTATACACTGTACATTTTTTTAGGTGAAAAATTCGATGTCGTCGGATCCACTCCAGTCTTTGGATTTCGTTAATACACATCTCACCACATAACCACAGGTGCGCACAGGTCGTAGGTACGCCTAGTTGGGCCGCTGTGGCAGTTGGAAGATGAGTTATGGAAAGGCTCCAAAATCCTTACTATACACTGTACATTTTTTTAGGTGAAAAATTCGATGTCGTCGGATCCACTCCAGTCTTTGGATTTCGTTAATACACATCTCACCACATAACCACAGGTGCGCACAGGTCGTAGGTACGCCTAGTTGGGCCGCTGTGGCAGTTGGAAGATGAGTTATGGAAAGGCTCCAAAATCCTTACTATACACTGTACATTTTTTTAGGTGAAAAATTCGATGTCGTCGGATCCACTCCAGTCTTTGGATTTCGTTAATACACATCTCAACACATAACCACAGGTGCGCACAGGTCGTAGGTACGCCTAGTTGGGCCGCTGTGGCAGTTGGAAGATGAGTTATGGAAAGGCTCCAAAATCCTTACTATACACTGTACATTTTTTTAGGTGAAAAATTCGATGTCGTCGGATCCACTCCAGTCTTTGGATTTCGTTAATACACATCTCAACACATAACCACAGGTGCGCACAGGTCGTAGGTACGCCTAGTTGGGCCGCTGTGGCAGTTGGAAGATGAGCCATGGAAAGGCTCCAAAATCCTTACTATACACTGTACATTTTTTTAGGTGAAAAATTCGATGTCGTCGGATCCACTCCAGTCTTTGGATTTCGTTAATACACATCTCAACACATAACCACAGGTGCGCACAGGTCGTAGGTACGCCTAGTTGGGCCGCTGTGGCAGTTGGTAGATGAGTTATGGAAAGGCTCCAAAATCCTTACTATACACTGTACATTTTTTTAGGTGAAAAATTCGATGTCGTCGGATCCACTCCAGTCTTTGGATTTCGTTAATACACATCTCAACACATAACCACAGGTGCGCACAGGTCGTAGGTACGCCTAGTTGGGCCGCTGTGGCAGTTGGAAGATGAGTTATGGAAAGGCTCCAAAATCCTTACTATACACTGTACATTTTTTTAGGTGAAAAATTCGATGTCGTCGGATCCACTCCAGTCTTTGGATTTCGTTAATACACATCTCAACACATAACCACAGGTGCGCACAGGTCGTAGGTACGCCTAGTTGGGCCGCTGTGGCAGTTGGAAGATGAGTTATGGAAAGGCTCCAAAATCCTTACTATACACTGTACATTTTTTTAGGTGAAAAATTCGATGTCGTCGGATCCACTCCAGTCTTTGGATTTCGTTAATACACATCTCAACACATAACCACAGGTGCGCACAGGTCGTAGGTACGCCTAGTTAGGCCGCTGTGGCAGTTGGAAGATGAGTTATGGAAAGGCTCCAAAATCCTTACTATACACTGTACATTTTTTTAGGTGAAAAATTCGATGTCGTCGGAGCCTCTCCAGTCTTTGGATTTCGTTAATACACGTCTCAACACATAACCACAGGTGCGCACAGGTCGTAGGTACGCCTAGTTGGGCCGCTGTGGCAGTTGGAAGATGAGTTATGGAAAGGCTCCAAAATCCTTACTATACACTGTACATTTTTTTAGGTGAAAAATTCGATGTCGTCGGATCCACTCCAGTCTTTGGATTTCGTTAATACACATCTCAACACATAACCACAGGTGCGCACAGGTCGTAGGTACGCCTAGTTGGGCCGCTGTGGCAGTTGGAAGATGAGTTATGGAAAGGCTCCAAAATCCTTACTATACACTGTACATTTTTTTAGGTGAAAAATTCGATGTCGTCGGATCCACTCCAGTCTTTGGATTTCGTTAATACACATCTCAACACATAACCACAGGTGCGCACAGGTCGTAGGTACGCCTAGTTGGGCCGCTGTGGCAGTTGGAAGATGAGTTATGGAAAGGCTCCAAAATCCTTACTATACACTGTACATTTTTTTAGGTGAAAAATTCGATATCGTCGGATCCACTCCAGTCTTTGGATTTCGTTAATACACATCTCAACACATAACCACAGGTGCGCACAGGTCGTAGGTACGCCTAGTTGGGCCGCTGTGGCAGTTGGAAGATGAGCCATGGAAAGGCTCCAAAATCCTTACTATACACTGTACATTTTTTTAGGTGAAAAATTCGATGTCGTCGGATCCACTCCAGTCTTTGGATTTCGTTAATACACATCTCAACACATAACCACAGGTGCGCACAGGTCGTAGGTACGCCTAGTTGGGCCGCTGTGGCAGATGGAAGATGAGTTATGGAAAGGCTCCAAAATCCTTACTATACACTGTACATTTTTTTAGGTGAAAAATTCGATATCGTCGGATCCACTCCAGTCTTTGGATTTCATTAATACACATCTCAACACATAACCACAGGTGCGCACAGGTCGTAGGTACGCCTAGTTGGGCCGCTGTGGCAGTTGGAAGATGAGCCATGGAAAGGCTCCAAAATCCTTACTATACACTGTACATTTTTTTAGGTGAAAAATTCGATGTCGTCGGGTCCACTCCAGTCTTTGGATTTCGTTAATACACATCTCAACACATAACCACAGGTGCGCACAGGTCGTAGGTACGCCTAGTTGGGCCGCTGTGGCAGTTGGAAGATGAGTTATGGAAAGGCTCCAAAATCCTTACTATACACTGTACATTTTTTTAGGTGAAAAATTCGATGTCGTCGGATCCACTCCAGTCTTTGGATTTCGTTAATACACATCTCAACACATAACCACAGGTGCGCACAGGTCGTAGGTACGCCTAGTTGGGCCGCTGTGGCAGTTGGAAGATGAGTTATGGGAAGGCTCCAAAATCCTTACTATACACTGTACATTTTTTTAGGTGAAAAATTCGATGTCGTCGAATCCACTCCAGTCTTTGGATTTCGTTAATACACATCTCAACACATAACCACAGGTGCGCACAGGTCGTAGGTACGCCTAGTTGGGCCGCTGTGGCAGTTGGAAGATGAGTTATGGAAAGGCTCCAAAATCCTTATTATACACTGTAAATTTTTTTAGGTGAAAAATTCGATGTCGTCGGATCCACTCCAGTCTTTGGATTTCGTTAAAACACATCTCAACACATAACCACAGGTGCGCACAGGTCGTAGGTACGCCTAGTTGGGCCGCTGTGGCAGTTGGAAGATGAGTTATGGAAAGGCTCCAAAATCCTTACTATACACTGTACATTTTTTTAGGTGAAAAATTCGATGTCGTCGGATCCACTCCAGTCTTTGGATTTCGTTAATACACATCTCAACACATAACCACAGGTGCGCACAGGTCGTAGGTACGCCTAGTTGGGCCGCTGTGGCAGTTGGAAGATGAGCCATGGAAAGGCTCCAAAATCCTTACTATACACTGTACATTTTTTTAGGTGAAAAATTCGATGTCGTCGGATCCACTCCAGTCTTTGGATTTCGTTAATACACATCTCAACACATAACCACAGGTGCGCACAGGTCGTAGGTACGCCTAGTTGGGCCGCTGTGGCAGTTGGAAGATGAGTTATGGAAAGGCTCCAAAATCCTTACTATACACTGCACATTTTTTTAGGAGAAAAATTCGATGTCGTCGGATCCACTCCAGTCTTTGGATTTCGTTAATACACATCTCAACACATAACCACAGGTGCGCACAGGTCGTAGGTACGCCTAGTTGGGCCGCTGTGGCAGTTGGAAGATGAGTTATGGAAAGGCTCCAAAATCCTTACTATACACTGTACATTTTGTTAGGTGAAAAATTCGATGTCGTCGGATCCACTCCAGTCTTTGGATTTCGTTAATACACATCTCAACACATAACCACAGGTGCGCACAGGTCGTAGGTACGCCTACTTGGGCCGCTGTGGCAGTTCGAAGATGAGCCATGGAAAGGCTCCAAAATCCTTACTATACACTGTACATTTTTTTAGGTGAAAAATTCGATGTCGTCGGATCCACTCCAGTCTTTGGATTTCGTTAATACACATCTCAACACATAACCACAGGTGCGCACAGGTCGTAGGTACGCCTAGTTGGGCCGCTGTGGCAGTTGGAAGATGAGTTATGGAAAGACTCCAAAATCCTTACTATACACTACATTTTTTTAGGTGAAAAATTCGATGTCGTCGGATCCACTCCAGTCTTTGGATTTCGTTAATACACATCTCAACACATAACCACAGGTGCGCACAGGTCGTAGGTACGCCTAGTTGGGCCGCTGTGGCAGTCGGAAGATGAGCCATGGAAAGGCTTTAAAATCCTTACTATACACTGTACATTTTTTTAGGTGAAAAATTCGATGTCGTCGGATCCACTCCAGTCTTTGGATTTCGTTAATACACATCTCAACACATAACCACAGGTGCGCACAGGTCGTAGGTACGCCTAGTTGGGCCGCTGTGGCAGTTGGAAGATGAGTTATGGAAAGGCTCCAAAATCCTTACTATACACTGTACATTTTTTTCGGTGAAAAATTCGATGTCGTCGGATCCACTCCAGTCTTTGGATTTCGTTAATACACATCTCAACACATAACCACAGGTGCGCACAGGTCGTAGGTACGCCTAGTTGGGCCGCTGTGGCAGTCGGAAGATGAGCCATGGAAAGGCTTTAAAATCCTTACTATACACTGTACATTTTTTTAGGTGAAAAATTCGATGTCGTCGGATCCACTCCAGTCTTTGGATTTCGTTAATACACATCTCAACACATAACCACAGGTGCGCACAGGTCGTAGGTACGCCTAGTTGGGCCGCTGTGGCAGTTGGAAGATGAGTTATGGAAAGACTCCAAAATCCTTACTATACACTGTACATTTTTTTAGGTGAAAAATTCGATGTCGTCGGATCCACTCCAGTCTTTGGATTTCGTTAATACACATCTCAACACATAACCACAGGTGCGCACAGGTCGTAGGTACGCCTAGTTGGACCGCTGTGGCAGTCGGAAGATGAGCCATGGAAAGGCTTTAAAATCCTTACTATACACTGTACATTTTTTTAGGTGAAAAATTCGATGTCGTCGGATCCACTCCAGTCTTTGGATTTCGTTAATACACATCTCAACACATAACCACAGGTGCGCACAGGTCGTAGGTACGCCTAGTTGGGCCGCTGTGGCAGTTGGAAGATGAGTTATGGAAAGGCTCCAAAATCCTTACTATACACTGTACATTTTTTTCGGTGAAAAATTCGATGTCGTCGGATCCACTCCAGTCTTTGGATTTCGTTAATACACATCTCAACACATAACCACAGGTGCGCACAGGTCGTAGGTACGCCTAGTTGGGCCGCTGTGGCAGTCGGAAGATGAGCCATGGAAAGGCTTTAAAATCCTTACTATACACTGTACATTTTTTTAGGTGAAAAATTCGATGTCGTCGGATCCACTCCAGTCTTTGGATTTCGTTAATACACATCTCAACACATAACCACAGGTGCGCACAGGTCGTAAGTACGCCTAGTTGGGCCGCTGTGGCAGTTGGAAGATGAGCCATGGAAAGGCTCCAAAATCCTTACTATACACTGTACATTTTTTTAGGTGAAAAATTCGATGTCGTCGGATCCACTCCAGTCTTTGGATTTCGTTAATACACATCTCAACACATAACCACAGGGGCGCACAGGTCGTAGGTACGCCTAGTTGGGCCGCTGTGGCAGTTGGAAGATGAGCCATGGAAAGGCTTAAAAATCCTTACTATACACTGTACATTTTTTTAGGTGAAAAATTCGATGTCGTCGGATCCACTCCAGTCTTTGGATTTTGTTAATACACATCTCAACACATAACCACAGGTGCGCACAGGTCGTAAGTACGCCTAGTTGGGCCGCTGTGGCAGTTGGAAGATGAGCCATGGAAAGGCTCCAAAATCCTTTCTATACACTGTACATTTTTTTAGGTGAAAAATTCGATGTCGTCGGATCCACTCCAGTCTTTGGATTTCGTTAATACACATCTCAACACATAACCACAGGTGCGCACAGGTCGTAGGTACGCCTAGTTGGGCCGCTGTGGCAGTTGGAAGATGAGCCATGGAAAGGCTCCAAAATCCTTACTATACACTGTACATTTTTTTAGGTGAAAAATTCGATGTCGTCGGATCCACTCCAGTCTTTGGATTTCGTTAATACACATCTCAACACATAACCACAGGTGCGCACAGGTCGTAGGTACGCCTAGTTGGGCCGCTGTGGCAGTTGGAAGATGAGTTATGGAAAGACTCCAAAATCCTTACTATACACTGTACATTTTTTTAGGTGAAAAATTCGATGTCGTCGGATCCACTCCAGTCTTTGGATTTCGTTAATACACATCTCAACACATAACCACAGGTGCGCACAGGTCGTAGGTACGCCTAGTTGGGCCGCTGTGGCAGTCGGAAGATGAGCCATGGAAAGGCTTTAAAATCCTTACTATACACTGTACATTTTTTTAGGTGAAAAATTCGATGTCGTCGGATCCACTCCAGTCTTTGGATTTCGTTAATACACATCTCAACACATAACCACAGGTGCGCACAGGTCGTAGGTACGCCTAGTTGGGCCGCTGTGGCAGTTGGAAGATGAGTTATGGAAAGGCTCCAAAATCCTTACTATACACTGTACATTTTTTTCGGTGAAAAATTCGATGTCGTCGGATCCACTCCAGTCTTTGGATTTCGTTAATACACATCTCAACACATAACCACAGGTGCGCACAGGTCGTAGGTACGCCTAGTTGCGCCGCTGTGGCAGTTGGAAGATGAGTTATGGAAAGGCTCCAAAATCCTTACTATACACTGTACATTTTTTTAGGTGAAAAATTCGATGTCGTCGGATCCACTCCAGTCTTTGGATTTCGTTAATACACATCTCAACACATAACCACAGGTGCGCACAGGTCGTAGGTACGCCTAGTTGGGCCGCTGTGGCAGTTGGAAGATGAGTTATGGAAAGGCTCCAAAATCCTTACTATACACTGTACATTTTTTTAGGTGAAAAATTCGATGTCGTCGGATCCACTCCAGTCTTTGGATTTCGTTAATACACATCTCAACACATAACCACAGGTGCGCACAGGTCGTAGGTACGCCTAGTTGGGCCGCTGTGGCAGTTGGAAGATGAGTTATGGAAAGGCTCCAAAATCCTTACTATACACTGTACATTTTTTTAGGTGAAAAATTCGATGTCGTCGGATCCACTCCAGTCTTTGGATTTCGTTAATACACATCTCAACACATAACCACAGGTGCGCACAGGTCGTAGGTACGCCTAGTTGGGCCGCTGTGGCAGTTGGAAGATGAGCCATGTAAAGGCTCCAAAATCCTTACTATACACTGTACATTTTTTTTAGGTGAAAAATTCGATGTCGTCGGATCCACTCCAGTCTTTGGATTTCGTTAATACACATCTCAACACATAACCGCAGGTGCGCACAGGTCGTAGGTACGCCTAGTTGGGCCGCTGTGGCAGTTGGAAGATGAGTTATGGAAAGGCTCCAAAATCCTTACTATACACTGTACATTTTTTTAGGTGAAAAATTCGATGTCGTCGGATCCACTCCAGTCCTTGGATTTCGTTAATACACATCTCAACACATAACCACAGGTGCGCACAGGTCGTAGGTACGCCTAGTTGGGCCGCTGTGGCAGTTGGAAGATGAGTTATGGAAAGGCTCCAAAATCCTTACTATACACTGTACATTTTTTTAGGTGAAAAATTCGATGTCGTCGGATCCACTCCAGTCCTTGGATTTCGTTAATACACATCTCAACACATAACCACAGGTGCGCACAGGTCGTAGGTACGCCTAGTTGGGCCGCTGTGGCAGTTGGAAGATGAGTTATGGAAAGGCTCCAAAATCCTTACTATACACTGTACATTTTTTTAGGTGAAAAATTCGATGTCGTCGGATCCACTCCAGTCCTTGGATTTCGTTAATACACATCTCAACACATAACCACAGGTGCGCACAGGTTGTAGGTACGCCTAGTTGGGCCGCTGTGGCAGTTGGAAGATGAGTTATGGAAAGGCTCCAAAATCCTTACTATACACTGTACATTTTTTTAGGTGAAAAATTCGATGTCGTCGGATCCACTCCAGTCCTTGGATTTCGTTAATACACATCTCAACACATAACCACAGGTGCGCACAGGTCGTAGGTACGCCTAGTTGGGCCGCTGTGGCAGTTGGAAGATGAGTTATGGAAAGGCTCCAAAATCCTTACTATACACTGTACATTTTTTTAGGTGAAAAATTCGATGTCGTCGGATCCACTCCAGTCTTTGGATTTCGTTAATACACATCTCAACACATAACCACAGGTGCGCACAGGTCGTAGGTACGCCTAGTTGGGCCGCTGTGGCAGTTGGAAGATGAGTTATGGAAAGGCTCCAAAATCTGTACTATACACTGTACATTTTTTTAGGTGAAAAATTCGATGTCGTCGGATCCACTCCAGTCTTTGGATTTCGTTAATACACATCTCAACACATAACCACAGGTGCGCACAGGTCGTAGGTACGCCTAGTTGGGCCGCTGTACATTTTTTTAGGTGAAAAATTCGATGTCGTCGGATCCACTCCAGTCTTTGGATTTCGTTAATACACATCTCAACACATAACCACAGGTGCGCACAGGTCGTAGGTACGCCTAGTTGGGCCGCTGTGGCAGTTGGAAGATGAGTTATGGAAAGGCTCCAAAATCCTTACTATACACTGTACATTTTTTTAGGTGAAAAATTCGATGTCGTCGGATCCACTCCAGTCTTTGGATTTCGTTAATACACATCTCAACACATAACCACAGGTGCGCACAGGTCGTAGGTACGCCTAGTTGCGCCGCTGTGGCAGTTGGAAGATGAGTTATGGAAAGGCTCCAAAATCCTTACTATACACTGTACATTTTTTTAGGTGAAAAATTCGATGTCGTCGGATCCACTCCAGTCTTTGGATTTCGTTAATACACATCTCAACACATAACCACAGGTGCGCACAGGTCGTAGGTACGCCTAGTTGGGCCGCTGTGGCAGTTGGAAGATGAGTTATGGAAAGGCTCCAAAATCCTTACTATACACTGTACATTTTTTTAGGTGAAAAATTCGATGTCGTCGGATCCACTCCAGTCTTTGGATTTCGTTAATACACATCTCAACACATAACCACAGGTGCGCACAGGTCGTAGGTACGCCTAGTTGGGCCGCTGTGGCAGTTGGAAGATGAGTTATGGAAAGGCTCCAAAATCCTTACTATACACTGTACATTTTTTTAGGTGAAAAATTCGATGTCGTCGGATCCACTCCAGTCCTTGGATTTCGTTAATACACATCTCAACACATAACCACAGGTGCGCACAGGTCGTAGGTACGCCTAGTTGGGCCGCTGTGGCAGTTGGAAGATGAGTTATGGAAAGGCTCCAAAATCCTTACTATACACTGTACATTTTTTTAGGTGAAAAATTCGATGTCGTCGGATCCACTCCAGTCTTTGGATTTCGTTAATACACATCTCAACACATAACCACAGGTGCGCACAGGTCGTAGGTACGCCTAGTTGGGCCGCTGTGGCAGTTGGAAGATGAGCCATGGAAAGGCTCCAAAATCCTTACTATACACTGTACATTTTTTTTAGGTGAAAAATTCGATGTCGTCGGATCCACTCCAGTCCTTGGATTTCGTTAATACACATCTCAACACATAACCACAGGTGCGCACAGGTCGTAGGTACGCCTAGTTGGGCCGCTGTGGCAGTTGGAAGATGAGTTATGGAAAGGCTCCAAAATCCTTACTATACACTGTACATTTTTTTAGGTGAAAAATTCGATGTCGTCGGATCCACTCCAGTCTTTGGATTTCGTTAATACACATCTAAACACATAACCACAGGTGCGCACAGGTCGTAGGTACGCCTAGCTGGGCCGCTGTGGCAGTTGGAAGATGAGCCATGGAAAGGCTCCAAAATCCTTACTATACACTGTACATTTTTTTAGGTGAAAAATTCGATGTCGTCGGATCCACTCCAGTCTTTGGATTTCGTTAATACACATCTCAACACATAACCACAGGTGCGCACAGGTCGTAGGTACGCCTAGTTGGGCCGCAGTGGCAGTTGGAAGATGAGTTATGGAAAGGCTCCAAAATCCTTACTATACACTGTACATTTTTTTAGGTGAAAAATTCGATGTCGTCGGATCCACTCCAGTCTTTGGATTTCGTTAATACACATCTCAACACATAACCACAGGTGCGCACAGGTCGTAGGTACGCCTAGTTGGGCCGCTGTGGCAGTTGGAAGATGAGTTATGGAAAGGCTCCAAAATCCTTACTATACACTGTACATATTTTTAGGTGAAAAATTCGATGTCGTCGGATCGACTCCAGTCTTTGGATTTCGTTAATACACATCTCAACACATAACCACAGGTGCGCACAGGTCGTAGGTACGCCTAGTACGCCTAGTTGGGCCGCTGTGGCAGTCGGAAGATGAGCCATGGAAAGGCTCCAAAATCCTTACTATACACTGCACATTTTTTTAGGTGAAAAATTCGATGTCGTCGGATCCACTCCAGTCTTTGGATTTCGTTAATACACATCTCAACACATAACCACAGGTGCGCACAGGTCGTAGGTACGCCTAGTACGCCTAGTTGGGCCGCTGTGGCAGTTGGAAGATGAGTTATGGAAAGGCTCCAAAATCCTTACTATACACTGTACATTTTTTTAGGTGAAAAAATCGATGTCGTCGGATCCACTCCAGTCTTTGGATTTCGTTAATACACATCTCAACACATAACCACAGGTGCGCACAGGTCGTAGGTACGCCTAGTTGGGCCGCAGTGGCAGTTGGAAGATGAGTTATGGAAAGGCTCCAAAATCCTTACTATACACTGTACATTTTTTTAGGTGAAAAATTCGATGTCGTCGGATCCACTCCAGTCTTTGGATTTCGTTAATACACATCTCAACACATAACCACAGGTGCGCACAGGTCGTAGGTACGCCTAGTTGGGCCGCTGTGGCAGTTGGAAGATGAGTTATGGAAAGGCTCCAAAATCCTTACTATACACTGTACATTTTTTTAGGTGAAAAATTCGATGTCGTCGGATCCACTCCAGTCTTTGGATTTCGTTAATACACATCTCAACACATAACCACAGGTGCGCACAGGTCGTAGGTACGCCTAGTTGGGCCGCTGTGGCAGTTGGAAGATGAGTTATGGAAAGGCTCCAAAATCCTTACTATACACTGTACATTTTTTTAGGTGAAAAATTCGATGTCGTCGGATCCACTCCAGTCTTTGGATTTCGTTAATACACATCTCAACACATAACCACAGGTGCGCACAGGTCGTAGGTACGCCTAGTTGGGCCGCAGTGGCAGTTGGAAGATGAGTTATGGAAAGGCTCCAAAATCCTTACTATACACTGTACATTTTTTTAGGTGAAAAATTCGATGTCGTCGGATCCACTCCAGTCTTTGGATTTCGTTAATACACATCTCAACACATAACCACAGGTGCGCACAGGTCGTAGGTACGCCTAGTTGGGCCGCTGTGGCAGTTGGAAGATGAGTTATGGAAAGGCTCCAAAATCCTTACTATACACTGTACATTTTTTTAGGTGAAAAATTCGATGTCGTCGGATCCACTCCAGTCTTTGGATTTCGTTAATACACATCTCAACACATAACCACAGGTGCGCACAGGTCGTAGGTACGCCTAGTTGGGCCGCTGTGGCAGTTGGAAGATGAGTTATGGAAAGGCTCCAAAATCCTTACTATACACTGTACATTTTTTTAGGTGAAAAATTCGATGTCGTCGGATCCACTCCAGTCTTTGGATTTCGTTAATACACATCTCAACACATAACCACAGGTGCGCACAGGTCGTAGGTACGCCTAGTTGGCCCGCTGTGGCAGTTGGAAGATGAGTTATGGAAAGGCTCCAAAATCCTTACTATACACTGTACATTTTTTTAGGTGAAAAATTCGATGTCGTCGGATCCACTCCAGTCTTTGGATTTCGTTAATACACATCTCAACACATAACCACAGGTGCGCACAGGTCGTAGGTACGCCTAGTTGGGCCGCTGTGGCAGTTGGAAGATGAGTTATGGAAAGGCTCCAAAATCCTTACTATACACTGTACATTTTTTTAGGTGAAAAATTCGATGTCGTCGGATCCACTCCAGTCTTTGGATTTCGTTAATACACATCTCAACACATAACCACAGGTGCGCACAGGTCGTAGGTACGCCTAGTTGGGCCGCTGTGGCAGTTGGAAGATGAGCCATGGAAAGGCTCCAAAATCCTTACTATACACTGTACATTTTTTTAGGTGAAAAATTCGATGTCGTCGGATCCACTCCAGTCTTTGGATTTCGTTAATACACATCTCAACACATAACCACAGGTGCGCACAGGTCGTAGGTACGCCTAGTTGGGCCGCTGTGGCAGTTGGAAGATGAGTTATGGAAAGGCTCCAAAATCCTTCACTGTACATTTTTTTAGGTGAAAAATTCGATGTCGTCGGATCCACTCCAGTCTTTGGATTTCGTTAATACACATCTCAACACATAACCACAGGTGCGCACAGGTCGTAGGTACGCCTAGTTGGGCCGCTGTGGCAGTTGGAAGATGAGTTATGGAAAGGCTCCAAAATCCTTACTATACATTGTACATTTTTTTAGGTGAAAAATTCGATGTCGTCGGATCCACTCCAGTCTTTGGATTTCGTTAATACACATCTCAACACATAACCACAGGTGCGCACAGGTCGTAGGTACGCCTAGTTGGGCCGCTGTGGGAGTTGGAAGATGAGTTATGGAAAGGCTCCAAAATCCTTACTATACACTGTACATTTTTTTAGGTGAAAAATTCGATGTCGTCGGATCCACTCCAGTCTTTGGATTTCGTTAATACACATCTCAACACATAACCACAGGTGCGCACAGGTCGTAGGTACGCCTAGTTGGGCCGCTGTGGCAGTTGGAAGATGAGTTATGGAAAGGCTCCAAAATCCTTACTATACATTGTACATTTTTTTAGGTGAAAAATTCGATGTCGTCGGATCCACTCCAGTCTTTGGATTTCGTTAATACACATCTCAACACATAACCACAGGTGCGCACAGGTCGTAGGTACGCCTAGTTGGGCCGCTGTGGCAGTTGGAAGATGAGTTATGGAAAGGCTCCAAAATCCTTACTATACACTGTACATTTTTTTAGGTGAAAAATTCGATGTCGTCGGATCCACTCCAGTCTTTGGATTTCGTTAATACACATCTCAACACATAACCACAGGTGCGCACAGGTCGTAGGTACGCCTAGTTGGGCCGCTGTGGGAGTTGGAAGATGAGTTATGGAAAGGCTCCAAAATCCTTACTATACACTGTACATTTTTTTAGGTGAAAAATTCGATGTCGTCGGATCCACTCCAGTCTTTGGATTTCGTTAATACACATCTCAACACATAACCACAGGTGCGCACAGGTCGTAGGTACGCCTAGTTGGGCCGCTGTGGCAGTTGGAAGATGAGTTATGGAAAGGCTCCAAAATCCTTACTATACATTGTACATTTTTTTAGGTGAAAAATTCGATGTCGTCGGATCCACTCCAGTCTTTGGATTTCGTTAATACACATCTCAACACATAACCACAGGTGCGCACAGGTCGTAGGTACGCCTAGTTGGGCCGCTGTGGCAGTTGGAAGATGAGTTATGGAAAGGCTCCAAAATCCTTACTATACATTGTACATTTTTTTAGGTGAAAAATTCGATGTCGTCGGATCCACTCCAGTCTTTGGATTTCGTTAATACACATCTCAACACATAACCACAGGTGCGCACAGGTCGTAGGTACGCCTAGTTGGGCCGCAGTGGCAGTTGGAAGATGAGTTATGGAAAGGCTCCAAAATCCTTACTATACACTGTACATTTTTTTAGGTGAAAAATTCGATGTCGTCGGATCCACTCCAGTCTTTGGATTTCGTTAATACACATCTCAACACATAACCACAGGTGCGCACAGGTCGTAGGTACGCCTAGTTGGGCCGCTGTGGCAGTTGGAAGATGAGTTATGGAAAGGCTCCAAAATCCTTACTATACACTGTACATTTTTTTAGGTGAAAAATTCGATGTCGTCGGATCCACTCCAGTCTTTGGATTTCGTTAATACACATCTCAACACATAACCACAGCTGCGCACAGGTCGTAGGTACGCCTAGTTGGGCCGCTGTGGCAGTTGGAAGATGAGTTATGGAAAGGCTCCAAAATCCTTACTATACACTGTACATTTTTTTAGGTGAAAAATTCGATGTCGTCGGATCCACTCCAGTCTTTGGATTTCGTTAATACACATCTCAACACATAACCACAGGTGCGCACAGGTCGTAGGTACGCCTAGTTGGGCCGCTGTGGCAGTTGGAAGATGAGTTATGGAAAGGCTCCAAAATCCTTACTATACACTGTACATTTTTTTAGGTGAAAAATTCGATGTCGTCGGATCCACTCCAGTCTTTGGATTTCGTTAATACACATCTCAACACATAACCACAGGTGCGCACAGGTCGTAGGTACGCCTAGTTGGGCCGCTGTGGCAGTTGGAAGATGAGTTATGGAAAGGCTCCAAAATCCTTACTATAGACTGTACATTTTTTTAGGTGAAAAATTCGATGTCGTCGGATCCACTCCAGTCTTTGGATTTCGTTAATACACATCTCAACACATAACCACAGGTGCGCACAGGTCGTAGGTACGCCTAGTTGGGCCGCTGTGGCAGTTGGAAGATGAGTTATGGAAAGGCTCCAAAATCCTTACTATACACTGTACATTTTTTTAGGTGAAAAATTCGATGTCGTCGGATCCACTCCAGTCTTTGGATTTCGTTAATACACATCTCAACACATAACCACAGGTGCGCACAGGTCGTAGGTACGCCTAGTTGGGCCGCTGTGGCAGTTGGAAGATGAGTTATGGAAAGGCTCCAAAATCCTTACTATACACTGTACATTTTTTTAGGTGAAAAATTCGATGTCGTCGGATCCACTCCAGTCTTTGGATTTCGTTAATACACATCTCAACACATAACCACAGGTGCGCACAGGTCGTAGGTACGCCTAGTTGGGCCGCTGTGGCAGTTGGAAGATGAGTTATGGAAAGGCTCCAAAATCCTTACTATACACTGTACATTTTTTTAGGTGAAAAATTCGATGTCGTCGGATCCACTCCAGTCTTTGGATTTCGTTAATACACATCTCAACACATAACCACAGGTGCGCACAGGTCGTATGTACGCCTAGTTGGGCCGCTGTGGCAGTTGGAAGATGAGTTATGGAAAGGCTCCAAAATCCTTACTATACACTGTACATTTTTTTAGGTGAAAAATTCGATGTCGTCGGATCCACTCCAGTCTTTGGATTTCGTTAATACACATCTCAACACATAACCACAGGTGCGCACAGGTCGTAGGTACGCCTAGTTGGGCCGCTGTGGCAGTTGGAAGATGAGCCATGGAAAGGCTCCAAAATCCTTACTATACACTGTACATTTTTTTAGGTGAAAAATTCGATGTCGTCGGATCCACTCCAGTCTTTGGATTTCGTTAATACACATCTCAACACATAACCACAGGTGCGCACAGGTCGTAGGTACGCCTAGTTGGGCCGCTGTGGCAGTTGGAAGATGAGTTATGGAAAGGCTCCAAAATCCTTACTATACACTGTACATTTTTTTAGGTGAAAAATTCGATGTCGTCGGATCCACTCCAGTCTTTGGATTTCGTTAATACACATCTCAACACATAACCACAGGTGCGCACAGGTCGTAGGTACGCCTAGTTGGGCCGCTGTGGCAGTTGGAAGATGAGTTATGGAAAGGCTCCAAAATCCTTACTATACACTGTACATTTTTTTAGGTGAAAAATTCGATGTCGTCGGATCCACTCCAGTCTTTGGATTTCGTTAATACACATCTCAACACATAACCACAGGTGCGCACAGGTCGTAGGTACGCCTAGTTGGGCCGCTGTGGCAGTTGGAAGATGAGTTATGGAAAGGCTCCAAAATCCTTACTATACACTGTACATTTTTTTAGGTGAAAAATTCGATGTCGTCGGATCCACTCCAGTCTTTGGATTTCGTTAATACACATCTCAACACATAACCACAGGTGCGCACAGGTCGTAGGTACGCCTAGTTGGGCCGCTGTGGCAGTTGGAAGATGAGTTATGGAAAGGCTCCAAAATCCTTACTATACACTGTACATTTTTTTAGGTGAAAAATTCGATGTCGTCGGATCCACTCCAGTCTTTGGATTTCGTTAATACACATCTCAACACATAACCACAGGTGCGCACAGGTCGTAGGTACGCCTAGTTGGGCCGCTGTGGCAGTTGGAAGATGAGTTATGGAAAGGCTCCAAAATCCTTACTATACACTGTACATTTTTTTAGGTGAAAAATTCGATGTCGTCGGATCCACTCCAGTCTTTGGATTTCGTTAATACACATCTCAACACATAACCACAGGTGCGCACAGGTCGTAGGTACGCCTAGTTGGGCCGCTGTGGCAGTTGGAAGATGAGCCATGGAAAGGCTCCAAAATCCTTACTATACACTGTACATTTTTTTAGGTGAAAAATTCGATGTCGTCGGATCCACTCCAGTCTTTGGATTTCATTAATACACATCTCAACACATAACCACAGGTGCGCACAGGTCGTAGGTACGCCTAGTTGGGCCGCTGTGGCAGTTGGAAGATGAGTTATGGAAAGGCTCCAAAATCCTTACTATACACTGTACATTTTTTTAGGTGAAAAATTCGATGTCGTCGGATCCACTCCAGTCTTTGGATTTCGTTAATACACATCTCAACACATAACCACAGGTGCGCACAGGTCGTAGGTACGCCTAGTTGGGCCGCTGTGGCAGTTGGAAGATGAGTTATGGAAAGGCTCCAAAATCCTTACTATACACTGTACATTTTTTTAGGTGAAAAATTCGATGTCGTCGGATCCACTCCAGTCTTTGGATTTCGTTAATACACATCTCAACACATAACCACAGGTGCGCACAGGTCGTAGGTACGCCTAGTTGGGCCGCTGTGGCAGTTGGAAGATGAGTTATGGAAAGGCTCCAAAATCCTTACTATACACTGTACATTTTTTTAGGTGAAAAATTCGATGTCGTCGGATCCACTCCAGTCTTTGGATTTCGTTAATACACATCTCAACACATAACCACAGGTGCGCACAGGTCGTAGGTACGCCTAGTTGGGCCGCTGTGGCAGTTGGAAGATGAGTTATGGAAAGGCTCCAAAATCCTTACTATAGACTGTACATTTTTTTAGGTGAAAAATTCGATGTCGTCGGATCCACTCCAGTCTTTGGATTTCGTTAATACACATCTCAACACATAACCACAGGTGCGCACAGGTCGTAGGTACGCCTAGTTGGGCCGCTGTGGCAGTTGGAAGATGAGTTATGGAAAGGCTCCAAAATCCTTACTATACACTGTACATTTTTTTAGGTGAAAAATTCGATGTCGTCGGATCCACTCCAGTCTTTGGATTTCGTTAATACACATCTCAACACATAACCACAGGTGCGCACAGGTCGTAGGTACGCCTAGTTGGGCCGCTGTGGCAGTTGGAAGATGAGTTATGGAAAGGCTCCAAAATCCTTACTATACACTGTACATTTTTTTAGGTGAAAAATTCGATGTCGTCGGATCCACTCCAGTCTTTGGATTTCGTTAATACACATCTCAACACATAACCACAGGTGCGCACAGGTCGTAGGTACGCCTAGTTGGGCCGATGTGGCAGTTGGAAGATGAGTTATGGAAAGGCTCCAAAATCCTTACTATACACTGTACATTTTGTTAGGTGAAAAATTGTCGTCGGATCCACTCCAGTCTATGGATTTCGTTAATACACATCTCAACACATAACCACAGGTGCGCACAGGTCGTAGGTACGCCTAGTTGGGCCGCTGTGGCAGTTGGAAGATGAGTTATGGAAAGGCTCCAAAATCCATACTATACACTGTACATTTTTTTAGGTGAAAAATTCGATGTCGTCGGATCCGCTCCAGTCTTTGGATTTCGTTAAAACACATCTCAACACATAACCACATGGAAAGGCTCCAAAATCCTTACTATACACTGTACATTTTGTTAGGTGAAAAATTCGATGTCGTCGGATCCACTCCAGTCTATGGATTTCGTTAATACACATCTCAACACATAACCACAGGTGCGCACAGGTCGTAGGTACGCCTAGTTGGGCCGCTGTGGCAGTTGGAAGATGAGTTATGGAAAGGCTCCAATATCCATACTATACACTGTACATTTTTTTAGGTGAAAAATTCGATGTCGTCGGATCCGCTCCAGTCTTTGGATTTCGTTAAAACACATCTCAACACATAACCACAGGTGCGCACAGGTCGTAGGTATGCCTAGTTGGGCCGCTGTGGCAGTTGGAAGATGAGTTATGGAAAGGCTCCAAAATCCTTACTATACACTGTACATTTTTTTAGGTGAAAAATTCGATGTCGTCGGATCCACTCCAGTCTTTGGATTTCGTTAATACACATCTCAACACATAACCACAGGTGCGCACAGGTCGTAGGTACGCCTAGTTGGGCCGCTGTGGCAGTTGGAAGATGAGTTATGGAAAGGCTCCAAAATCCTTACTATACACTGTACATTTTTTTAGGTGAAAAATTCGATGTCGTCGGATCCACTCCAGTCTTTGGATTTCGTTAATACACATCTCAACACATAACCACAGGTGCGCACAGGTCGTAGGTACGCCTAGTTGGGCCGCTGTGGCAGTTGGAAGATGAGTTATGGAAAGGCTCCAAAATCCTTACTATACACTGTACATTTTTTTAGGTGAAAAATTCGATGTCGTCGGATCCACTCCAGTCTTTGGATTTCGTTAATACACATCTCAACACATAACCACAGGTGCGCACAGGTCGTAGGTACGCCTAGTTGGGCCGCTGTGGCAGTTGGAAGATGAGCCATGGAAAGGCTCCAAAATCCTTACTATACACTGTACATTTTTTTAGGTGAAAAATTCGATGTCGTCGGATCCACTCCAGTCTTTGGATTTCGTTAATACACATCTCAACACATAACCACAGGTGCGCACAGGTCGTAGGTACGCCTAGTTGGGCCGCTGTGGCAGTTGGAAGATGAGTTATGGAAAGGCTCCAAAATCCTTACTATACACTGTACATTTTTTTAGGTGAAAAATTCGATGTCGTCGGATCCACTCCAGTCTTTGGATTTCGTTAATACACATCTCAACACATAACCACAGGTGCGCACAGGTCGTAGGTACGCCTAGTTGGGCCGCTGTGGCAGTTGGAAGATGAGTTATGGAAAGGCTCCAAAATCCTTACTATACACTGTACATTTTTTTAGGTGAAAAATTCGATGTCGTCGGATCCACTCCAGTCTTTGGATTTCGTTAATACACATCTCAACACATAACCACAGGTGCGCACAGGTCGTAGGTACGCCTAGTTGGGCCGCTGTGGCAGTTGTAAGATGAGTTATGGAAAGGCTCCAAAATCCATACTATACACTGTACATTTTTTTAGGTGAAAAATTCGATGTCGTCGGATCCACTCCAGTCTTTGGATTTCGTTAATACACATCTCAACACATAACCACAGGTGCGCACAGGTCGTAGGTACGCCTAGTTGGGCCGCTGTGGCAGTTGGAAGATGAGTTATGGAAAGGCTCCAAAATCCTTACTATACACTGTACATTTTTTTAGGTGAAAAATTCGATGTCGTCGGATCCACTCCAGTCTTTGGATTTCGTTAATACACATCTCAACACATAACCACAGGTGCGCACAGGTCGTAGGTACGCCTAGTTGGGCCGCTGTGGCAGTTGGAAGATGAGTTATGGAAAGGCTCCAAAATCCTTACTATACACTGTACATTTTTTTAGGTGAAAAATTCGATGTCGTCGGATCCACTCCAGTCTTTGGATTTCGTTAATACACATCTCAACACATAACCACAGGTGCGCACAGGTCGTAGGTACGCCTAGTTGGGCCGCTGTGGCAGTTGGAAGATGAGTTATGGAAAGGCTCCAAAATCCTTACTATACACTGTACATTTTTTTAGGTGAAAAATTCGATGTCGTCGGATCCACTCCAGTCTTTGGATTTCGTTAATACACATCTCAACACATAACCACAGGTGCGCACAGGTCGTAGGTACGCCTAGTTGGGCCGCTGTGGCAGTTGGAAGATGAGTTATGGAAAGGCTCCAAAATCCTTACTATACACTGTACATTTTTTTAGGTGAAAAATTCGATGTCGTCGGATCCACTCCAGTCTTTGGATTTCGTTAATACACATCTCAACACATAACCACAGGTGCGCACAGGTCGTAGGTACGCCTAGTTGGGCCGCTGTGGCAGTTGGAAGATGAGTTATGGAAAGGCTCCAAAATCCTTACTATACACTGTACATTTTTTTAGGTGAAAAATTCGATGTCGTCGGATCCACTCCAGTCTTTGGATTTCGTTAATACACATCTCAACACATAACCACAGGTGCGCACAGGTCGTAGGTACGCCTAGTTGGGCCGCTGTGGCAGTTGGAAGATGAGTTATGGAAAGGCTCCAAAATCCTTACTATACACTGTACATTTTTTTAGGTGAAAAATTCGATGTCGTCGGATCCACTCCAGTCTTTGGATTTCGTTAATACACATCTCAACACATAACCACAGGTGCGCACAGGTCGTAGGTACGCCTAGTTGGGCCGCTGTGGCAGTTGGAAGATGAGTTATGGAAAGGCTCCAAAATCCTTACTATACACTGTACATTTTTTTAGGTGAAAAATTCGATGTCGTCGGATCCACTCCAGTCTTTGGATTTCGTTAATACACATCTCAACACATAACCACAGGTGCGCACAGGTCGTAGGTACGCCTAGTTGGGCCGCTGTGGCAGTTGGAAGATGAGTTATGGAAAGGCTCCAAAATCCTTACTATACACTGTACATTTTTTTAGGTGAAAAATTCGATGTCGTCGGATCCACTCCAGTCTTTGGATTTCGTTAATACACATCTCAACACATAACCACAGGTGCGCACAGGTCGTAGGTACGCCTAGTTGGGCCGCTGTGGCAGTTGGAAGATGAGCTATGGAAAGGCTCCAAAATCCTTACTATACACTGTACATTTTTTTAGGTGAAAAATTCGATGTCGTCGGATCCACTCCAGTCTTTGGATTTCGTTAATACACATCTCAACACATAACCACAGGTGCGCACAGGTCGTAGGTACGCCTAGTTGGGCCGCTGTGGCAGTTGGAAGATGAGTTATGGAAAGGCTCCAAAATCCTTACTATACACTGTACATTTTTTTAGGTGAAAAATTCGATGTCGTCGGATCCACTCCAGTCTTTGGATTTCGTTAATACACATCTCAACACATAACCACAGGTGCGCACAGGTCGTAGGTACGCCTAGTTGGGCCGCTGTGGCAGTTGGAAGATGAGTTATGGAAAGGCTCCAAAATCCTTACTATACACTGTACATTTTTTTAGGTGAAAAATTCGATGTCGTCGGATCCACTCCAGTCTTTGGATTTCGTTAATACACATCTCAACACATAACCACAGGTGCGCACAGGTCGTAGGTACGCCTAGTTGGGCCGCTGTGGCAGTTGGAAGATGAGTTATGGAAAGGCTCCAAAATCCTTACTATACACTGTACATTTTTTTAGGTGAAAAATTCGATGTCGTCGGATCCACTCCAGTCTTTGGATTTCGTTAATACACATCTCAACACATAACCACAGGTGCGCACAGGTCGTAGGTACGCCTAGTTGGGCCGCTGTGGCAGTTGGAAGATGAGTTATGGAAAGGCTCCAAAATCCTTACTATACACTGTACATTTTTTTAGGTGAAAAATTCGATGTCGTCGGATCCACTCCAGTCTTTGGATTTCGTTAATACACATCTCAACACATAACCACAGGTGCGCACAGGTCGTAGGTACGCCTAGTTGGGCCGCTGTGGCAGTTGGAAGATGAGTTATGGAAAGGCTCCAAAATCCTTACTATACACTGTACATTTTTTTAGGTGAAAAATTCGATGTCGTCGGATCCACTCCAGTCTTTGGATTTCGTTAATACACATCTCAACACATAACCACAGGTGCGCACAGGTCGTAGGTACGCCTAGTTGGGCCGCTGTGGCAGTTGGAAGATGAGTTATGGAAAGGCTCCAAAATCCTTACTATACACTGTACATTTTTTTAGGTGAAAAATTCGATGTCGTCGGATCCACTCCAGTCTTTGGATTTCGTTAATACACATCTCAACACATAACCACAGGTGCGCACAGGTCGTAGGTACGCCTAGTTGGGCCGCTGTGGCAGTTGGAAGATGAGTTATGGAAAGGCTCCAAAATCCTTACTATACACTGTACATTTTTTTAGGTGAAAAATTCGATGTCGTCGGATCCACTCCAGTCTTTGGATTTCATTAATACACATCTCAACACATAACCACAGGTGCGCACAGGTCGTAGGTACGCCTAGTTGGGCCGCTGTGGCAGTTGGAATATGAGTTATGGAAAGGCTCCAAAATCCTTACTATACACTGTACATCTTTTTAGGTGAAAAATTCGATGTCGTCGGATCCACTCCAGTCTTTGGATTTCGTTAATACACATCTCAACACATAACCACAGGTGCGCACAGGTCGTAGGTACGCCTAGTTGGGCCGCTGTGGCAGTTGGAAGATGAGTTATGGAAAGGCTCCAAAATCCTTACTATACACTGTACATTTTTTTAGGTGAAAAATTCGATGTCGTCGGATCCACTCCAGTCTTTGGATTTCGTTAATACACATCTCAACACATAACCACAGGTGCGCACAGGTCGTAGGTACGCCTAGTTGGGCCGCTGTGGCAGTTGGAAGATGAGTTATGGAAAGGCTCCAAAATCCTTACTATACACTGTACATTTTTTTAGGTGAAAAATTCGATGTCGTCGGTTCCACTCCAGTCTTTGGATTTCGTTAATACACATCTCAACACATAACCACAGGTGCGCACAGGTCGTAGGTACGCCTAGTTGGGCCGCTGTGGCAGTTGGAAGATGAGTTATGGAAAGGCTCCAAAATCCTTACTATACACTGTACATTTTTTTAGGTGAAAAATTCTATGTCGTCGGATCCACTCCAGTCTTTGGATTTCGTTAATACACATCTCAACACATAACCACAGGTGCGCACAGGTCGTAGGTACGCCTAGTTGGGCCGCTGTGGCAGTTGGAAGATGAGTTATGGAAAGGCTCCAAAATCCTTACTATACACTGTACATTTTTTTAGGTGAAAAATTCTATGTCGTCGGATCCACTCCAGTCTTTGGATTTCGTTAATACACATCTCAACACATAACCACAGGTGCGCACAGGTCGTAGGTACGCCTAGTTGGGCCGCTGTGGCAGTTGGAAGATGAGCCATGGAAAGGCTCCAAAATCCTTACTATACACTGTACATTTTTTTAGGTGAAAAATTCGATGTCGTCGGATCCACTCCAGTCTTTGGATTTCGTTAATACACATCTCAACACATAACCACAGGTGCGCACAGGTCGTAGGTACGCCTAGTTGGGCCGCTGTGGCAGTTGGAAGATGAGTTATGGAAAGGCTCCAAAATCCTTACTATACACTGTACATTTTTTTAGGTGAAAAATTCGATGTCGTCGGATCCACTCCAGTCTTTGGATTTCATTAATACACATCTCAACATATAACCACAGGTGCGCACAGGTCGTAGGTACGCCTAGTTGGGCCGCTGTGGCAGTTGGAAGATGAGTTATGGAAAGGCTCCAAAATCCTTACTATACACTGTACATTTTTTTAGGTGAAAAATTCGATGTCGTCGGATCCAGTCCAGTCTTTGGATTTCGTTAATACACATCTCAACACATAACCACAGGTGCGCACAGGTCGTAGGTATGCCTAGTTGGGCCGCTGTGGCAGTTGGAAGATGAGCCATGGAAAGGCTCCAAAATCCTTACTATACACTGTACATTTTTTTAGGTGAAAAATTCGATGTCGTCGGATCCACTCCAGTCTTTGGATTTCGTTAATACACATCTCAACACATAACCACAGGTGCGCACAGGTCGTAGGTACGCCTAGTTGGGCCGCTGTGGCAGTTGGAAGATGAGTTATGGAAAGGCTCCAAAATCCTTACTATACACTGTACATTTTTTTAGGTGAAAAATTCGATGTCGTCGGATCCACTCCAGTCTTTGGATTTCATTAATACACATCTCAACACATAACCACAGGTGCGCACAGGTCGTAGGTACGCCTAGTTGGGCCGCTGTGGCAGTTGGAAGATGAGTTATGGAAAGGCTCCAAAATCCTTACTATACACTGTACATTTTTTTAGGTGAAAAATTCGATGTCGTCGGATCCACTCCAGTCTTTGGATTTCGTTAATACACATCTCAACACATAACCACAGGTGCGCACAGGTCGTAGGTACGCCTAGTTGGGCCGCTGTGGCAGTTGGAAGATGAGCCATGGAAAGGCTCCAAAATCCTTACTATACACTGTACATTTTTTTAGGTGAAAAATTCGATGTCGTCGGATCCACTCCAGTCTTTGGATTTCGTTAATACACATCTCAACACATAACCACAGGTGCGCACAGGTCGTAGGTACGCCTAGTTGGGCCGCTGTGGCAGTTGGAAGATGAGTTATGGAAAGGCTCCAAAATCCTTACCATACACTGTACATTTTTTTAGGTGAAAAATTCGATGTCGTCGGATCCACTCCAGTCTTTGGATTTCGTTAATACACATCTCAACACATAACCACAGGTGCGCACAGGTCGTAGGTATGCCTAGTTGGGCCGCTGTGGCAGTTGGAAGATGAGTTATGGAAAGGCTCCAAAATCCTTACTATACACTGTACATTTTTTTAGGTGAAAAATTCGATGTCGTCGGATCCACTCCAGTCTTTGGATTTCGTTAATACACATCTCAACACATAACCACAGGTGCGCACAGGTCGTAGGTACGCCTAGTTGGGCCGCTGTGGCAGTTGGAAGATGAGCCATGGAAAGGCTCCAAAATCCTTACTATACACTGTACATTTTTTTAGGTGAAAAATTCGATGTCGTCGGATCCACTCCAGTCTTTGGATTTCGTTAATACACATCTCAACACATAACCACAGGTGCGCACAGGTCGTAGGTACGCCTAGTTGGGCCGCTGTGGCAGTTGGAAGATGAGTTATGGAAAGGCTCCAAAATCCTTACTATACACTGTACATTTTTTTAGGTGAAAAATTCGATGTCGTCGGATCCACTCCAGTCTTTGGATTTCGTTAATACACATCTCAACACATAACCACAGGTGCGCACAGGTCGTAGGTACGCCTAGTTGGGCCGCTGTGGCAGTTGGAAGATGAGTTATGGAAAGGCTCCAAAATCCTTACTATACACTGTACATTTTTTTAGGTGAAAAATTCGATGTCGTCGGATCCACTCCAGTCTTTGGATTTCGTTAATACACATCTCAACACATAACCACAGGTGCGCACAGGTCGTAGGTACGCCTAGTTGGCCCGCTGTGGCAGTTGGAAGATGAGCCATGGAAAGGCTCCAAAATCCTTACTATACACTGTACATTTTTTTAGGTGAAAAATTCGATGTCGTCGGATCCACTCCAGTCTTTGGATTTCGTTAATACACATCTCAACACATAACCACAGGTGCGCACAGGTCGTAGGTACGCCTAGTTGGGCCGCTGTGGCAGTTGGAAGATGAGCCATGGAAAGGCTCCAAAATCCTTACTATACACTGTACATTTTTTTAGGTGAAAAATTCGATGTCGTCGGATCCACTCCAGTCTTTGGATTTCGTTAATACACATCTCAACACATAACCACAGGTGCGCACAGGTCGTAGGTACGCCTAGTTGGGCCGCTGTGGCAGTTGGAAGATGAGTTATGGAAAGGCTCCAAAATCCTTACTATACACTGTACATTTTTTTAGGTGAAAAATTCGATGCCGTCGGATCCACTCCAGTCTTTGGATTTCGTTAATACACATCTCAACACATAACCACAGGTGCGCACAGGTCGTAGGTACGCCTAGTTGGGCCGCTGTGGCAGTTGGAATATGAGTTATGGAAAGGCTCCAAAATCCTTACTATACACTGTACATTTTTTTAGGTGAAAAATTCGATGTCGTCGGATCCACTCCAGTCTTTGGATTTCGTTAATACACATCTCAACACATAACCACAGGTGCGCACAGGTCGTAGGTACGCCTAGTTGGGCCGCTGTGGCAGTTGGAATATGAGTTATGGAAAGGCTCCAAAATCCTTACTATACACTGTACATCTTTTTAGGTGAAAAATTCGATGTCGTCGGATCCACTCCAGTCTTTGGATTTCGTTAATACACATCTCAACACATAACCACAGGTGCGCACAGGTCGTAGGTACGCCTAGTTGGGCCGCTGTGGCAGTTGGAAGATGAGTTATGGAAAGGCTCCAAAATCATTACTATACACTGTACATTTTTTTAGGTGAAAAATTCGATGTCGTCGGATCCACTCCAGTCTTTGGATTTCGTTAATACACATCTCAACACATAACCACAGGTGCGCACAGGTCGTAGGTATGCCTAGTTGGGCCGCTGTGGCAGTTGGAAGATGAGTTATGGAAAGGCTCCAAAATCCTTACTATACACTGTACATTTTTTTAGGTGAAAAATTCGATGTCGTCGGATCCACTCCAGTCTTTGGATTTCGTTAATACACATCTCAACACATAACCACAGGTGCGCACAGGTCGTAGGTACGCCTAGTTGGGCCGCTGTGGCAGTTGGAAGATGAGCCATGGAAAGGCTTTAAAATCCTTACTATACACTGTACATTTTTTTAGGTGAAAAATTCGATGTCGTCGGATCCACTCCAGTCTTTGGATTTCGTTAATACACATCTCAACACATAACCACAGGTGCGCACAGGTCGTAGGTGCGCCTAGTTGGGCCGCTGTGGCAGTTGGAAGATGAGTTATGGAAAGGCTCCAAAATCCTTACTATACACTGCACATTTTTTTAGGTGAAAAATTCGATGTCGTCGGATCCACTCCAGTCTTTGGATTTCGTTAATACACATCTCAACACATAACCACAGGTGCGCACAGGTCGTAGGTACGCCTAGTTGGGCCGCTGTGGCAGTTGGAAGATGAGTTATGGAAAGGCTCCAAAATCCTTACTATACACTGCACATTTTTTTAGGTGAAAAATTCGATGTCGTCGGATCCACTCCAGTCTTTGGATTTCGTTAATACACATCTCAACACATAACCACAGGTGCGCACAGGTCGTAGGTACGCCTAGTTGGGCCGCTGTGGCAGTTGGAAGATGAGTTATGGAAAGGCTCCAAAATCCTTACTATACACTGTACATTTTGTTAGGTGAAAAATTCGATGTCGTCGGATCCACTCCAGTCTTTGGATTTCGTTAATACACATCTCAACACATAACCACAGGTGCGCACAGGTCGTAGGTACGCCTAGTTGGGCCGCTGTGGCAGTTGGAAGATGAGTTATGGAAAGGCTCCAAAATCCTTACTATACACTGCACATTTTTTTAGGTGAAAAATTCGATGTCGTCGGATCCACTCCAGTCTTTGGATTTCGTTAATACACATCTCAACACATAACCACAGGTGCGCACAGGTCGTAGGTACGCCTAGTTGGGCCGCTGTGGCAGTTGGAAGATGAGCCATGGAAAGGCTCCAAAATCCTTACTATACACTGTACATTTTTTTAGGTGAAAAATTCGATGTCGTCGGATCCACTCCAGTCTTTGGATTTCGTTAATACACATCTCAACACATAACCACAGGTGCGCACAGGTCGTAGGTACGCCTAGTTGGGCCGCTGTGGCAGTTGGAAGATGAGTTATGGAAAGGCTCCAAAATCCTTACTATACAGTGTACATTTTTTTAGGTGAAAAATTCTATGTCGTCGGATCCACTCCAGTCTTTGGATTTCGTTAATACACATCTCAACACATAACCACAGGTGCGCACAGGTCGTAGGTACGCCTAGTTGGGCCGCTGTGGCAGTTGGAAGATGAGCCATGGAAAGGCTCCAAAATCCTTACTATACACTGTACATTTTTTTTAGGTGAAAAATTCGATGTCGTCGGATCCACTCCAGTCTTTGGATTTCGTTAATACACATCTCAACACATAACCACAGGTGCGCACAGGTCGTAGGTACGCCTAGTTGGGCCGCTGTGGCAGTTGGAAGATGAGTTATGGAAAGGCTCCAAAATCCTTACTATACACTGTACATTTTTTTAGGTGAAAAATTCGATGTCGTCGGATCCACTCCAGTCTTTGGATTTCGTTAATACACATCTCAACACATAACCACAGGTGCGCACAGGTCGTAGGTACGCCTAGTTGGGCCGCTGTGGCAGTTGGAAGATGAGTTATGGAAAGGCTCCAAAATCCTTACTATACACTGTACATTTTTTTAGGTGAAAAATTCTATGTCGTCGGATCCACTCCAGTCTTTGGATTTCGTTAATACACATCTCAACACACAACCACAGGTGCGTACAGGTCGTAGGTACGAATAGTTGGGCCGCTGTGGCAGTTGGAAGATGAGTTATGGAAAGGCTCCAAAATCCTTACTATACACTGTACATTTTTTTAGGTGAAAAATTCGATGTCGTCGGATCCACTCCAGTCTTTGGATTTCGTTAATACACATCTCAACACATAACCACAGGTGCGCACAGGTCGTAGGTACGCCTAGTTGGGCCGCAGTGGCAGTTGAAAGATGAGTTATGGAAAGGCTCTAAAATCCTTACTATACACTGTACATTTTTTTAGTTGAAAAATTCGATGTCGTCGGATCCACTCCAGTCTTTGGATTTCGTTAATACACATCTCAACACATAACCACAGGTGCGCACAGGTCGTAGGTACGCCTAGTTGGGCCGCTGTGGCAGTTGGAAGATGAGTTATGGAAAGGCTCCAAAATCCTTACTATACACTGTACATTTTTTTAGGTGAAAAATTCGATGTCGTCGGATCCACTCCAGTCTTTGGATTTCGTTAATACACATCTCAACACATAACCACAGGTGCGCACAGGTCGTAGGTACGCCTAGTTGGGCCGCTGTGGCAGTTGGAAGATGAGTTATGGGAAGGCTCCAAAATCCTTACTATACACTGTACATTTTTTTAGGTGAAAAATTCGATGTCGTCGGATCCACTCCAGTCTTTGGATTTCGTTAATACACATCTCAACACATAACCACAGGTGCGCACAGGTCGTAGGTACGCCTAGTTGGGCCGCTGTGGCAGTTGGAAGATGAGTTATGGAAAGGCTCCAAAATCCTTACTATACACTGTACATTTTTTTAGGTGAAAAATTCGATGTCGTCGGATCCACTCCAGTCTTTGGATTTCGTTAATACACATCTCAACACATAACCACAGGTGCGCACAGGTCGTAGGTACGCCTAGTTGGGCCGCTGTGGCAGTTGGAAGATGAGTTATGGAAAGGCTCCAAAATCCTATACACTGTACATTTTTTTAGGTGAAAAATTCTATGTCGTCGGATCCACTCCAGTCTTTGGATTTCGTTAATACACATCTCAACACACAACCACAGGTGCGCACAGGTCGTAGGTACGCCTAGTTGGGCCGCTGTGGCAGTTGGAAGATGAGTTATGGAAAGGCTCCAAAATCCTTACTATACACTGTACATTTTTTTAGGTGAAAAATTCGATGTCGTCGGATCCACTCCAGTCTTTGGATTTCGTTAATACACATCTCAACACATAACCACAGGTGCGCACAGGTCGTAGGTACGCCTAGTTGGGCCGCTGTGGCAGTTGGAAGATGAGTTATGGAAAGGCTCCAAAATCCTTACTATACACTGTACATTTTTTTAGGTGAAAAATTCGATGTCGTCGGATCCATTCCAGTCTTTGGATTTCGTTAATACACATCTCAACACAAGGCTCCAAAATCCTTACTATACACTGTACATTTTTTTAGGTGAAAAATTCTATGTCGTCGGATCCACTCCAGTCTTTGGATTTCGTTAATACACATCTCAACATCCGACGACATCGAATTTTTCACCTAAAAAAATGTACAGTGTATAGTAAGGATTTTGGAGCCTTTCCATGGCTCATCTTCCAACTGCCACAGCGGCCCAACTAGGCGTACCTACGACCTGTGCGCACCTGTGGTTATGTGTTGAGATGTGTATTAACGAAATCCAAAGACTGGAGTGGATCCGACGACATCGAATTTTTCACCTAAAAAAATGTACAGTGTATAGTAAGGATTTTGGAGCCTTTCCATAACTCATCTTCCAACTGCCACAGCGGCCCAACTAGGCGTACCTACGACCTGTGCGCACCTGTGGTTATGTGTTGAGATGTGTATTAACGAAATCCAAAGACTGGAGTGGATCCGACGACATCGAATTTTTCACCTAAAAAAATGTACAGTGTATAGTAAGGATTTTGGAGCCTTTCCATAACTCATCCTCCAACTGACACAGCGGCCCAACTAGGCGTACCTACGACCTGTGCGCACCTGTGGTTATGTGTTGAGATGTGTATTAACGAAATCCAAAGACTGGAGTGGATCCGACGACATAGAATTTTTCACCTAAAAAAATGTACAGTGTATAGTAAGGATTTTGGAGCCTTTCCATAACTCATCTTCCAACTGCCACAGCGGCCCAACTAGACGTACCTACGACCTGTGCGCACCTGTGGTTATGTGTTGAGATGTGTATTAACGAAATCCAAAGACTGGAGTGGACCCGACGACATCGAATTTTTCACCTAAAAAAATGTACAGTGTATAGTAAGGATTTTGGAGCCTTTCCATGGCTCATCTTCCAACTGCCACAGCGGCCCAACTAGGCGTACCTACGACCTGTGCGCACCTGTGGTTATGTGTTGAGATGTGTATTAACGAAATCCAAAGACTGGACCACTCCAGTCTTTGGATTTCGTTAATACACATCTCAACATCCGACGACATCGAATTTTTCACCTAAAAAAATGTACAGTGTATAGTAAGGATTTTGGAGCCTTTCCATAACTCATCTTCCAACTGCCACAGCGGCCCAACTAGGCGTACCTACGACCTGTGCGCACCTGTGGTTATGTGTTGAGATGTGTATTAACGAAATCCAAAGACTGGAGTGGATCCGACGACATCGAATTTTTCACCTAAAAAAATGTACAGTGTATAGTAAGGATTTTGGAGCCTTTCCATAACTCATCTTCCAACTGCCACATCGGCCCAACTAGGCGTACCTACGACCTGTGCGCACCTGTGGTTATGTGTTGAGATGTGTATTAACGAAATCCAAAGACTGGAGTGGATCCGACGACATCGAATTTTTCACCTAAAAAAATGTACAGTGTATAGTAAGGATTTTGGAGCCTTTCCATAACTCATCCTCCAACTGACACAGCGGCCCAACTAGGCGTACCTACGACCTGTGCGCACCTGTGGTTATGTGTTGAGATGTGTATTAACGAAATCCAAAGACTGGAGTGGATCCGACGACATAGAATTTTTCACCTAAAAAAATGTACAGTGTATAGTAAGGATTTTGGAGCCTTTCCATGGCTCATCTTCCAACTGCCACAGCGGCCCAACTAGGCGTACCTACGACCTGTGCGCACCTGTGGTTATGTGTTGAGATGTGTATTAACGAAATCCAAAGACTGGAGTGGATCCGACGACATAGAATTTTTCACCTAAAAAAATGTACAGTGTATAGTAAGGATTTTGGAGCCTTTCCATAACTCATCTTCCAACTGCCACAGCGGCCCAACTAGGCGTACCTACGACCTGTGCGCACCTGTGGTTATGTGTTGAGATGTGTATTAACGAAATCCAAAGACTGGAGTGGATCCGACGACATCGAATTTTTCACCTAAAAAAATGTACAGTGTATAGTAAGGATTTTGGAGCCTTTCCATAACTCATCTTCCAACTGCCACAGCGGCCCAACTAGGCGTACCTACGACCTGTGCGCACCTGTGGTTATGTGTTGAGATGTGTATTAACGAAATCCAAAGACTGGAGTGGATCCGACGACATCGAATTTTTCACCTAAAAAAATGTACAGTGTATAGTAAGGATTTTGGAGCCTTTCCATAACTCATCCTCCAACTGCCACAGCGGCCCAACTAGGCGTACCTACGACCTGTGCGCACCTGTGGTTATGTGTTGAGATGTGTATTAACGAAATCCAAAGACTGGAGTGGATCCGACGACATCGAATTTTTCACCTAAAAAAATGTACAGTGTATAGTAAGGATTTTGGAGCCTTTCCATAACTCATCTTCCAACTGCCACAGCGGCCCAACTAGGCGTACCTACGACCTGTGCGCACCTGTGGTTATGTGTTGAGATGTGTATTAATGAAATCCAAAGACTGGAGTGGATCCGACGACATCGAATTTTTCACCTAAAAAAATGTACAGTGTATAGTAAGGATTTTGGAGCCTTTCCATAACTCATCCTCCAACTGACACAGCGGCCCAACTAGGCGTACCTACGACCTGTGCGCACCTGTGGTTATGTGTTGAGATGTGTATTAACGAAATCCAAAGACTGGAGTGGATCCGACGACATAGAATTTTTCACCTAAAAAAATGTACAGTGTATAGTAAGGATTTTGGAGCCTTTCCATAACTCATCTTCCAACTGCCACAGCGGCCCAACTAGGCGTACCTACGACCTGTGCGCACCTGTGGTTATGTGTTGAGATGTGTATTAACGAAATCCAAAGACTGGAGTGGATCCGACGACATCGAATTTTTCACCTAAAAAAATGTACAGTGTATAGTAAGGATTTTGGAGCCTTTCCATAACTCATCCTCCAACTGCCACAGCGGCCCAACTAGGCGTACCTACGACCTGTGCGCACCTGTGGTTATGTGTTGAGATGTGTATTAACGAAATCCAAAGACTGGAGTGGATCCGACGACATCGAATTTTTCACCTAAAAAAATGTACAGTGTATAGTAAGGATTTTGGAGCCTTTCCATAACTCATCTTCCAACTGCCACATCGGCCCAACTAGGCGTACCTACGACCTGTGCGCACCTGTGGTTATGTGTTGAGATGTGTATTAACGAAATCCAAAGACTGGAGTGGAGCCGACGACATCAAATTTTTCACCTAAAAAAATGTACAGTGTATAGTAAGGATTTTGGAGCCTTTCCATAACTCATCTTCCAACTGCCACAGCGGCCCAACTAGGCGTACCTACGACCTGTGCGCACCTGTGGTTATGTGTTGAGATGTGTATTAACGAAATCCAAAGACTGGAGTGGATCCGACGACATCGAATTTTTCACCTAAAAAAATGTACAGTGTATAGTAAGGATTTTGGAGCCTTTCCATAACTCATCTTCCAACTGCCACAGCGGCCCAACTAGGCGTACCTACGACCTGTGCGCACCTGTGGTTATGTGTTGAGATGTGTATTAACGAAATCCAAAGACTGGAGTGGATCCGACGACATCGAATTTTTCACCTAAAAAAATGTACAGTGTATAGTAAGGATTTTGGAGCCTTTCCATGGCTCATCTTCCAACTGCCACAGCGGCCCAACTAGGCGTACCTACGACCTGTGCGCACCTGTGGTTATGTGTTGAGATGTGTATTAACGAAATCCAAAGACTGGAGTGGATCCGACGACATCGAATTTTTCACCTAAAAAAATGTACAGTGTATAGTAAGGATTTTGGAGCCTTTCCATAACTCATCTTCCAACTGCCACAGCGGCCCAACTAGGCGTACCTACGACCTGTGCGCACCTGTGGTTATGTGTTGAGATGTGTATTAACGAAATCCAAAGACTGGAGTGGATCCGACGACATCGAATTTTTCACCTAAAAAAATGTACAGTGTATAGTAAGGATTTTGGAGCCTTTCCATAACTCATCTTCCAACTGCCACAGCGGCCCAACTAGGCGTACCTACGACCTGTGCGCACCTGTGGTTATGTGTTGAGATGTGTATTAACGAAATCCAAAGACTGGAGTGGATCCGACGACATCGAATTTTTCACCTAAAAAAATGTACAGTGTATAGTAAGGATTTTGGAGCCTTTCCATAACTCATCTTCCAACTGCCACAGCGGCCCAACTAGGCGTACCTACGACCTGTGCGCACCTGTGGTTATGTGTTGAGATGTGTATTAACGAAATCCAAAGACTGGAGTGGATCCGACGACATCGAATTTTTCACCTAAAAAAATGTACAGTGTATAGTAAGGATTTTGGAGCCTTTCCATGGCTCATCTTCCAACTGCCACAGCGGCCCAACTAGGCGTACCTACGACCTGTGCGCACCTGTGGTTATGTGTTGAGATGTGTATTAACGAAATCCAAAGACTGGAGTGGATCCGACGACATAGAATTTTTCACCTAAAAAAATGTACAGTGTATAGTAAGGATTTTGGAGCCTTTCCATAACTCATCTTCCAACTGCCACAGCGGCCCAACTAGGCGTACCTACGACCTGTGCGCACCTGTGGTTATGTGTTGAGATGTGTATTAACGAAATCCAAAGACTGGAGTGGATCCGACGACATCGAATTTTTCACCTAAAAAAATGTACAGTGTATAGTAAGGATTTTGGAGCCTTTCCATAACTCATCTTCCAACTGCCACAGCGGCCCAACTAGGCGTACCTACGACCTGTGCGCACCTGTGGTTATGTGTTGAGATGTGTATTAACGAAATCCAAAGACTGGAGTGGATCCGACGACATCGAATTTTTCACCTAAAAAAATGTACAGTGTATAGTAAGGATTTTGGAGCCTTTCCATAACTCATCTTCCAACTGCCACAGCGGCCCAACTAGGCGTACCTACGACCTGTGCGCACCTGTGGTTATGTGTTGAGATGTGTATTAACGAAATCCAAAGACTGGAGTGGATCCGACGACATAGAATTTTTCACCTAAAAAAATGTACACTGTATAGTAAGGATTTTGGAGCCTTTCCATAACTCATCTTCCAACTGCCACAGCGGCCCAACTAGGCGTACCTACGACCTGTGCGCACCTGTGGTTATGTGTTGAGATGTGTATTAACGAAATCCAAAGACTGGAGTGGATCCGACGACATAGAATTTTTCACCTAAAAAAATGTACAGTGTATAGTAAGGATTTTGGAGCCTTTCCATAACTCATCTTCCAACTGCCACAGCGGCCCAACTAGGCGTACCTACGACCTGTGCGCACCTGTGGTTATGTGTTGAGATGTGTATTAACGAAATCCAAAGACTGGAGTGGATCCGACGACATCGAATTTTTCACCTAAAAAAATGTACAGTGTATAGTAAGGATTTTGGAGCCTTTCCATAACTCATCTTCCAACTGCCACAGCGGCCCAACTAGGCGTACCTACGACCTGTGCGCACCTGTGGTTATGTGTTGAGATGTGTATTAACGAAATCCAAAGACTGGAGTGGATCCGACGACATCGAATTTTTCACCTAAAAAAATGTACAGTGTATAGTAAGGATTTTGGAGCCTTTCCATGGCTCATCTTCCAACTGCCACAGCGGCCCAACTAGGCGTACCTACGACCTGTGCGCACCTGTGGTTATGTGTTGAGATGTGTATTAACGAAATCCAAAGACTGGAGTGGATCCGACGACATAGAATTTTTCACCTAAAAAAATGTACAGTGTATAGTAAGGATTTTGGAGCCTTTCCATGGCTCATCTTCCAACTGCCACAGCGGCCCAACTAGGCGTACCTACGACCTGTGCGCACCTGTGGTTATGTGTTGAGATGTGTATTAACGAAATCCAAAGACTGGAGTGGATCCGACGACATCGAATTTTTCACCTAAAAAAATGTACAGTGTATAGTAAGGATTTTGGAGCCTTTCCATAACTCATCTTCCAACTGCCACAGCGGCCCAACTAGGCGTACCTACGACCTGTGCGCACCTGTGGTTATGTGTTGAGATGTGTATTAACGAAATCCAAAGACTGGAGTGGATCCGACGACATCGAATTTTTCACCTAAAAAAATGTACAGTGTATAGTAAGGATTTTGGAGCCTTTCCGTAACTCATCCTCCAACTGACACAGCGGCCCAACTAGGCGTACCTACGACCTGTGCGCACCTGTGGTTATGTGTTGAGATGTGTATTAACGAAATCCAAAGACTGGAGTGGATCCGACGACATCGAATTTTTCACCTAAAAAAATGTACAGTGTATAGTAAGGATTTTGGAGCCTTTCCATGGCTCATCTTCCAACTGCCACAGCGGCCCAACTAGGCGTACCTACGACCTGTGCGCACCTGTGGTTATGTGTTGAGATGTGTATTAACGAAATCCAAAGACTGGAGTGGATCCGACGACATCGAATTTTTCACCTAAAAAAATGTACAGTGTATAGTAAGGATTTTGGAGCCTTTCCATAACTCATCTTCCAACTGCCACAGCGGCCCAACTAGGCGTACCTACGACCTGTGCGCACCTGTGGTTATGTGTTGAGATGTGTATTAACGAAATCCAAAGACTGGAGTGGATCCGACGACATCGAATTTTTCACCTAAAAAAATGTACAGTGTATAGTAAGGATTTTGGAGCCTTTCCATAACTCATCTTCCAACTGCCACAGCGGCCCAACTAGGCGTACCTACGACCTGTGCGCACCTGTGGTTATGTGTTGAGATGTGTATTAACGAAATCCAAAGACTGGAGTGGATCCGACGACATCGAATTTTTCACCTAAAAAAATGTACAGTGTATAGTAAGGATTTTGGAGCCTTTCCATGGCTCATCTTCCAACTGCCACAGCGGCCCAACTAGGCGTACCTACGACCTGTGCGCACCTGTGGTTATGTGTTGAGATGTGTATTAACGAAATCCAAAGACTGGAGTGGATCCGACGACATCGAATTTTTCACCTAAAAAAATGTACAGTGTATAGTAAGGATTTTGGAGCCTTTCCATAACTCATCTTCCAACTGCCACAGCGGCCCAACTAGGCGTACCTACGACCTGTGCGCACCTGTGGTTATGTGTTGAGATGTGTATTAACGAAATCCAAAGACTGGAGTGGATCCGACGACATCGAATTTTTCACCTAAAAAAATGTACAGTGTATAGTAAGGATTTTGGAGCCTTTCCATGGCTCATCTTCCAACTGCCACAGCGGCCCAACTAGGCGTACCTACGACCTGTGCGCACCTGTGGTTATGTGTTGAGATGTGTATTAACGAAATCCAAAGACTGGAGTGGATCCGACGACATCGAATTTTTCACCTAAAAAAATGTACAGTGTATAGTAAGGATTTTGGAGCCTTTCCATGGCTCATCTTCCAACTGCCACAGCGGCCCAACTAGGCGTACCTACGACCTGTGCGCACCTGTGGTTATGTGTTGAGATGTGTATTAACGAAATCCAAAGACTGGAGTGGATCCGACGACATCGAATTTTTCACCTAAAAAAATGTACAGTGTATAGTAAGGATTTTGGAGCCTTTCCATGGCTCATCTTCCAACTGCCACAGCGGCCCAACTAGGCGTACCTACGACCTGTGCGCACCTGTGGTTATGTGTTGAGATGTGTATTAACGAAATCCAAAGACTGGAGTGGATCCGACGACATCGAATTTTTCACCTAAAAAAATGTACAGTGTATAGTAAGGATTTTGGAGCCTTTCCATGGCTCATCTTCCAACTGCCACAGCGGCCCAACTAGGCGTACCTACGACCTGTGCGCACCTGTGGTTATGTGTTAAGATGTGTATTAACGAAATCCAAAGACTGGAGTGGATCCGACGACATCGAATTTTTCACCTAAAAAAATGTACAGTGTATAGTAAGGATTTTGGAGCCTTTCCATAACTCATCTTCCAACTGCCACAGCGGCCCAACTAGGCGTACCTACGACCTGTGCGCACCTGTGGTTATGTGTTGAGATGTGTATTAACGAAATCCAAAGACTGGAGTGGATCCGACGACATCAAATTTTTCACCTAAAAAAATGTACAGTGTATAGTAAGGATTTTTGAGCCTTTCCATAACTCATCTTCCAACTGCCACAGCGGCCCAACTAGGCGTACCTACGACCTGTGCGCACCTGTGGTTATGTGTTGAGATGTGTATTAACGAAATCCAAAGACTGGAGTGGATCCGACGACATAGAATTTTTCACCTAAAAAAATGTACACTGTATAGTAAGGATTTTGGAGCCTTTCCATAACTCATCTTCCAACTGCCACAGCGGCCCAACTAGGCGTACCTACGACCTGTGCGCACCTGTGGTTATGTGTTGAGATGTGTATTAACGAAATCCAAAGACTGGAGTGGATCCGACGACATAGAATTTTTCACCTAAAAAAATGTACAGTGTATAGTAAGGATTTTGGAGCCTTTCCATAACTCATCTTCCAACTGCCACAGCGGCCCAACTAGGCGTACCTACGACCTGTGCGCACCTGTGGTTATGTGTTGAGATGTGTATTAACGAAATCCAAAGACTGGAGTGGATCCGACGACATCGAATTTTTCACCTAAAAAAATGTACAGTGTATAGTAAGGATTTTGGAGCCTTTCCATGGCTCATCTTCCAACTGCCACAGCGGCCCAACTAGGCGTACCTACGACCTGTGCGCACCTGTGGTTATGTGTTGAGATGTGTATTAACGAAATCCAAAGACTGGAGTGGATCCGACGACATCGAATTTTTCACCTAAAAAAATGTACAGTGTATAGTAAGGATTTTGGAGCCTTTCCATGGCTCATCTTCCAACTGCCACAGCGGCCCAACTAGGCGTACCTACGACCTGTGCGCACCTGTGGTTATGTGTTGAGATGTGTATTAACGAAATCCAAAGACTGGAGTGGATCCGACGACATCGAATTTTTCACCTAAAAAATGTACAGTGTATAGTAAGGATTTTGGAGCCTTTCCATGGCTCATCTTCCAACTGCCACAGCGGCCCAACTAGGCATACCTACGACCTGTGCGCACCTGTGGTTATGTGTTGAGATGTGTATTAACGAAATCCAAAGACTGGAGTGGATCCGACGACATCGAATTTTTCACCTAAAAAAATGTACAGTGTATAGTAAGGATTTTGGAGCCTTTCCATGGCTCATCTTCCAACTGCCACAGCGGCCCAACTAGGCGTACCTACGACCTGTGCGCACCTGTGGTTATGTGTTGAGATGTGTATTAACGAAATCCAAAGACTGGAGTGGATCCGACGACATCGAATTTTTCACCTAAAAAAATGTACAGTGTATAGTAAGGATTTTGGAGCCTTTCCATGGCTCATCTTCCAACTGCCACAGCGGCCCAACTAGGCGTACCTACGACCTGTGCGCACCTGTGGTTATGTGTTGAGATGTGTATTAACGAAATCCAAAGACTGGAGTGGATCCGACGACATCGAATTTTTCACCTAAAAAAATGTACAGTGTATAGTAAGGATTTTGGAGCCTTTCCATGGCTCATCTTCCAACTGCCACAGCGGCCCAACTAGGCGTACCTACGACCTGTGCGCACCTGTGGTTATGTGTTGAGATGTGTATTAACGAAATCCAAAGACTGGAGTGGATCCGACGACATCGAATTTTTCACCTAAAAAAATGTACAGTGTATAGTAAGGATTTTGGAGCCTTTCCATGGCTCATCTTCCAACTGCCACAGCGGCCCAACTAGGCGTACCTACGACCTGTGCGCACCTGTGGTTATGTGTTGAGATGTGTATTAACGAAATCCAAAGACTGGAGTGGATCCGACGACATCGAATTTTTCACCTAAAAAAATGTACAGTGTATAGTAAGGATTTTGGAGCCTTTCCATGGCTCATCTTCCAACTGCCACAGCGGCCCAACTAGGCGTACCTACGACCTGTGCGCACCTGTGGTTATGTGTTGAGATGTGTATTAACGAAATCCAAAGACTGGAGTGGATCCGACGACATCGAATTTTTCACCTAAAAAAATGTACAGTGTATAGTAAGGATTTTGGAGCCTTTCCATAACTCATCTTCCAACTGCCACAGCGGCCCAACTAGGCGTACCTACGACCTGTGCGCACCTGTGGTTATGTGTTGAGATGTGTATTAACGAAATCCAAAGACTGGAGTGGATCCGACGACATCGAATTTTTCACCTAAAAAAATGTACAGTGTATAGTAAGGATTTTGGAGCCTTTCCATAACTCATCTTCCAACTGCCACAGCGGCCCAACTAGGCGTACCTACGACCTGTGCGCACCTGTGGTTATGTGTTGAGATGTGTATTAACGAAATCCAAAGACTGGAGTGGATCCGACGACATCGAATTTTTCACCTAAAAAAATGTACAGTGTATAGTAAGGATTTTGGAGCCTTTCCATGGCTCATCTTCCAACTGCCACAGCGGCCGAACTAGGCGTACCTACGACCTGTGCGCACCTGTGGTTATGTGTTGAGATGTGTATTAACGAAATCCAAAGACTGGAGTGGATCCGACGACATCGAATTTTTCACCTAAAAAAATGTACAGTGTATAGTAAGGATTTTGGAGCCTTTCCATAACTCATCTTCCAACTGCCACAGCGGCCCAACTAGGCGTACCTACGACCTGTGCGCACCTGTGGTTATGTGTTGAGATGTGTATTAACGAAATCCAAAGACTGGAGTGGATCCGACGACATCGAATTTTTCACCTAAAAAAATTTACAGTGTATAGTAAGGATTTTTGAGCCTTTCCATAACTCATCTTCCAACTGCCACAGCGGCCCAACTAGGCGTACCTACGACCTGTGCGCACCTGTGGTTATGTGTTGAGATGTGTATTAACGAAATCCAAAGACTGGAGTGGATCCGACGACATCGAATTTTTCACCTAAAAAAATGTACAGTGTATAGTAAGGATTTTGGAGCCTTTCCATAACTCATCTTCCAACTGCCACAGCGGCCCAACTAGGCGTACCTACGACCTGTGCGCACCTGTGGTTATGTGTTGAGATGTGTATTAACGAAATCCAAAGACTGGAGTGGATCCGACGACATAGAATTTTTCACCTAAAAAAATGTACAGTGTATAGTAAGGATTTTGGAGCCTTTCCATAACTCATCTTCCAACTGCCACAGCGGCCCAACTAGGCGTACCTACGACCTGTGCGCACCTGTGGTTATGTGTTGAGATGTGTATTAACGAAATCCAAAGACTGGAGTGGATCCGACGACATCGAATTTTTCACCTAAAAAAATGTACAGTGTATAGTAAGGATTTTGGAGCCTTTCCATAACTCATCTTCCAACTGCCACAGCGGCCCAACTAGGCGTACCTACGACCTGTGCGCACCTGTGGTTATGTGTTGAGATGTGTATTAACGAAATCCAAAGACTGGAGTGGATCCGACGACATCGAATTTTTCACCTAAAAAAATGTACAGTGTATAGTAAGGATTTTGGAGCCTTTCCATGGCTCATCTTCCAACTGCCACAGCGGCCCAACTAGGCGTACCTACGACCTGTGCGCACCTGTGGTTATGTGTTGAGATGTGTATTAACGAAATCCAAAGACTGGAGTGGATCCGACGACATCGAATTTTTCACCTAAAAAAATGTACAGTGTATAGTAAGGATTTTGGAGCCTTTCCATGGCTCATCTTCCAACTGCCACAGCGGCCCAACTAGGCGTACCTACGACCTGTGCGCACCTGTGGTTATGTGTTGAGATGTGTATTAACGAAATCCAAAGACTGGAGTGGATCCGACGACATCGAATTTTTCACCTAAAAAAATGTACAGTGTATAGTAAGGATTTTGGAGCCTTTCCATAACTCATCCTCCAACTGCCACAGCGGCCCAACTAGGCGTACCTACGACCTGTGCGCACCTGTGGTTATGTGTTGAGATGTGTATTAACGAAATCCAAAGACTGGAGTGGATCCGACGACATCGAATTTTTCACCTAAAAAAATGTACAGTGTATAGTAAGGATTTTGGAGCCTTTCCATAACTCATCCTCCAACTGCCACAGCGGCCCAACTAGGCGTACCTACGACCTGTGCGCACCTGTGGTTATGTGTTGAGATGTGTATTAACGAAATCCAAAGACTGGAGTGGATCCGACGACATAGAATTTTTCACCTAAAAAAATGTACACTGTATAGTAAGGATTTTGGAGCCTTTCCATAACTCATCCTCCAACTGCCACAGCGGCCCAACTAGGCGTACCTACGACCTGTGCGCACCTGTGGTTATGTGTTGAGATGTGTATTAACGAAATCCAAAGACTGGAGTGGATCCGACGACATAGAATTTTTCACCTAAAAAAATGTACACTGTATAGTAAGGATTTTGGAGCCTTTCCATGGCTCATCTTCCAACTGCCACAGCGGCCCAACTAGGCGTACCTACGACCTGTGCGCACCTGTGGTTATGTGTTGAGATGTGTATTAACGAAATCCAAAGACTGGAGTGGATCCGACGACATCGAATTTTTCACCTAAAAAAATGTACAGTGTATAGTAAGGATTTTGGAGCTTTTCCATAACTCATCCTCCAACTGCCACAGCGGCCCAACTAGGCGTACCTACGACCTGTGCGCACATGTGGTTATGTGTTGAGATGTGTATTAACGAAATCCAAAGACTGGAGTGGATCCGACGACATCGAATTTTTCACCTAAAAAAATGTACAGTGTATAGTAAGGATTTTGGAGCCTTTCCATAACTCATCTTCCAACTGCCACAGCGGCCCAACTAGGCGTACCTACGACCTGTGCGCACCTGTGGTTATGTGTTGAGATGTGTATTAACGAAATCCAAAGACTGGAGTGGATCCGACGACATCGAATTTTTCACCTAAAAAAATGTACAGTGTATAGTAAGGATTTTGGAGCCTTTCCATGGCTCATCTTCCAACTGCCACAGCGGCCCAACTAGGCGTACCTACGACCTGTGCGCACCTGTGGTTATGTGTTGAGATGTGTATTAACGAAATCCAAAGACTGGAGTGGATCCGACGACATCGAATTTTTCACCTAAAAAAATGTACAGTGTATAGTAAGGATTTTGGAGCCTTTCCATGGCTCATCTTCCAACTGCCACAGCGGCCCAACTAGGCGTACCTACGACCTGTGCGCACATGTGGTTATGTGTTGAGATGTGTATTAACGAAATCCAAAGACTGGAGTGGATCCGACGACATCGAATTTTTCACCTAAAAAAATGTACAGTGTATAGTAAGGATTTTGGAGCCTTTCCATGGCTCATCTTCCAACTGCCACAGCGGCCCAACTAGGCGTACCTACGACCTGTGCGCACCTGTGGTTATGTGTTGAGATGTGTATTAACGAAATCCAAAGACTGGAGTGGATCCGACGACATCGAATTTTTCACCTAAAAAAATGTACAGTGTATAGTAAGGATTTTGGAGCCTTTCCATAACTCATCCTCCAACTGCCACAGCGGCCCAACTAGGCGTACCTACGACCTGTGCGCACCTGTGGTTATGTGTTGAGATGTGTATTAACGAAATCCAAAGACTGGAGTGGATCCGACGACATAGAATTTTTCACCTAAAAAAATGTACACTGTATAGTAAGGATTTTGGAGCCTTTCCATAACTCATCTTCCAACTGCCACAGCGGCCCAACTAGGCGTACCTACGACCTGTGCGCACCTGTGGTTATGTGTTGAGATGTGTATTAACGAAATCCAAAGACTGGAGTGGATCCGACGACATCGAATTTTTCACCTAAAAAAATGTACAGTGTATAGTAAGGATTTTGGAGCCTTTCCATAACTCATCTTCCAACTGCCACAGCGGCCCAACTAGGCGTACCTACGACCTGTGCGCACCTGTGGTTATGTGTTGAGATGTGTATTAACGAAATCCAAAGACTGGAGTGGATCCGACGACATCGAATTTTTCACCTAAAAAAATGTACAGTGTATAGTAAGGATTTTGGAGCCTTTCCATAACTCATCTTCCAACTGCCACAGCGGCCCAACTAGGCGTACCTACGACCTGTGCGCACCTGTGGTTATGTGTTGAGATGTGTATTAACGAAATCCAAAGACTGGAGTGGATCCGACGACATCGAATTTTTCACCTAAAAAAATGTACAGTGTATAGTAACGATTTTGGAGCCTTTCCATAACTCATCTTCCAACTGCCACAGCGGCCCAACTAGGCGTACCTACGACCTGTGCGCACCTGTGGTTATGTGTTGAGATGTGTATTAACGAAATCCAAAGACTGGAGTGGATCCGACGACATCGAATTTTTCACCTAAAAAATGTACAGTGTATAGTAAGGATTTTGGAGCCTTTCCATAACTCATCTTCCAACTGCCACAGCGGCCCAACTAGGCGTACCTACGACCTGTGCGCACCTGTGGTTATGTGTTGAGATGTGTATTAACGAAATCCAAAGACTGGAGTGGATCCGACGACATCGAATTTTTCACCTAAAAAAATGTACAGTGTATAGTAATTATTTTGGAGCCTTTCCATAACTCATCTTCCAACTGCCACAGCGGCCCAACTAGGCGTACCTACGACCTGTGCGCACCTGTGGTTATGTGTTGAGATGTGTATTAACGAAATCCAAAGACTGGAGTGGATCCGACGACATCGAATTTTTCACCTAAAAAAATGTACAGTGTATAGTAAGGATTTTGGAGCCTTTCCATAACTCATCTTCCAACTGCCACAGCGGCCCAACTAGGCGTACCTACGACCTGTGCGCACCTGTGGTTATGTGTTGAGATGTGTATTAACGAAATCCAAAGACTGGAGTGGATCCGACGACATAGAATTTTTCACCTAAAAAAATGTACAGTGTATAGTAAGGATTTTGGAGCCTTTCCATAACTCATCTTCCAACTGCCACAGCGGCCCAACTAGGCGTACCTACGACCTGTGCGCACCTGTGGTTATGTGTTGAGATGTGTATTAACGAAATCCAAAGACTGGAGTGGATCCGACGACATCGAATTTTTCACCTAAAAAAATGTACAGTGTATAGTAAGGATTTTGGAGCCTTTCCATAACTCATCCTCCAACTGCCACAGCGGCCCAACTAGGCGTACCTACGACCTGTGCGCACCTGTGGTTATGTGTTGAGATGTGTATTAACGAAATCCAAAGACTGGAGTGGATCCGACGACATCGAATTTTTCACCTAAAAAAATGTACAGTGTATAGTAAGGATTTTGGAGCCTTTCCATAACTCATCTTCCAACTGCCACAGCGGCCCAACTAGGCGTACCTACGACCTGTGCGCACCTGTGGTTATGTGTTGAGATGTGTATTAACGAAATCCAAAGACTGGAGTGGATCCGACGACATCGAATTTTTCACCTAAAAAAATGTACAGTGTATAGTAAGGATTTTGGAGCCTTTCCATAACTCATCTTCCAACTGCCACAGCGGCCCAACTAGGCGTACCTACGACCTGTGCGCACCTGTGGTTATGTGTTGAGATGTGTATTAACGAAATCCAAAGACTGGAGTGGATCCGACGACATCGAATTTTTCACCTAAAAAAATGTACAGTGTATAGTAAGGATTTTGGAGCCTTTCCATGGCTCATCTTCCAACTGCCACAGCGGCCCAACTAGGCGTACCTACGACCTGTGCGCACCTGTGGTTATGTGTTGAGATGTGTATTAACGAAATCCAAAGACTAGAGTGGATCCGACGACATCGAATTTTTCACCTAAAAAAATGTACAGTGTATAGTAAGGATTTTGGAGCCTTTCCATAACTCATCTTCCAACTGCCACAGCGGCCCAACTAGGCGTACCTACGACCTGTGCGCACCTGTGGTTATGTGTTGAGATGTGTATTAACGAAATCCAAAGACTGGAGTGGATCCGACGACATCGAATTTTTCACCTAAAAAAATGTACAGTGTATGGTAAGGATTTTGGAGCCTTTCCATAACTCATCTTCCAACTGCCACAGCGGCCCAACTAGGCATACCTACGACCTGTGCGCACCTGTGGTTATGTGTTGAGATGTGTTTTAACGAAATCCAAAGACTGGAGTGGATCCGACGACATCGAATTTTTCACCTAAAAAAATGTACAGTGTATAGTATGGATTTTGGAGCCTTTCCATAACTCATCTTCCAACTGCCACAGCGGCCCAACTAGGCGTACCTACGACCTGTGCGCACCTGTGGTTATGTGTTGAGATGTGTATTAACGAAATCCAAAGACTGGAGTGGATCCGACGACATCGAATTTTTCACCTAAAAAAATGTACAGTGTATAGTAAGGATTTTGGAGCCTTTCCATAACTCATCTTCCAACTGCCACAGCGGCCCAATTAGGCGTACCTACGACCTGTGCGCACCTGTGGTTATGTGTTGAGATGTGTATTAACGAAATCCAAAGACTGGAGTGGATCCGACGACATCGAATTTTTCACCTAAAAAAATGTACAGTGTATAGTAAGGATTTTGGAGCCTTTCCATAACTCATCTTCCAACTGCCACAGCGGCCCAATTAGGCGTACCTACGACCTGTGCGCACCTGTGGTTATGTGTTGAGATGTGTATTAACGAAATCCAAAGACTGGAGTGGATCCGACGACATCGAATTTTTCACCTAAAAAAATGTACAGTGTATAGTAAGGATTTTGGAGCCTTTCCATAACTCATCTTCCAACTGCCACAGCGGCCCAACTAGGCGTACCTACGACCTGTGCGCACCTGTGGTTATGTGTTGAGATGTGTATTAACGAAATCCAAAGACTGGAGTGGATCCGACGACATCGAATTTTTCACCTAAAAAAATGTACAGTGTATAGTAAGGATTTTGGAGCCTTTCCATAACTCATCTTCCAACTGCCACAGCGGCCCAACTAGGCATACCTACGACCTGTGCGCACCTGTGGTTATGTGTTGAGATGTGTTTTAACGAAATCCAAAGACTGGAGTGGATCCGACGACATCGAATTTTTCACCTAAAAAAATGTACAGTGTATAGTATGGATTTTGGAGCCTTTCCATAACTCATCTTCCAACTGCCACAGCGGCCCAACTAGGCGTACCTACGACCTGTGCGCACCTGTGGTTATGTGTTGAGATGTGTATTAACGAAATCCAAAGACTGGAGTGGATCCGACGACATCGAATTTTTCCCCTAAAAAAATGTACAGTGTATAGTAAGGATTTTGGAGCCTTTCCATGGCTCATCTTCCAACTGCCACAGCGGCCCAACTAGGCGTACCTACGACCTGTGCGCACCTGTGGTTATGTGTTGAGATGTGTATTAACGAAATCCAAAGACTGGAGTGGATCCGACGACATCGAATTTTTCACCTAAAAAAATGTACAGTGTATAGTAAGGATTTTGGAGCCTTTCCATAACTCATCTTCCAACTGCCACATCGGCCCAACTAGGCGTACCTACGACCTGTGCGCACCTGTGGTTATGTGTTGAGATGTGTATTAACGAAATCCAAAGACTGGAGTGGATCCGACGACATCGAATTTTTCCCCTAAAAAAATGTACAGTGTATAGTAAGGATTTTGGAGCCTTTCCATGGCTCATCTTCCAACTGCCACAGCGGCCCAACTAGGCGTACCTACGACCTGTGCGCACCTGTGGTTATGTGTTGAGATGTGTATTAACGAAATCCAAAGACTGGAGTGGATCCGACGACATCGAATTTTTCCCCTAAAAAAATGTACAGTGTATAGTAAGGATTTTGGAGCCTTTCCATGGCTCATCTTCCAACTGCCACAGCGGCCCAACTAGGCGTACCTACGACCTGTGCGCACCTGTGGTTATGTGTTGAGATGTGTATTAACGAAATCCAAAGACTGGAGTGGATCCGGCGACATCGAATTTTTCACCTAAAAAAATGTACAGTGTGTAGTAAGGATTTTGGAGCCTTTCCATGGCTCATCTTCCAACTGCCACAGCGGTCCAACTATGCGTGCCTACGACTTCTGTACACCTATAGTAAAGGATGTTTTAGCTTTTTCGTAGTGCATGTGACTCATGTTGACGAGGGATGCGCTGCCGCTCGGTGGTTTGGCGGACGGTGGGTATTCAGGAGGAACAAATGAAACGCACATCTTTCTCTCCGCTAGTTAGAGATTTAAAGTAATGTTCTTTATTTTTGTAATTTTTTTTGTTGATTTTATTTTGATAATTTTTATCGTTTTTTTTTTTTTTTTTTGAATTGCTGTAATACGAAATTCATAGTATCTTGACTACTATGCATCAAAATGTTTTTTTTCATCTTCATATATTCTTAAGGAAAATATTCATTTTTTTGTTGTTCTTTGTTTTTGTTTTTTTTTATTCATTTTGCCACTCCACTTAAAATTCATTTTTGCCAGGCTACCTTAAACGTGTAATTTTGTTTATGTGTTTGGTGTGTGTGTGTATGTTTTGTTGTTTGTGTATTATTTTTAAATCTTAAAACTACGAATATAATTGTTAATAAATGTTTTTTTTTTCATTTCGATGGGGGGTAAGACAAGAGAGCATTATTTTTGCTGTCTTCCCGTCGAAAGTTTCAAATTTTTTGATAAACTGTTTTGTTTTTGTTTTTTTCAAATTGAAGTCCTACAGTTGCTACAGAATGTGTTAGTATGTATTTTTCTTTCTTCTGTTTTGATTGAATTCTTAAGATTATTGATTACACTAGAATAAGATTTTAATCGTTGATAACACACATGTTGTATATAGATTTTGTTAACATTTCTTTTTTGTTTTCTTTTGTTTTTCATTTATAAGGAAATTAAGAATTTCTTCATATTACATTTATTTAAGATTATAATAATATTGTTGTTGGTTTCAATGATTTCTTACTTATGCACTATGTATATATATATGTATATATGTTTTTTAAATACAATTATTCATATATTTTTGTTCGGGCGATACTTATCTTTTGCTTAACTGATAACTAAACCGGTCTTATATCGCCGATAGAACTTTTTGATGAATGCATTAGATCAAGATCCTGTGATTGCAGCAGCGCTCATTGATGGTGGTTGGTTGCTACGCCCTGGACTCCTCTCACTCTTTTGTTTTTTTTTGTTCGTGGTAGATGTCAGCCGGATGGTGATGGCCAAAGTTGCGAGAACAGCCTCAGATGCCGAATGTCGATTTGATGCAGTCACGAAAATGACGACGTTGTTCATCGGCGAGATAAGACCTTTAAATAGTATTTTTTTCATTTAACTCTATATTTTTTTTATATTCGTATATATATATATTTCTGTTTTGATCTCTTTATAGATAACAAGAAAAAACATTAATTCTTCAATGATTAACTAGAAATCTACGTTTATGTATATATATATAAGTTCTTTTCTTTGAATGCAATAATATTTGTTTATAACGTTTTGAATAAGATATAATGTGTATATAATTTGATTAAATACGTTTGTTTATATTTATATATATTCCTTTTTTTTTTTTTTTTTGAGTTGGTCTTAACTCGTTTGAAAATTTGATTAGTAAGTTGTATTCATTCGTTTTCTGTTACTTCTCCTGATACCTTGAAGTATCTTAACCTAGATTGGGTATTCATAGAAAGATGTTCGGATGCTCCATCACTGCGGCGGAGTGCCGGCGATGGGTTTCTTTTGCACATGAAGAGACTTAAGACTAGGATTTTATTCATTTCATTTGTTTCTACTTGGCAATATTTAATGTCTACTACCGTTCACAATGTTCAAATCAAATCAGATATTCACATATATCTCGAGAATGATTATATATCGTCTATCGTTACTTATATCTCCTAACCATTTGATTTATTTTTATTTGCTTGAGTTAGTTAGTTTATGTACTGAAGACTTCCGTAAAAGTAAGAGAGAGTATTTTTTTTTTTTTTGTTTTTCGATGCATTCTACAAATTGTGTGGTTTTGTAGAATCTTGTCATTGCCGTAGGTTGTTATTCTTCACGTTCACTTTTGCTTCAGTGAATGGATGGTAACTGAAAGAAGGAGAGAGGAGAAATGAGTCAGCTCGTCGTGAAGTGTTCCCTGCTAGCAAGACGTACCTTCTCTGAACAAAAGCCATGCGTGTGGTATGCTTACTGGAATACTCGACGTTCTTATGTTTTCTAATTTTTTTTGTTTCTTGTTTGTTTGTCAGATGTTACTTCTGAGTCTTTTTTTTTTTTTTTTGAGCTGATTGGTCACGAATCTCTTCATTGGCTCACCAGATGATTGTGGCTGCCTTCGGTGGAGTTCATTGTTTTGAATTCCCTCCTCGATTCATGCTGGATGTTCGTGGCAAGAGTCCCTCGCCTTCTGGACGATGCAAGCTGTACATGCAAGACAAATGAAATCAACTCAGATTGGTGGATCTGCGCAGAATTGAACAGACTTACCTCTCGCGAATGAACACGTAAACATCAGCATCATCAGCGATTGAATGGGAACCTGCCTCAGCCGTCTGGACCAATCAAGCGCAAGTTCTGTTCTTCAGATCTTCGTTCGTCGTGTTTTGTTGTCTTCATTTTGTTTTGTTTAAGTGATAATTATATGTTAAATTAAAATTTTATATATAACTGTACTTAATATAACGTGTTCTTACAACTTCATTTTTGTTTTTTTTTGTATTTTTGTTCAAACTGCTACTCTTACATAAGTTTGATTGTTTCTTTTTTTTTTCTTCTTTGGTTAAATAATATTTGTTTCTCTTTATGAGTAGTTAAACCTCTACATATCGACTCTCTAAGCAATGTGGTCATGTGTCTATATTTTTGTTTATAATTAATTTTCTTCGTTTTAAACTTAACATTAATCGAGAACAGATTATTCTTCATTGGTTTTTTTTTTCTTTTTCGTTAAATGATTTATTTTTGTTTTCTTTTTGAGGGGTTTTCTTATGAAATGACTGATGACTTAACCTCATTTTGGGCATGTTGTCTTTTTGTTTTTTTTTTTTTTTTTTAAATACAAAACTCAAAAAATGAAATCAATTTGAAATTTTAACATAAAGATTAAATATTTTAACTTAACGTTATATTTGTTATAGTTTACTTGTTTTGTTTTTTTTCTTCTTGTTTGTTTTGCTATATAATTTGTGTTTTTTTTTTATATTTAAATATAGTTCCCACTAGTGGAAAAAAAGTTGTGTATATCTTTTTTTCACATTTGCTTATGTGTTGCTTTGTTGCTTTGTAACAATAAGTTTTGTTGTTTAAATGTTCAAAATCTACGCATTTGCATTTGTTTTTAAATGAATAATTAATTTCCTTTGATTTCTACTTGTTTTTTTTTTTTTTTTTGTTTAACTTGTATTCTCTAATTGTTTAGCGCAAGCAAGAAAAATGAGGATCTAATGGGGGATACTCTAGAGATTACAAAGCTTCTGGTTGCTTGCAATGTTTCTTAGCGTTCTTGCGTAAGTTGTTGGAGGTACAGAAAGAAAGGATGGACAGGGAGGGAGGGATTGTGAAATTTTGTTCGCATCTAATGTTCTGGTTAGTTTCACGCATTTTCTCTAAGTGGGAAGTAGTTGTTGGAAATGAGAGAAAAAAACTCAACAAAAAATTCAAACAAAACAAAAACTCTTGCTAATGAAAAGAAAAAACATCTACCAGAAGGACACACTGTTTTTTTTTTGTTTGCTTTTTTTTCTCGATATCATATAAAAGGCGGTGTTGGTGAAATAGCAATTGTTTTTTTTTTTTTTGTTTTCTTTTGTATAAATATGCTTAATATTTTACTTCTACATTTGCGTCTTTTAAGTTATGAATCCTTCTTGTTTGCTTATATCAAAAAGTACTTATTTTTCGGTTGTTTTTTTTTAGCTAAAAGAAGTTTTCTTTCCGTCTTAGGAGAGCGTTTTGTTTTGTTTATGGAAAATTAAAATTTATTGCCTACTGAGTTGTTTTTGTTTTTTTTGTTTGTGTGCTTTTTGTTTTTGGTTTGTCTTGTAAAAATTCTTATATAGAGGTTCACAGGGTGGTATATAGAGTGCGTTTTGGTTGTTTGTTGTTCATTCATTTATCGTCGAAAAGTAGCAGTCTACTACGAAATAAATAACGAAAGAAAAACTAAAACTGAAATTGAAACGGAAAACTAAAAGGGAGAAGATTTGCCTTCTCGTTGACTTTGTCTTCTTGTTCGTTTTTTTCTTCCTTTCTTTTGCAGTAAGAAACCGTGAAAGTTGCTGTGCGTAGTCCACACATTGTTCGCTTGGAATGATTCAGGTTTATAGAGAGAAAGAAAAGAAATGGTGGACAGAAAAGAATGGAAAACTCAAAATAAAAAAAGGATAAAACACCATTGCTGTGTGTTTAGAACGGAAATAAGAAGTCATGGTGTTTTTTTTTTTTTTTTGTTTTTTGGTGTAAAACATGTTTTTTTTTTTGGTTTTTTGGATATTTTCTGTATTTATTTATATCGAATTCTTCTGGATGTTTCAATTAAATTTAATGATTAATCCGATTTTACATTGAGGGGGACATTGTGATATTGTTGTTGTTGTTATGTTTTGTCCAATTACTTTATTGTTTGTTTGATTTGTGTTATTGCAACCGCCTTGGTATGGTATTATAGAGCATTGCACGGAATTTAGTGAATATCCATAGAATTAGTGTGACTAATTGAATTAAAATTGGTCGATGGTGGAGCTCTTGAAATGTCCTACGTTTCACGTTATGCAAGAAGATACTTTTGCTACTGTGATAGTTGTAGTTATTGTTGTTCGTATAGTAGTAGTATTGTGTTTTTGATTTTGAATATTTATTATTGTTATCACTGATCGTGGTTGTGTTGTTATTGTTGTTGTTGTTGTCATTAAAATTTTGAATGCTATTGTTGTTAATTGTGTTGACGTTATTACGATTAGTGTTTTGGCTGTTGCTTTTTGATTTGGTGTAATATTACATGATTACACATTTGCCTTTCTCTGCCCATGGATTGTTCTTCTTATCCGGGGCATTGATTAGAGGATCATTTTTCTCGTTCTCCTCGATGAACGAGCGCATTCTGAAATAAGGAGAAAAAATAAGAAATAAGTATATGACAAGTTAGACAAGATTAGAAAGAAAATGTTCAGCATTCCTACTGTAGTGGCGGCCGTGGCGTTGTGTGTCTGTGCGTCGATGCCTAGCCACTGGCCGGTTCGATTGCCAACACGAACAGCAATTATATTCACGGCCCCACCTCTTTCGAGTCGCTGAGAATACTTAACGAGTATAATCTGTTTAGAAAAAGCTTCTCTCTCTGGCATCTCGGCGTCGGCATAAAACTTTAGGTCCCTTCCACTCGTGAGAGAACAATAGCACGCACAGCACGAATGGTTGCTGAGAAGCTAGGCCCTGCCCCTCCGTTGTGTAATTTCTTTTTTTCAAGCGAAGCCCGAGATTCGCATGATCAGAAAACACGTCTTTACTTTTCTGGCACCTCAAAACGACTCACCTCAAAAATAGAGCCAACATAGATTCAGACGTGGCATGCAAGCGAGCGGTGGTTTCAATCAGGCGTGGAACAGAGACAACCAAAGGCCTCCCTGTTGATTAAGCTACAACTTCAATACGAATCGCATACAAATAGTGCCTCAACTGGTTGGTACCCTCACTCCGGCCACTTCGCCGCAAAGAAACAAAAGCGCTATCCTAGTCAAATATCAATCCAAAATCAATATCGAGAGACGGCACCAGTGCCCACTTGCATTCAATTAAAATTTCCCCCGACACGCGTTATCAATTCGCATCGATTTTCCGTGGAAAACCGTGAAAATCTATTCCAATTCCCCAGACAAACATGGGAATCAATATGAATATACAAGATCGTCCGCGCCAAACAGAAATCAACAGGACACGCTCACGGAGTGAAACACGCATCGAAGCGGTAGCTGGAGAGTCGCAGTCGACTCCAGCTGAGCCTGATGAATTTATGGCCGAGTGGATAATTGGATTTTGGTCAGCAATATCCAGCGCGGAGCAGTATCGAATGCCGTGCAAAAATAAATTCTCAATTAAGAATCGGCTTGGCAACACAGAGGTTCTTACAACAGGGACCGGGGATAATTGAAGATTATATCCGCCTTTTCTCGACTTTTTTTTTTGCTCATTCTTATCACATTTCTGGTCAGGTTACAACATGTGATCCAGGTGACCTTCTTCAACCTCTCGCCCGCCAATTGATGTGAAATTTTCGAAAACATCTCAATCCCTCTTCAATCACCTCAGGTTTTCAACGAAAAAATAAACATCTTCTGCCCGGTTCGAGCGATGATGGTGGCAATACGAGAAGGATACATCAACAAAAAAAAAGAAGGAAGACTCCTTGAGACCGAGAGATGGTGGCTAATCTGAACTCTTGGCAACCGACCACTCTCGCCAAATGGAATGCGGGTTAGATAAAGTATACCCGAAAGGAAAGAAAGAAGCACTTTCAGAGATCATTTATCACCTGACTCGTTCTGAAGGCCTCCTTGCCATCCTCGTCCTCCTCCTCCTCCTCCTCCCTTCGCAGTGCACTCAGTAAATATGCCTATTTGAGCATTCCAAGGCGAGCTTGGGGTCTCCTTTTGTGGTATCGGAGTGTGAAATTGCCACCGACAAGATGTTGACTAAAAAATTATGACTGACAAAGTGTTTGGAGAGAGAGAGAGAGAGAGACGCCACTCGCCTTTCTCTATTTGGTTAGTTAGGTTTTTCACTTCCACTCTCCGGAATACAAATGCTATCTGGGCAAAGGGGTTTAGCTTGTGAACATTTTTCATCTTCGCCGTGTCCTCGAGCAATTACCATCGAAAATATAATTGGAACATAAACTTCTATGTTGTAGGCTAATTGGATGTGCTGCTGTTGCTGGTAGACAAGACAAGAATGGTTTTTGTGTGTACGCTCCTAGATGAGAAGGACCTTCACCTTCGCAGTCAAGAGGAAATTCTATCTTCAAAGAAGTGCGGTTTCTTTACGCCTTTGGGGGCGAAGTTGTGTAAATCTCGACATTTCTTGCACTAATGAAGTGCTCCCCAGGGCTAGCTCACTGTTTCGGGGAACAAATTGCATGCGAAACCCCTCGATTAAGTGACTAATTGACCGCAGGAGTCCGTGGCATTTCCCCAAGGAATCTCCGAAGCACTCCAGCGAGAGACTCAACTGGATCATTGTCATAAATGGTGAAACAAATCCATTAAGACAACGGCCACAGTTTCAGCACAACAGCTCTGCAAGTCTCATTGAATGAATGCAAATCCCCTTCAGATCCACTTGCCTCGAGTGAAACAATTATGCAGGAAAGCAATCCAAAAGGATTGAAGGAAAATAAGTTGCGCTAAATTGAAATCTATTCAGGTGAGTAGAGGAGGAAAGCGGTATGCTCGCTGTATACATTTCATGGGGAATACGATTGCAATTTCCCTTTCAAATGTAATCCCACTTCAAATGGTGATCCCGGCAGATGTCTGTCGACTGCTTTAACTAAACATTTTCGCAATAAATTACATCCGTCTTAAAATTACTTTCTCTCTAATCCTTGATTACTTGCAGGAGCAAGTGCCCCGAGTGGTGAATGAAGGACCAAGGGACATCAACAACGTGAAGAGGGAGGAAAAGAAGTCAACTTGGAACAACACCACTTGGCAAACATTATCCTTGGCTATTACTTTAATGGCGTCTCCTCTTGTTGCTCGCGGTGAGCAGTCAGGCGCCAGCCTGTATCACATTACGCATTAGATCCTCGGTCTCACTTTCGATAATCAAGTACTCGTGTGGCCTGCGAGCGTTCGCTGGTACATTAACTCGCCTCCGGTGACAACGCGTTCGTCGCCCACGAGGTTCAATCTCGCGTCACCTACTGCCAGCTTTGTTGAGCGATGTCTTCCGCCTGCTATGTTGACGTTGCTGAGAGACATCTCTTCAGTCCGTCGTCGCTTTTTGACGTGTGTTTCCTTCATTTCTGGAGTCCCTGCAGTCAGCACTCCGATCAGAGCGGAGTGTGATAATGGAATTAAGTCGGATTTAATTGTTTCTGGGTGAATCCGGAAGCGAGATCCCTCCTAATGACTTCGCTGGAGACGACACAACACCTGTGATGTCAAAAATGATTGTCACCACCTCCTGATGTGAAGGAGGAGGATGACCAAATGACACATCTTCATTCTCTGCCGGAATCGATTGGCATCGAACAATGCGAGGGTGTCCTTCGGGCGGGGCGATTGGATGTGAGGATACCCGTTGCTGGGTAGTCGATCTATTGACACCATTATGTTGCTTTTGTTGACGCCGCTTCCTGCTCTCCATTCGGTGGCAAGGCCAGGTGGCGATGGGAAATCATTTTTGCCATGCATTTCCTTTTCCATTATTCTGCGCTGCCATGGGTTGGAATAACTGTCAACAATTGCTATTTAATTGAGTGGATGCCATTGAACGTCGGAGTGGAGGTGGGGGTGTGTGGATGGATGAATGAATGGCGGAGTCGTGCTGTTCAAGAACAATGGGGTAACTGCAAATAGACTTGAACTGATGATGGCGCTGCTGGGAACAATGTGTGCTATCGAATAAATTGAATTGTAACAAAAATGAGGGGCGATGGGACCGTCACACTCCTTCGGTGGCACTTCGAAAATGTTTAAGTGTGATTTTGAAAGGCAAGTGGATCAATTAAGATTTGATCAGGCCATCGGGGAAGAACTCATTTGCCCTTTCAATTCGAGGCCCTTGAGCTCATCGTCATCTCCTTAAACTGGCAATGATCAGCCACCCAGAAGCTGAAGATGCAGCTGATCGCCCAACGCCATCCGGTTGCAAGAAGAATGAACGATATGACGACTGATTAGCGATTGAAAACCAGCTGAAAAGAGCCGGAAAGTGCGAGATTGTAATGGTCTACGTGGCGTATACGCAATATTTTAGATGAACCACCTCCGTCGCTCAACAAAGTGCCTCTGGAACCCCTCTTGCGGGCTTCCTATCAGCCGATGGATGCCATTTCACCCATGCAACTAGAACTTTTCTATCTCAGCGCATTCTCGTGCAAGAATCGCACTTAATTGGGAACGAAATTCATTTACTTTCCCCAGTCATTAGCACGTCTAGAGCTCCTACAATACCTTCCCGTCGCAATTAGAGGGGGAAAAAAAGCAAATAGAAATTCATGTGACCTTTATCATGATGATATCGCCTCATTATGTGCCCCTCGAACTCAGTCCCCCCTCGGCAGGTGGTTATTGCACGAAGAAAGCCAATCAGGGTAATCACTTGGCAATCAAGTAAATAAACCTGATGACAGCTCGTTAATGCCAGTGTGCGTCGTCGCAACCGAAACACTGTTTCACACCAGCACCATCGAGAGACTCTTATGAGCTCCTGACATTTCACGCATATGACCCAAATCGCAATCACGACAAGGCGTCTGCATTTAATTACTGAATCAAGGCGAGAATCGTCCGGGAATTTGAAACAAAAAAAAAAAATACCTCCGGCTGTCGCATTGCGAGTGTGACAACAGAATTCCGTTACAAACGGGTGGTTGGTGCTTCCTCGTTGTTGTTGGTAAGATGTGCGAGTATTTTGCAGTCGATTTGCGGGGGAGGCGGCTGCTTTGTTTCTTGTTGTTTGGAAAGTTTCCGCACACAGTTTTGCGGATTCTCGCATGTCGTCGAGGAATTTGCAGCGGAATTCGAGGTGGATCCAACAAGGGATTGCGATGTTAGAAGAAGTTTTTGCATTCTCCTCTGAAGGGTGATGGTTTAATGCGAGCGACGATGCAGTGGTGGGCAAGTGAGTGGTGGTCTGTGGAAGGGGAAATGTACCCCTTTTGCCTCTTGTTTAGACTTACAATGGAATTATGACTGAAAGCCCCACGAACGACTGCCCTCCATCCATCACACGATCGTATCATGGCGTCGCTCGCGATGTCTATGCATGAGCACATAAAGCACTCGTAGTCGTTAATCGTCGCGACACGACAAAAGACACAGAGTACGAGTGTAACCCATTTGACATCTGTCACACTGCCACCAGTACTCGCGCGCGACACTCATTGTCCATTTATTTCTGTCAAGGTAACAATAAAACACATGTCTTCCACCTCCTCCCCCGCTCCACCCCGTTAAAGGATACATATCAAAACAAATAGCAGCAGAGAGGGAGAGAGAGAGAGCACAGAGAGCTAACAACAGACACTGTCGCAGCATAACCTATAAAATTCCATTAAAACGAAAGCAATTTGGGAAGCTGGCTTTTTTTGCACTTAAAACCCGCTCACCGTTGACCCGCTGCTGTGCCACGGGATCTGGTGACGGAGAAGGGTAGTTATAGTGTAGGTTAGCTCATGTCATAACAATCGCATGTGTACCATTGTTCCATATGTTATGAGACGGGCGCACAATACACAATGCACACTCGGAATATCATTTCAGCCAGTGCCAAGCCAAACAGGCTGCCCCAGCCATTGAGGCGAGCAAACAAAGCCAAATGAGCGACTCAGAGAACTGGGCGAACTGAACTGAAGGCCCAGCGAACTGCCAAAGCACGAGCGCCGACCGGCGGGAGCTGGAGAAATCTTTATCAAAGATTCATTAAGCAATTGTTTTCGAATTCATTTTCGACGTTTTTGTGCACACCGTGCGCGCCAAGCATAGGCATCCATAATAGATATTTTCTTTTATTTTGTACACGGGAAAATGATTTGAATTCATGATGAGTCCCCTCGGGATGGTGGATACAACAAAGCCGACTGCTCTGACTGCCTCCACACCCGTCTGCCGCTGCATAATCGAATTAACGAAGACGATATGTGTGGCAGCCAAGGGCACATGAGCGGCATTGCGTATGAGTTTGACAATCAAAGACGTCAGCCGTTGCCAATGAAACCGGCGGTGTAGGGATGGGAGGCCATAAAATGAGACAAGCGAATCTGTCATCTGAGACTGACAATTTTCGAGTTATTTTGGGAACGGTTACGTCGCCGATTTAGATCTGTCAATTGTGGACCGTCACGCGTTCGCCTCTGACACTGTGACTGTGCATGACAAGGACTGGCAACTCCTCACAGTTCGAAGCGCTGCAGTTCGACTTTAGATCCATTAGTTAATTGAAATATCCTCTCAATGCACCATGCCGGGGGGTCGGTGGGGCAAGAAGCAGTCCTTCTCATTCCAATCGAGTGAGCCATCTGCTGCACGAAAGGTCAGGTATCATGTGCATAGTCTGGGTCAGCCAGCGGGAGATGGGATGAATAAAAATCAAATGAACGTCAAATGCATTCCATGCATGCAAGTGTCCTTGAGCGAAACAAATCCTCAATGCAGGCGGGGGGGGGGGGGGAGGGGGCATCTACGGTCGACTAAAACGAAGCAGGATGTCTGAAACAGCATTTGTTAGAGAAACAGGGATTCTACGTCCCCGAGGCTTGTGTTGTTTCTGCTGCTGCTGCTGTCACCTGCCGGACCAGCAGTGGATCCTGTAATTCCCACCTCGAAACAGAGGACGGAGAACAATAATCCTCTCATCTGACTCCCATTCCACACAAAGTCTGCGACTGCACAGCAAATGGATTAGAGTTAGGAATATCCGGCGAAATCATCACAATGTTTTTCCGCTCTGGCTTGTGCTTTTATGGTCCATTTGCCTTTGAAAGGACGCCATGCAGGCAGGGGGGAGGGATAAAATATGTGTTACTACGTACGGCCAGACGTCCCTTGCTCGGACTGTGTGTGCAGCACGGCGCCACAACGTGAACAGGATATTCCTGGCATCGCCGCCAGTCCTCCAAAGATAACTAATCTCCGCAAAAAAACGAGCAGAGGATGTAGTGTTGGACACACACACACGCCATTTCAATTGCCGGAGAGGGACAGTCCACATTTTATCCAAAAAAAAGAGTCTTGAATTTGGGGCGTATGCGAAGAAAGGATTCACTGCACTACCTCCTCGTTCCACACGAAGTGATGAAAAAAAAGGACTATTCTGAGGGACACGTGGAAACGAGCACACTACCAGCATCCGATGTTTGTCTCCTTTTTGCGGATGACATGAATGCAAATTAAAGGGATGCGAAACAAGTTCGAGAAACCAGACCAAACCTCCACCCCCCCCCCCCCCCCCCACCAGGCAAGGAGCCGCATAAGACGGCTGAGCGGAGTGAATGAATGTGGTGCTGCGAGAAACAAATTGAAAAGAACTCGTGTATGTACCCCCTTTTCTCCTTAAACGCCTGCTACATGGCGGTTTCCATCTCATTATCCAAATGAGAACGTAATCGGGTTAGCCGGATAATAAGGGTCTCTGCACTGAATTACTAAAGTGATTCATCGCCAAGATTGGTCGATTCAAATTATGTGTCCTTTTCAGAGTCTTCCATAAATAGACTCTTTTTCCCTCGCTGAGTGCGCTTTCATAAATCTCGGAAATGGATTATGGGACGTTCTTTAATTTGGTTTGTGTAGCAATTACAAGGGTCGCTGGTGGGGATGAGATGACGAAGGAGTGGAGGTGGAACTGGGCCTGATGGCAAATTGATTGTTTTTGAGGCAACAAATTGTGAACTCAGTCTTAGGGGAGAGATTGATGACAAGCAGGGAATCCATATTTCATGTGGATCGTGGGCAAAACAACGCTCCAGCCAAGAGAGTCTTCGAATCTGAGCCTCTTGGTTCGAGACCGAACTTCCGGTGTAAAGACCAAGTCAAGACAGCTTGGTCTTGATGTCTGGAGGCGTGCCCAGGACCGTCAACGATGGAAGGCAGTGGTATCTCGAAACCTCCATGGGCCGTAGGCCTGCTAAGTGAGTGAGGAAGTCGTGGGCATATCTTTGGAAAGCGACGGATTTGATGTCGTTTTTCGACTGAAATAGGCGTCTCTCCTCTAGGTGGATGGACTGTGGACGGTGGCTATTCCTTCTACTGCTCGGCCTTTTCTTTCACCTCCTTTGCCTTAAAAATTTAAAAATCGGCGACAAAATTAGCCGCACTTAGTGTGTAAAAGCCGCCAGTTCCGGTTAAGGACCAGGTCCACTACAAATGAAGTCAGACACTCGACTTTAGCCGCATATAGTGTGGAAAAGCCGCCAGCCTCGGTTAAGGACCAGGTTCAGTACAAATGACGCCAGACACTCGAATTTAGCCGCATTTAGTGTGGAAAAGCCGCCAGCCTCGGTTAAGGACCAGGTTCACTACAAATGACGCCAGACACTCGAATTTAGCCGCATTTAGTGTGAAAAAGCCGCCAGTTCTGATTAAGGACCACTACAAAATGACGCCAGACTCGACTGTAGTCACAGAATCCGATGTTCAAAGAAGATTAGTCGAGTAAGCCACTAATTACGAGCTGCCCCGCCGAGAAGTGACACGAAACTTTCACCAAATTCGACCAAACTTCAGCAAAAATTAAGCAGAATCCTCCATTCCTCCGGAATTCCGGCCTCCTCCACTCTTTCTCTCGCTCTCGAGACAGATGCTTGAAAATGCATAATAACTGGCATCCATTAACTTCAAGCTCAACTCGCAACTCTTCCGCTGCGCTGTGCAACTTTTCTTTTTCATTTCCACTTCGTCCTCTTCATCGCAACTCTCATGCCATCATCAGAAGGTCCTTGCGGATTTTAGCGATTCCCTCGTCTTACTTATGCCACTCGAAAAAAGAAACAGAAACTTTTCCCAAAAAAAAGAAAGAAAATAACGAAATCCACAATAGTTCTTGAGAATTTACACATTTTTTTGCGTCGCTTGTCCACAGCGAATCCATGAGCGGAAATTTGCAGACGTCTCCACCAGTCAAGGAAGCGAATGATTGACAAAAACAAAAAAAATTGTCTATTCCGAGTGCAGCTCAGGCTTATTTATTTATTCAGGACGATGGGAAACTTCAGATTTTCGTTTTTTTTTTTTTTTTTTGCCGTGCTCATCCAGATTTATCGTCGAAGAAGGATGAGTGCCTTCGTAGACGCAAATCCATAAGACAACAACTCACTTCGGAAATGCTCGTTTCTTTGTGTGTTTGTCTTTGCCTAGGAGTCAGTGTTTGTTTGCAGCAGACCACCCCCTCGGCGGAGGCAGAAAGGCGGTTCCATTGTAAGGAGTTGTTCGGCAAGTTTTAATGAAATTTCACAAGAGTGTCCTTGCGCGCCGGATAACCAATGGATTATGTGCAAAACAAGCAAGCGATACATATGTAGATGCACATTGTGTATGGTCCCGCTGCCATAAATCATAGCATCGACGACATGATGACAGCGGCGCGGCGGCTTCTGTGTGCGCCCGTGGCAAGGAATGAGACTCTGGGGGGCACACAATGGCTGAGGAGGTCGCGCACGTCCCAGCAGGCCACAAATTAAATATAAACCGAAGCGCTGAGAAATAATAAAAATAGGAAAATAATGGGGGGTGCCTGCCCCAAGGCTGATATCGTGGCGTCGTTCTGTCCCCGGTGCGGGGGCGCATGTGGGACACGTGTGGCAAGGCGCTCCGAGGGGAGTCTCAAATGTTTATATTGTCACGTGCTTTGTTCCGCATGAAGCCCAGACGCACGGCGCGGAGAAGTGCCTCCTGCCCCCGCCAGATGAGCTTCATTTCATTTTCAAGAATTTTTCATTACGACCACTCGGCTGGCGGCTGTGCCCCTCAAGACGAAATCGAAATAAAAATTGCCAATTCGCTTCTGGGAATTTCTTCCGTTTTCGATTTAATCTTTCTTACGGGCTCGTCAGGACTCAGGACCCACCCCACTCCGGAGGAAGGCCCTCCCGCGAGGGTAAGTAATTTCAAACAAAATTTATGTGGAAGGGATGCGTTCGTATATACTGTTGCTGTGGGTGTGCAGACTTTGATGTTTCAATCTCGACGGGGAATGCCGCAGAAGACAGGACGGAGGGACTCGGAATTCGAAATTCGAAGTTCGGATAGCAAAAATTGGGGCAGGGAACGCTGCAGTAATTCGCCCAAGTGCTCGATGGAATATTTAAAAGCGACTGCGCCCTGCGAATGCGGCCACCGACTCGTCAAGAGATGGGACGGGTATTTAAATTATTGCGAACGAGCGGCCCTTTTGGCTGATGGCACATTAAATCTCGGATTCTGACGGATTCAACTGAAGCTCACGCACTTGATTTATGGCAGGGATAAGCTTTAATTGACGACCCTGGATGGTGAAATGGTGTAATGGCGTGATAAGCGGGTACGTGGTGCTGGCACGAGGAAACGAGAAATGATTAGCTTCTGCGGAAGCCTGTGCGAACAGGATTCGAGAAGGTGCCGGAAGTGTTTTGATGCCGCCCGCAGGTAGTGAAGTTCATACGTGGCGACAGGATATTGGGACACAAGGAGGCAGAGAGGAGAAAAAGGTTCGATTTTCAGTTCCCCTGACAGAGCGAGAGGAAATGTGCACATTTCTCCTTACAGAATGGAGAGGAAACTGTCCGAGCTAATTCCTAATTCGACGGGAAGTTCAAAGGAATATGATTTAAAGGGGGGACTGGCGAAGTGCAAAAACTGCCGGTAGGTCTAAACGGCGAAAAGAAAGAAAGGAAACATCAAGAAACTGAGAAACAGAACGAAATTAATCACGAACGTGACGCAACTTGTGAACTTGCTTTAATGCCTCCTGCGGAAGCATGATGTGCCCCTGCGCGTCTCTGCAAAGAGTATCCAACCGAATTAAGCAATAAACCGCATAATCGATTCCCCGGAAACTCCATCAGCTCTAATGGCAAGCAAGTCCTATCGCACAGAGCCACTTCCTGATGCCATCAACAATTTATTATTCAATCATAAAGCCAACACTTTGCATCGACAAGACGGATTATGGGCGCTCCATCAAGAGTAATTTCCCATTACAATACCTCCCCCCCCCCCCCCTCCCCTAGCCATGCGGTTGACATACATCAATCCTAAGCTGAAACGACCAAAACCAGCGGTTGAACGCCGATAAATCTTCACGGATTCCACAGGTGCATTATGAGCCACTATTAAAAGCTTGCCGTAAATGGCAAAGGTCAGGGAAGCAAGGGCAACGGCAAAGACAAAGGCAGCTCCTTGCCATTTATTCGCTAAATTGATTCACGGAACAGGGCTCCCAAATGACCCGTCGTTTCCTGTGCGCGGCTGTGAATTCATTTGGCAGTCAGCTTTGACCATCCACCAGATCTCTTTCCGTCGCACACACGGAACGCCCCCAGAAGTCGTTGCATATGAACGCGGTGGTGGAGTGCGAGGCAAGCTCCATACATCATCGTGTGCAGTCAGGATAGCACGTCCCAACCATGCCCAGCCACATGGGGGAATTGCTCCTTTATTGTCGAAACCGGGTTATCCTTCTTCATTTCGTTTCAATTCGCAAACCAGGGCCGAAGCGAGTGCAAAAAAAAATATAACCGAATTGCAGCAGCATCGAAGACGGGCTTGGGGGAGGCCACGTCATCATTACTTCCCGCAGAAGCACAGTCGCACAAGCGATGCCTGGCACGGATAAGTTTATTATTTATGTCCTCACACACAGCAGCAGCAGCAGGAGGCAGCCAGCCTCTGCAACCCCTTTCAAATGACAGCGTATCCTTTAAGTTGCCCCGACTGGGGTTTTGGCGGTTAAATTATGGCGCAAATTGGATTTTCTCATCTCGATTAGGAACGGAGTTGCGCTGAGCCGCAGGAACATGATGGCATTTTTGATGCAACTTTTCAAGTTTATTCGACTGTGGGATACGTAAAACGGAAGACGTTCGTATGTGTATGAATCCTGCTCTAGGCAGGCGACGCCGATGTGCTCGGAGATTAGACACGTCGTGTGTGGAAGGCATTCTTATCGTTTGGAGACGAAATTTATGTGTGCGCTCGGCGAGAGGATGAAAAACGGATGAGACGCAGTGTGTGCGGAGACGAATTTAATTTTCGAACAAGTCTAGGATTTGCAAAGATAAATGACGAGATGGCAGTCTGAATCCCCGAAAGGGATTATTCTTTTCTTTTGTGGAACGGCGGAGTCATATTCGTTGATGTGGGCGGGAGCCAGGATCCTAGCTTGTGGTGCTTCCGATTCGCTTCGTAATCTTGAAGTGAATTAATTCGGGTACGGCGGAGCCTTAACTTGCTCATGACAAGGGGACATAATTTTTTTTGCCTGAAGTTAAAGACCGCATTAGCTTATGTTCCACACTCGCTTTAAGGTGTTCAACATGCGCCGGAAGTGTAATCTTGTTCGGGGACATTCAGGGGATGTCCGCAGAAATGTTCCACATACGCCAGAGCCAGTCTGCAGTTTGTCTTCAAAAATGTCCCACATACGCCCTAGTCAAAGTTAGTCCGCAGAAATGTTGCACATACGCCACAGTTTCATACCGAAGTGTCTCCCCTTAACTCTGCCGAGAGATTCTCCATATTCCGCACGTCGCTGTGGAATAAGTTATGTCCCTGAAAACCAAACCGAGTCTCTGGTGCTTATGCAATTAAATCGAATCGGATTCCAGTGCAAACAAGCAACTCCGGCTGTCAAAAAGTCGAACGGAATGCAAACATGAACCAGTTCCGCGGGGCTATCAAAACCGCGGGTGGGAAAAAAATGACCGATTAGCAAAAAGTGGTCTGCTAAATATTGCCAGTGACAGTGGCGCACTTGTGTACACATCAGTGAAGGCATGGAATTTTTGACAAATGCATGAATAAACAAATTTCCTAGCTAAATACGGCCAGCTCCCGTCCAAATGAGCACCAAAAACGGCATTAATTACCGTGACCACAGCAGTGTGTGGCTGTTTGCGGGCGAGTGCAAACACCCACCCAGCCCCGGTGAAACAGGGCACCCGGTCTATGACTGGCATAAATTCAGATTCTAATTAATTAAAGTTCACTCCCAATCGGCGACTCCCACCCCCGTCACTGACGCGCTATCGATTAATTCCATCTAATTATCGCGCTAAAGTAGGACACCCTGTCAGGCAGATTTTCGTGTCAATTCTTTAAGTTCTCCTCCCCTCTGTGCACCGCTCTGTGCCGCCATGTTTACGCAAGCGTGCAGCGTTTCTGTATTAATCCCTTAATCACACGATTAATCGCATCAAAAGGTCCTTCCGTGGACAGGTGGTGAACGTGTATTCTGCGAAATCCGCTCTAATTGAGAATACAAGCTTATCTCTGGCCGAGTGGGAGAGTGAGGATTTTCGGTGGGTTTTTGGTGAAATTTTTATGAACTTGTCCTTGGACGAAGGCGAAGAAAAAGCCCACCCATTTGGGAGCAAAAAAGGGTTGTTACGGATTAAGAGCACCTTTCCTGCACGCATCAAACCACACCACTACCGCTTCGAGGCCCGCCCCGGGGGTGGCACTATAAATCGGAAACTCTTGTGCACATGCCAGCGCTGAGGAGCTCGTCAAGCAGGACCGTGGGAGTCTTTAGCAGCGCACAAAACGGAGGCAGGCAGGGCAGGGCTTCCTCTCATGATGACAGCCTTGCGGAGAACGTTTATGACATCAAGTAGCACTACAATGTGTTACTAAACACAGCCCGCAGCGAGGTACCATCAACATCATTGTATGCGTGGATGGGTGGGTTGGAAAACAACTTCCTCTGCATCGGGGGGGAGGAAGCAAAAAAAAAAAAAAAAAACAAAGAACATAAGAAAAACCTCGTAAAAGACCGAAGAGGTGGAGAAGGTCTACTTAATTGTGCAACCCCCTGTTTTACGGTTCAAGCACAATCATGATGTTCTTTTAGCACTCACGCAAGGTCCCTGCTTAATGCCCGTGCTTTGTGGAGGTTAAGTAAGTGCAGGGCAGGGTGTGTCATGTTGCTTTCAGTTCAGTCAGTTTGCAGGGACATTCGGATTTCCGCTTTTTCCTTCGTCCACCTCAACTGACGGTGGTGCGGACGTCTTTGCTTGGCAAAAGTGCATCCTCCTCCTCTGTGTGCACTGGGCGAGGAGGACTCTGAAGGAGCGCACAGCTGTCACTGCTGCGATGGGGGAGGGAAGGAGACCTGTCATCGCTGGGACGACATGTTGTTGCATAAAATGCTCTGTGACTCGGTTTACTTACGACTAGGGGGTGTCTTAGTCTTAGACTCTATTTCGGATGTACTCACCTGAAAGAGAAGAAGAGGAGAAAAACCTGATTAGTGGGGGAAGTCTTTTGCAATTTAAAGGAAACTTGTGAGAGACAGACTGGGAGATTGATGGGCAACATCGAGGAGGCACGTTCGAAAATCACAAAATCAAGACAAGCCCCGGGGAATGCAGTGCAATTGAGTGACGCAGCACTTCACAAAAGTCCCATCAGGAAAACTGATTGCCTCATGTGTCATAAACAGCGATATCGAATCCCCCCGAGATGTGGCACGTCCCATACCGAATCACGGCGCACATCGAAACTAACCTCATTTCGGCGACATTCATCTCGGAAACTTTTCACACAACTTCAACCGACTCAGCAGGACACGTCCTTCGGGTGCGACAATAGGTGCACCGAATCAGGGCGAACACAAAGTCAGAACACCGCCAGCGACGGTGTGCGGGAAATAGTGCTCGTTACTGTCAACAAAAGCGATTCAATTCGATGCATGAGTGATCGATTGTCTCATCCTACTCTCCTGCAGGCGAGACCTCCGTCAATTTACTAGATGTTCAATCACACTTTGCAAAGGAGGTGGAACACAGGGAGGAGGAGCAGACGACAGCATCGTTCTGTGATTGTAATTCTTAAAGAACATCAACCGTCACCGCCAAATCCAGTGACAATAAAACGCTTGATCACGTCCAATTACAATCCCCAAACTATCCCCGTCCCTCCTTGGCCGGCATTAAGTCTGCATAATCCATCGATTCGTTGTGACACAAGAAGAGCTCTGGCCTAACTCCGTCAAAATGGTAATTTATGCTTTGCTTAACCTTCTCGCCGATGGCATCCCTTGACAGTTGTAAGAATTCGTCCTTTTTTTTCTGTTTTTGTTTTATTAAATACACACGAACAGACGGATTCACACTCTCCGGGCAGATAGTGTGTCCTGCAAGGACACTGGCTTCTTATTATTCAACTATAATGCTCAGTCGGGAGCGGACTGGGAAGAGGAAGCCGACTAAAAGGGACTTAAGGGCATCCAAGCGATTTCTTTTTATCGGTGAGGCCATGCCGAGTATCCTCCGCCTCCCTCTACGTTTGATTTTCAATTTTCCGGACACTATGGCGTCACAATGACGACGTCAAATGTTTGATTAAACTAATTGGAAGAGTAGTCCGGTCCTGTGAGGGATGTGAGAGGTAAACAGAAAAAAATATAGGAAAACATAAATTTCACCCAACGAGGCGTATACGTAATATTTTCTGATTTGTGCCTGTATCTGAAGGCTGAGATATGAGTTAATGCTCTCTGCGCAGCAAAGAGCTTGAAGATTGATGAACACGCTTTTGAAATATTTGGCCTATCCATCACGACCGAGTGGGGGAGGCGACTCTGAAGTGGATTGCGAATGGAACTGTTGGTCAATGGAGTCGATTACTGGTGGGGAACTCTGAACCGGGGGGGGGGGAGCACTCGAAACTGAAAAAATGTCAATTCTTGTCTCCTCTACGATTGTGGAAGTGATTAAGAGGCGCGCAGGGACATTTATCTGATCGTGGAGTGCCCAGTGAAAGACTTCTATCTAGACACCACCGAATCGAAGGATCATCCTCGCCAATCGCTGTGTCTTTGGGCTTGAAAGGCAATTGAGGAATAAAGCCTTCTCTCGAAAGTTCGAGGTATCCCTATATAAGACCTTGATAGTCCCAGTCCCGCTGTATGGCTGATGTAACCAAGGTGGACGAGGAGATTCTTGGTCGCTTCCAAGTCCATCGGGGTTTGGACGAGGAAACTGAACGACGAACTTTACACCGACGTCAATTTGTTCGAAGAAGTTCGAGGAGAAGAGGCTGTATAGCGTTCGAGGAGAGGAGTCCGTACAGCTACGTCGATCTGTTCAAACGGGTTCGACGAGAGGAGGCTGTACAGCGACATCTATCTGGCCAAACGACTTTGACGACAGGAAGCTCTACAGCGTCATCGATCTGATCAAACTCGTACGACTGGTCTCTTGTCTCTTGCTAGCTAGGTCACGTCGAGCAAATGGACACCAATGCCCGAGGGTCAACGCGGTAAAGGAAGACCACGTCTACGATGGCGTACGCAGCTGTTAAGGGACCTCGATCAGCAGACCGTGCGTAGCAGGAAGCAACTACCACACACTCAAACCCAGAGACACCCCGGACTAGAGCGCCAGCTAAAGGAGAGGCAGAAGAGGGAGATGCATGTTGGCTGAGGCCCAGGTGCGAAGAAGCCAAACGAGAAGAGAATCTAGAGGAACCCCCCAACATTCCTTTAACTTCCACAAAACGCTTTAAGTTGCAAGCCCCTTCCTCAAATTCAAGAGAGAGGAAGCATGTCTATTACAAGACAACATCCGGTCTGTTGTCTATCGATTACCGGATATCCTGCTGCTGTGTCCCCACCCCCCGGAACTTCTTCATCAATAATTCACTAGGCATCTGTCGTCACCCACTCAACAACGTGTCCCCCAACTCTGTGTCAAGTAATTAAAACAATTACCAACCACAGGCTGGGGACTCAGTGCTGATGTGCAACTCAATTAAGTGCAAATGCATATCATGTCTCCTCGCACACGCACACACACCCTTTGACCGAGTCATGTTGACGAAGAAGATATGGTAACTCGTTCAAAGTTTATCTCAAACTGCACAGAAACCGATTTAAAGTTCCACCCCTATCCTCCCAGCGCCGTCTGATGGTGTCTTCCATTAGCATTACCAGATTTGTCTCGCAAACCCCCCGAAAACAGCAGTCGGGCCCGTGATGGAGACCACTTCGGCTGCTAAGGCGATTACTTTTGAATTTATTTCCCCAGATGGCACTGGTTGGTATCTTGTATTTCCGGTTCCCCTCCCAGCCACGGCTCAGTCTCTGGTTTACGACAATTACTCAACGAATTGCCAACACACCATGTTTTCGGGGTTTTTGTCGTCTGCCAGCCTTGTGTATACAGACGGGAAAAAAACGACAAGGATAGTCGTCCTCGTATGAGTTGTAAATAATTCACGAATCGAAAGAGCATTTGGCGCGTCTAGTGGGTCCCCCTTGGAAGAGCTTCTCCACCAAGCGAGGGCACTTAATTGGCTCGAGATTTTTAATCTGGTCTTGTGATTTGCCGGCGTAGAGATAGAGACGTCGTGCGTGCGAGTCATGCCGGGGGACACTTTGAACGGATAATGCTTGCGCCGGCAGAAGGTTTGAAGAGCGACGAAGTAATTATATTGAAAGAGCTGTCATTTTAACGAGGTAATCTACCGGCGCGGAAGCGATGCGTTGATGGTGGAAGAGATTGCTTTGCTTTAGGTGAGAGACGGGTGCTTCAAAGATGCTTCTTAAGCTCGTTAATGTATCATTGTCGCATCAGAAGTCTGCCGCAACGATCACCCTTCTCGCGATACTCATCAGATGACTAACAAAAGCCGCCGCACAAGCCTAGGCCAAGGACTTTCAATTCTAGATGAAAAAATCAAAACGCACCCCCAAAGCAACGCCTTTGAGTTGCCAACATCCTTTTCCGGCGACCCTGCCATTAGCCTACTGCCTTCAGTCATTCCGGCGAAAAACAATAAGCGCCGAGGAAAAAAACGAGGGAATTGCGATTTGGTGTTTCCCTCAATTTAAGCCACCCCCTCCTCCTCCTCCTCCTCCGCCACGCCCCATTAGGGGAGAAAATAATTTCACCGAAAAAATGAATTTTTATGACTTCGCATCCTCGGGACGCCCCACATACGCCCCAGAGCTCTCATCGAAATGGCAGAATAAAATAACCGGAACACCTATGTCCTTGTGGCGTGACGCAGCCAGTCGTTCACCGGTAATAGCCGTGAAAATCGATTGAAACGCCACGTCGCGCTCCTTGGATGGAAACAATTAAAAACGAAGAGGAAAGGAGGCGCAGGGACGCTTCATTCAATGATTCTAGGAACTGTATTATGATAATGAACCGCGATGAATTTAAATCAGTCAAAACGTGTGCATGTGTTGATGTTGATGATTTTTGCGCTCAAGGATAATGCATAAGTTGTGTGTGTTGCCGCCCGTGTATCCTTGAACGATGCGTGCGAATGGGCGGGGGCGGGGGAGTCCATAATGAATTTCGAGTGCGAGCCGAGGACCCATTATAGTTGCCATGCTCCGAGGAATGTCAGATTAGAGAACGGAAATGTGTTTTAATGAGAAGATTGGGAGCGCAAATGGAAACAGTCAGTCAAGTGTGACCAAGTGTGACGATTTGTAGCTTTGATCAAAAGCTGTGAAGGCACGAGCGATGATTGGTGGGTGTTCTTGTAATCAAATCAATTCTGACTGGGAAATAAGCTGGAACATTAGAGGGGCTTCTTGATGAGATGGTGGCGCAAGGCAGGGAACCGCAGTCAATTCCCGCACATCAGCTGCGCCAAGTGCTGTAAATTTAAGCCTGTTTTTGATTGAATATAAAGCCTCGAGCCTAAGGTGCGACAAAAACCTCATGTGGCACTTTATCATCCCCCACTCCGCGGCTGTAAACTCCTAGACAAGTTAACATTTTATCGCTTCCAGCATGAATTCCTTTTTAAGAACCACAAAACAGAGTCCCCCCGGCCCCGGCAGCATCCACAATTAAATATGTCTCCACGCCACCGCCGCCAGCACTTGTGAATTCATTAGTCACAGTCACAGGTATGCGTACCATAAAATATTTAATACAACCTAAAATATTCAACGAGGCTGTAAAGCCCCCCGTCGTCGTCGTCGAGTATGTTTAGTGAGTTTAACAACTTTCAAATTGAAAACACTTAGAGGACTGTTAACGCGAAGTGCTTGGGAGGGAACGATCCCTCTAGCCAGGCGCGCTCCACTCCACTTAACGAGTGTGTGGGGGGGGGGGGGGGCTCCTCTGTCCTCTGTCCTCTCCCTCGAAACTAATCTTTTCTGTGGCCAAACTTTTCATTCATTCGCCGCCGTCTCCCTCGGCCAGCAACAAAACGATAAAACTACATTAAGGGCGCATTAAGAGGGAACAAACAGAAATCTGTAACCACATCACCGCAACGGTGGACTTTTGGTCTTTTGGACAAACAAACAACACAACTCGACAATCCCCTTAATTTGCTCATGCTCCCCTCCCCCTCTCTGCCCCTCTCTCGCTTCTCGAGTCGAGTACCCACACAAAGGCAGGCTCATACAATGAAGCAGCAGCAGCACCAGCAAAGGTTATGTTCGCCCTCCTCCTTTAATTTTTATTGGCATATTCTGCGCCTAGGTTCCTTGCCGTTGGAGGTCATGTTGTACTTTTATTGTTAGTCTCTCTCTCTCTCTCTCTCTCCTTCACTCACTCTTCTCTGGTTCGCCTGATAACTACACATACTACACGCTTCTGCTTGGCCGGGCCCTTGTGCGTTTCATGGACCGCGAAATTGTATGCCAACCCCAACCCCACCCCATCGTTGCGTCGCTTCGGAGGAAGAGCCAAAACTTTTATGGCCACCGCTGCTCAAGAGCACGGAATAATTTTATTAAGAGTGCTCCCGCCTCCGACTCGGGATGTTAATAAAAGAAACGAATATTCTGTTTTCACCTCCTCGCAGCGAGGTCCTTAATGAAAACCAAACCGAAAACCGTGACGCCCTCAATATCACGCCGCTACGGTGCGCGTGGCCGCCTGTGTGGGTGTCTGTGGTGGTGCATATTACATGTGAGCAGTTTTTAATTCGCTGCTCGATATCCAATTAGGTCGACATTGGCGATGCAAATTAATTAACAAAAAATAAAATATAACGATATTCTCAATTAATTGAGTTGGCCAGAGGCGGTGAAAGGGCAGCGGGAAGCAGCAATCAATGGGGGACTACTCCACTGATGCCGAGGATACTCGTTGGGGACCAGTGACCGAGAACGGGCCAAGGGGTAAAAGCTTTAAGTCCCACTAGCAACGGGGGTCTCTGCAACATTTACAACGATTCTGTGGCTGTGGTGGTCTCTGCTAGCTCTGCAGGCCAAATACGCTTCAGTTCAGCGCTTTAAATGCTGTACCAAGAGACCAGGCGCAGAGTAGACGCAGTGTTGGAAGTCCATGTCGCTAGGAAATAAATTTGATGCTCCGACGGAGCCACAAACTCGTCACCGTTCGCAAAAAATCGTCAAGACTAGCCAGAGGATCAAATTGCACTAACCGTCGTCTAAATACAAAAACAAACTCGAGACTCAACGGCGTCACCGAGAATTTCTTAAAAAACGTCACGACCAGCCACGGGTTCAAGTTGCAAGAACCGTCGTCAAAATGAGAATATGTTCAACTAAAACCCTTGCGGTCTTGGCGGTTCGTTATTTGATGCCCAGGATCCTGCACGGACACTCGTTTGATGGATTGGCTCATTGTCCTTGGCTGTGTACAAAAAATATGCTCAACCAATCCCTGGTCGCTCTCGGACCGTAGCGCCACACGAAGAAGACAAAACTTGCCTCCTTTTGAATAGATGGCCATTCGCATCAACTCCTCAAGAATCCCCTCGCATCAGGTCCTCATCTCCATCATTAATCAACAACAAAGAACAATACAAGCCAGCAGCAAATCTCCTAAACACCGCATTTTGTCTTCGAACCTCCTCGCCTCCCCCCCCCCCCCCACCTCCATCCAGCTCCCAGCACTCGGCTCACAGTCTCCGGGCCGCACTTAATTAGAGCAACGCCATGACAACCTCCATGCTGAATCAGTCGCCTCGCCTCAGACGGCCGGCGTCTAATTTTTGCCAAATTAATAACCAAAGCATTGCGTCTCGGGCCGAGATCCTTACGGAATCACTCAACAGATTAGAGCCGAAAGCACACATCTCCACCATCCACCATTAGGCCAAGACCCAAAATCATTAATACAACAGCCATCGGATCGCTAAAGCAGACGTCGCTGATGAGTGGAGGCTCATATGACAACTAATGGGGTTACGCACACCTCCACGGCAAGTTAATGAGTTTTCCCCGGATGCCGTCGGGAGTCAGGGCCGCGGATGTATCAGTTCACACCTTAATAAATGTACACTAACTCAATTCCGGGCCACAAGACCGCTTCCTACACGAAACACACGCCATTAGCGACGACGACGACGCCAGTCTTGGGTAACTCTCTCACTATTTGACTTGCAATCGAGCGGTGGGACGAGGCGAAATGTAATTAATTGTGTCCTGGTTTTGTCTGTTTGTCTCCATCTCCGCCCCCACCACCAGGGCTTATGCAAAATGAAATTAAAGACCCACAAGACTATTTGCCGAGGATGAGTGCCGGAATGTGTGCCGTCGTATGGCACCGTATGCAGCCACTCGGGATGGGAATTGCCGGAGCTTAAGGGGACCAGTGTGGCATTCAAATTGGAACAGAACATCGCAACAAGGCCACACAGCATGTGTGTGAGTCACGTGGGGCTATTTTAGAAACATCACAACACACTCCGTCAGCAGCTGTCACTCCAAGGACTGCGGGACAGCACCAGGTGCTGATTATTTCTTTGCCAAGCTTAATCGCATCCAACCAAGTGATGTTCCTGTTCATGCCACTCAGTGCATCTCCCCCCTTCTCCTCCACCGCCGGGCACATGGCGTGTCAGTCACAATTGAAATAACGCTGCGTTGCTTTTGCTTTCGCTCTCCCTTCTGTTCTCATCGCCGTTGAGAGGATTTTCCTCGCCAATCCAGTGGAACAGCGTAAATGGCGTCTTAATGTCAACTGACACTGTCAGGTGGCGTGTCGAATGCTCTCGCGTTTGCATAATTCAATTTCCATCCAGCGATTTACACACGGAGGACGGTCGTCGGGCGCCACTTCGGCAATCGATAGCGTTTAGCTGTGGCACCAAGTGGCGGTTGTTTTTCTTTCTCAATCGCCTGCGGCTGATGGCTAAGAAGCAATTATCCTGCAGTCCTCCTTAGCCGGTGGATTTCTTCAACTTTTGTGTTAAAGTGCGTCAAGGATTCAGCCCAGTTAAGCCATCGCTATTGTTGGCACAATGGCGCTGGCAAACAGGATCAACAATTGATCCTTTCGTATTCATGTTTACAGGCGATGAATTGCGAATAAATTGAATTTCCGGATCCTTTTTAAATATTCCCCCAAATGACTGGTCACACTGTGGCCCCCCGCTCATCCATCCCGACGGAAACATCTCGGCGGAGGCGTGCAAATATTTTATGGCGCATTTTTTCCCCGGTTCCTGTTCAATTTTGTATGCGATCCGTCGACGGGGAAAATGTGTGCATTTATTTACCGTCGGCCACACACACACGTCACACATATCAATTTCATTTTTATGCGCACGCTTCCGACTGTCGTCCTCGTTTAAAATTGAATGCTGACGGCTGGGCCATAAACAACCGATGTAGCGCAGTATAAAACAATGCACACGTAATGGCCACGAAATAAAAACCAAATCCAATGGCCGTCGAAAAGTAGCAGCAACAGAGAGAGAGAGCGGACATCAGGATGGATGTAATTCAAACGGTCAGCGTCAGAAGTGAGCCGCAACGGCATTGGCCATCAAACAAATAGCTCGACAACGACAATAGTACGCGGAGCATTCGTATTTTATTGACCCGACGAGTGCTGCGAGGAGGCTGTATCCGAAGCCATCGCCCGGGGAGGACACGTCGAGAACATGAGGCGAACTCGACGCCGATAATGGACGCAATGAGCCGTACGAATGAATGCAAAAATTGGGTCATTCAATCGGCTTATGCGAGTGTATTTTCATGTCGCTCATGTGGGCGGAGTGCAATTAAGTCGATTTGTGTTCGGATTAAGCGCGATGTGTGTCGGTGGGAATGTTCAAAGATTAAAAGCCAATTTATGTTGGAGTACCCAATATCTGGCAGGGAGCGTGAAGAGCAACGTCTGGATGGGAATCAATTAGTCAAGGGAGAGAAGTTTCCACTTTGAACGTTGAAAGGGTGGTACATTCTCACACCTCCACAAGTCAGTTCCTACCGCAGGAAAATTAAGTGCCCATTCTTGGGGGTTTTCACTCTCATCCGCCGACCATTCACCCGATGAAGGGGTTAATGCCTCCTTTACGACTTTATGCGAGTTTAAGTGAACGGTCCTTCAAAGTCAGCCCTGGCCCACAGAAGATATTCAGAAATTCCTTTCTAAAAACAAACCATCAATTGAACCTACAGCCACCTAGCACCAGCACCAGCACCAGCACCAGCAGCAGCAGCTTGCCACTTGAAAAACATTTTGCCAGCCAAAAACCAGGTCAGCCATGCCGAACCGAATCACTCGCCCACTTCATTCCACAGAACACAGAATTGAATGCCGTTCGCCCATTTACATGATTATGAGGAGCACTCTTGAGGGTACGAGCCAGCAAAAGCCGCATCAAGCTGAAGAGCAGCGGATGCTCGAGTGTGCTGCTTAAAGTTTTTCAATAATTCCACCGAACCCCCTGCCAACTCCTCTCTTTGCTCTCTTTATTCTTGTCATTGACGTCGTTGTCGTTGTCGTTGTCGCTGCCCGTCTTCGTCTCCGCCAGTGTCTAGTCGGGGTGGCTTTATTAGTCGACTTCCACCGAGTCGTGCCGATTACAATGGCCACCTTGGTCGTTGAGGTTTCTGAGTGATTTCTGGCCGCACTTACGGCGAAGCAAAGTCATTTAAATTCTGCGGAATACAGTCTGCTAAGTCCCTCTAGATTCGATATCTTTCGGATTCATATCAAGAATTGGAAATTATTCAAAACTATTCTTCGCATGCTTGCGGTGCAGTGGGGGCGAGAAAATTTTCGCGGTGCCGTCCAAAGACGGGAAAAGAGTGCACAAAAATACACAAGGGAAGTCAGCCACAAGAGTGAGCAGAAAGTTGATGCTCGTCTGACACTGGCGGCGGTGGTGGCGGTGGTGGCGGTGGTGGCGGTGGCGCTGTCTTGGTGGCACTGACTTGGTGCTTAAGTAAACTTCGGGCGAAAAGTTCGTGTCCCCTTAGCCCGCTGCCTGTGCATTCCCATCCAACTGCTGAACGGGATAAGAAGGTCAACGCAAACTTACACCAAGATGTGGCTTTCTGTTAAAAGGACACCGCCGCAGGGAGGGATGCCCTCCTCCCACGAAAATGAAAACGATTTTCAAACTGATGGCTAATGTAATCAGAGTTGCCAGACTTGTTAAATGAATTTGAAATTAGTTTCATCTTCTGGATGGCGCGGACGGTTGGCAGGCGGTGAACAATGCAATGAAAGGATACACGAGCTGATTGGAGAGAAACTCAAAATTGAAGGCGCCTGGGGGACAAATGAGTATGATTCCGGCCACACAAAGGGGGATAAGAGCCGACGGAACTTCCAACCAATTGTGTGTGGTGTGGTTTTCAATTCCAGATGCTTGGACTGCGATGGGAAGGGAAGAGCGAGTCCTTAAGTGCAACTTTTTCAATATTTTTTTAGACAATTTCCCGAGATGGAAAATAACTTTTGAATCAGTCTTGAACTGTGTGCCCAACCAATTGGACTGCAGAAGTGGTAGGTAACCTAGTTGGGCCGCTGTGGCAGTTGGAAGATGAGCCATGGAAAGGCTCCAAAATCCTTACTATACACTGTACATTTTTTTAGGTAAAAAATTCGATGTCGTCGGATCCACTCCAGTCTTTGGATTTCGTTAATACACATCTCAACACATAACCACAGGTGCGCACAGGTCGTAGGTACGCCTAGTTGGGCCGCTGTGGCAGTTGGAAGATGAGCCATGGAAAGGCTCCAAAATCCTTACTATACACTGTACATTTTTTTAGGTGAAAAATTGGATGTCGTCGGATCCACTCCAGTCTTTGGATTTCGTTAATACACATCTCAACACATAACCACAGGTGCGCACAGGTCGTAGGTATGCCTAGTTGGGCCGCTGTGGCAGTTGGAAGATGAGCCATGGAAAGGCTCCAAAATCCTTACTATACACTGTACATTTTTTTAGGTGAAAAATTGGATGTCGTCGGATCCACTCCAGTCTTTGGATTTCGTTAATACACATCTCAACACATAACCACAGGTGCGCACAGGTCATAGGTACGCCTAGTTGGGCCGCTGTGGCAGGTGGAAGATGAGCCATGAATAGAGCTTATAGAAAATGAAAAGACGCTTCTTTTGAGCCCAAGATCTGCCTGCTACGGCCGATAGAAGGGAGAGAAAAATGACGGAGAAGGCAACCTTTCATTTCCCTCAAATGAGTGCGTCACACGGAATGAACCCAAATTTCAGGATAATTTGAGCAGGAATCCAGTGCCCACCACAACTGTAATTGAACTCGATTTGAAAATCCTTTTTTCGGATCAGTTTCCAATTCACGCCCTACGCCCGCACAAGACTGAACATGAAACGAAGTCAACCACAAGTCCATTTGCGCTGGCAAATCTACATCAAATTATTTACACAAGCTTTGGCTCCGACAAAGGGACCTGAATCCATTCGCATTCTTTTCGTCAGCCACCGGTGATAGATGATGCCACGGTGGCAGTGGATCTCAGCTCAAATTGTCGTCAATATTTCATTGAAGACGCATGAGAATATCTCAACTGCCCGGCCAAATGGACGATCGTTAGTCATACAAAAGGACAAATCTTCTCTCACGCACACAATCCCGAGTTGTCTTAGAGAGAATGATAAAGGACCATAATGAGATGGGCTTTTCATTCCATTTGAAAGGACACTGGGGACAGTATAATTTAAGGGCCCACCTCCTATCCCTTTATTCTCTGTTTATTATGCGGTTTTATGCGAAGGATTCGGTCTTAATTAATGAGTACCTATAACCATTATAAGTGTGAGCTGGTTCGGTGGACTTTTACGAGACACATTCCGACGCGACGGCAATTTTTGCCGCTCCACAGAATGCAGGCGACCCGCAATGAAACGGAACGGAACGGATGTTGCGAGATAATGAGGAAATTAACTGGAAATTTGAAGGCTCCCCCGCAGAGGCGGACACTGCTGACAATGGCTGAGGAGGCTGGGTTGGGTTGGGTTGGTTTTATGGAGTGCAACCTACTGAATATTTCATCAGACAATCTGAGTGGACATTGTGAATTGAAAGCAGCTGAATTCACACTCAGCCCTTAGATCAGATCCGAGTGCCGAGCAGACCAGAGAGACAGGACAGACCAAATACCTGAACACGAAAAAAAGGAGCAAAAAAATACCAACGACACCAATGAACTTAATGGAAAGTTTCGTGCCTCCGCGCCGCACGCAATCACTTGAATTTGAAGAGTGCCAACGATAAGCAAGTGAATAAACGCACAGAGGTTGAGGTGAGGATGTGAATGCGAGAAAACTGCCACCAAATGTGACATTTCTAATCCAATCTTGTGCTCAATTCGTGTTAACGACGCCGAACCACGCGAATAGTTATCGATTTTCAGCCCTCACATGGGGCGACAGCAGCAGAAGCAGGAAGTAGAACGGAAGGATATCAACGTGGGCGACGGAGGGAGGTCTTTTCCAAATTACCCCCCGCCACGAGTATCATTTCCCATGTACTCGTCGTCGTCGTACGTATCGAACTCATTATTATATACTTATGTGTGTATATTTTCTTTTATTTTGTTCGCTTTGACCTCGTTTTTCTTCTTTTATTTCGCAATAATAACAACCTCCAGTTCCTCGTCCCCGTCGTCCTCATCTAAAATTGACTACGTTATAATAATTATGATATCCTACGCTTGCCGGGGATACAGCACACCACCCAACGTGTGGTCGCGGTATGTATTTTTTATTCGTTTTTTTTTTTCTCCTACACTGCCGTCCCATTATTCTTTGCAATCTCTTTAAGGATTCATTCAGCCGATGAAGTGGTTAGAGGCATCATAAACGCCCACTTTTCAGAATACTTTGTTCCCTCGCCTCCCCACCTTGAATGCCTATGCAAAGGACAATATTCATGGTACTGAGGCGGCCGCCAACCGCCTCCACACATGTGAACACACACACACGCTCTTCACTTCATAAAGGATCAATTATAATGGAAATTCCGCTCGTGTGTTTTTTTCTCATTCTTCTTCGTCTTCTGTGCCGTTTTGTTCCCTTATCCTTGGCTCGGCATTAACCTAATGTGCACATGCTCAAGTGGAACGTTTCTAAAGGGGACGTGTTCATAAGTGTTCATAAGGAAGAGCGACTCGATTAAGGACATCTCCAATCCTTCTTTTTTTTCTTCTTATTTTGTTGTTTTTTTTTTTTTTTTATTCTCCCACCGTCATTGACAACTTCAACCTTGCCGCACGCGGGCTATATATGCAAGCTGAGGGCTCGCTAGGACCAAGAGGTCATTACATTGTGCAGGTGAATAATTTACGCGGTTTGAAGGAGGCGCTCGCCTTCGATGTTCACGGACGCAGACGATATGCGAGTTTGGGTTTTTTCCGTTGGAGCCATAAAGACAACCATCTCATTAATTTTAATTCAAAAAAATAAAAGAAATGAAGCCAACTTCATCAGGTGGCATCGGCGCTGCGATGAAGAGGAGTGATGACGCTGACTCATCGGGTGGCGAAAGGTACGTTTCGCGGCGCTCGCGAGCTAAATTTTAATTTAAGTTTCAAATTGGTGTTCAGGTGTTGAATCGGATTAGGATTAATTGTTTCGAAAGCAGAGCTTACGCCGGGAGAAGGATGCGAAATGCGAGAGCGTTACTCGTAAAGTTTTGATGAAATAAGATTGCGCCGGCAGCGCTGAGCTGAGCGGAGAGTATTTTTCCTTGGATTCAAGCGGGGGGGGAAAGTGAAGAACTCTGATTGTTTAGCAAGTTCCATCGAACAACGCACAGTTTCCATCTGGTTTCCATCACTGTTGACTAAATTGCACGAAGTTAAGTCATCTCTCCCCTTTGTAGCGTAGTCTCCTTTCATCCCATTCTCCACTTAATTGCTGCAGCAAAGTACGGCGTCGTCAATTGTAGCCTCACATGGATCTCAAAGTCAAACAATCCCCTTTTCACATCCACAGCTTGTGTCGTCGTCCTTAAACCCGTGGCAGTTCTGTGTTCCGTGAACAATGGCGTCCTTTCATACGCAACAGACTGTGCTTGTGAACGTGTCAACAGAACAACCCTTTTGTCTTTCCACAGCGACGCTTTTAAACGCCTCCTCTCTTCGGCGCTCAGGAGTGAGCAAACTAAAGATGAATTACTGGTAATTACGAAAAAGAAGAAACCTTCATCGCCGCTCCTCGTCGGAGTGTGTGTGCGAATCTCAGGTAAACAACACCAGACGAGGAGCAATTTTGTTTAACCCTCGTGTCATCGTGAAATGGGAGAAAATTAACTTTCCACCTCGCAGCAGGACGCCCTGAGATGCAGTAATTAAATAAAGAACTACTATCGGGTGATGAATATCCTTGCTCTGAGGAAGGGGCGCAAGTGTGAGCTACGGCCGAACCCCTTCGAGCCAAATATCCTTCTCATTTGAAATTCACTCATAAGCAGGTCCTCCTCGTGTCAGGGATATGGGATATGCATGGGATCTCTGCCGAAACACATCCCCAGTGAGGTCGCACGGAGGGGGGTGATGGATATAACTTTGCAAAATTTTGATAATTGAAAAAGTGTGGTGCACAGGAAGTAACTCAGAACTGATGTCGGGGCGGTTCAAAGGGGTGAGCCCTGCCTGGCTGGGTGGATGAAAAACCTTAATTAAAGTGAAACGTCCTAGCAGTGAATGGGAATGGCAAGAGGGTGAGCGGCAGAGACACTGCCACTCCCCTAGCATTTCCGAGATGGAGAGACATTAAAATTGCAAATCAATAAACGAAATCAAGTATTCAGCTTGAGAGGATTGTGCCGAGCTTTACGGCTCCGGAATGGGCGGTAAATCTTCGATGTGCTCGAGGATTTTTCTCCTAAGTCATGGGCACTCAAATGTGAATACTTGATGCGATCGCGTATGATTCGGTAAATGCGTGAGTGTGTGTGCTGAGGGACGGTGGAGGAAGGGTTTAGTCATCACAAAGTCGCACTTGAACTTCAATAAGGGAATACGAAATGAGGAATCCATTAAGCGACACTCGATAGAGCGCACAACGTTTCACGTCGTTAAATCTGGATAAAAGGACATGGGGACAGCCCATCCCAACTGAGACTCAGTTTCGCCTTTGTTTCAGTGCCCTGCCGCTTCGGCTAAGCACAAAACTTGTTTTAATTGTCCTTGCATACGTCAGCATTTGTCTTCATTAGCATTTCACGTGGCAGACATCGGCCTCGCCTGCTGTGTCTGGATAAAAATTAACCACACAGTCAGCCGCCTCATCTGCATACAGCACCCGCCCTTGGCAATAAATACATATCCGCCCAAATCCCCGGAGAAGGACGAGGACCAAACACAAATATCCCTCTCTCCGTCCAATCCTCCAATCCCACCGAAGACTGGCGAATTTGCCAGCAACGGGAGACTTGATGAATATTTCAGACAAAGAGGCATCATTCCACCATTAGCAGGCCCGCCCGTCCAGCCAGTTGGTCGCTAAATCACACAGGGAGCCTGCAGTGGCCTAGGGGAGACAGCAGCGCCAGGAAGAGCCAGCCATGTCGATTCCGAATCGGAAACGTGTACACACTCGGGAAGTGAATAATTATGAATTTTGCATGAAATTATTACTGCGTGACTACTTGGCCACGAACAGAAACACAGGGCATCCAGGCAATGAATGACTGTGTCTGACAGACGGAATGACGGCATCGCCTGATTGATTGGTTGAAGCGCTGGCTTGCGATTTGCAAATCGGGTGATTGCCTTTTGAATGCGGATGAGGTGCTCGTAAACGGACGAGATTTACGAGCACTGTTCGGGTTTTTATCTCCGAACGCCTGCCGGGGGAGGTTTTCATTCGGTGCTCCAGAGATGAACATGCATGCAAATGCCCGTACTTATGCTGATCAAGTGGAGGACGAGATGAGGTTGTTGTTATGCTAAACTACGGGCTTGTGGTTGTGGCTACAGTGTGGCCCACGAAGCTATGCAGTGAATGGAAAGGAAACCCAATCCAAAAGGTCGCCTAAGAGTATGCATTTAATGTGAGTGCGAGTTGTCTGCCGTTGACAGTGGAGGACACAATGGCGATGGGTTTTCTGTTGAAAGGACGGATTTTTGAGAATTCGTAATCAGATTGATGGATACTTCATTGGTACCAAAAAAGGAAGGTTTCGGGGGCACTACAAAAAAAATCAGAAGAGAAGTTGCTTCAAACAGTGGCCAAAGAGAGGTTTACAAAAAAGCTTCAATCTTGGAAGACCTCCGACGTCTCAAGGAACATTGTCCGTCCGACGATGTCTGCCCGCTTAGGCTGCTGCAAGAAACCCTACCTCGTCGCCACAGTAAATACTGCAAAAAACCGAGATCAAAGGCAGAACAACTCTTCCCACTGTTTCGCTCTCTCTGCTGTTTCTTTGGACTCAACTGGCAAGGCAGGGAGCTAGCAAGAAATTATTCTAGAGGCCTTTTGGTTGATACTCGCTCACGGGTCCCCTGACCATTGTGGAGTAGTGGGAAGCCTTGTCGAACCGGGAATCGAACCCAGACGCCCAGACAAATGGCCACGGCGACCACGGCTTCACTCGATATGTTTTCAAGGATCGCCTCAGACATCTGCTCGCTTGATCCTTTCTTCTGCGCATCTTTCATTTCTTTCATTTCACGTCCAGCGGATGTGTTGACGTTGATGTTCACTGATTTCTGTTCGTACTTGACAAGTAGCAGGAAGCAACACAAAGGTCATGAGGCCTTTGTGGTTCCTTTTCGTAGGCAGGCCAAGACTCATTCACTCACGATCCTCTCCATTTGCTATCGATTAATCGACATCCCTACTTGTGGCATATGTTCCTAAATAAATGAAGGAAAACCTCACATTTTGTCGAGGTGCAACACAACTCCTTTCAGAGGAACTCGGCCGCGCCCAGGACTCAAGCACTTTTACCCACGCACTGTACACCCCTCCAGGTACATTCCGGACACATAATCACCCCCATTCAACCCAGTTTAGGTCAGTGCAGCTTAGCTGACGACAACGAAAGCATTCAAATTGCATTCAAGCGTCCATTTGCAGGGAATTTTCCAAATTCCATTCGTCCTGCAAGGACTACCCACCAACGGCTGAGTTTTCTGTCCCATCTGACGCAGTTTATGCACCACCAAGTCATTTACATTCATTGCAGTCCTTCAAAAGTCCTTGAAATTCGAAAAATCAAATTTCGCCTCTCCAGCCCAAGAAAAGTCAACTCGACTGGTTTACCATTTTACTGCATTTTTTCGCCTGAGAAGTGCCAATATCTGAAAATTCGATTTTCGCGATAATTCACCGCTCGAATGAGTGCAATTTGATGGGGCTGTGTGTGGAGGACTAATTACAAGTGATCTGCATTCGAATTTTTCTCATTTGGTGGGGTTTTGCGGCTGAAAAGGTTATTTCTCAATTTTGATGACGTCACAAATCGAACATATTTTGTCTGTTTTTAGGAGGAGGTCTGGCAATGACATGATTGATTTGCACCGAGTTGGTGACAGTTGTCACAGATTGCAGTGAGAGAGTTGCCAGAAGGGGAATTTTTGGTGCAGAAGAAGTATTTTTTTTTGTTTATTAATTAAATTGCGGGGCGTGTGGTTTTTGCACGTTTGGGTGTGCGTTAGAGTGTGGGGACGTATGGGGGCGCGTGTGGTGGCGCGTGTGGAGGTGCGTGTGTGGTGGTGCGTGTGGTAGCGCTTGACGGGGCGTGTGGGGAGGCGTGTTTGGAAATGAGTGTGGGGAAGCGTGAGGGGACGCGTGTGAAGACGCATGTGGGGGGGCGTGTGAAGACGATGTTTCGTTTTCGTCCTTGTGATGAGGCGTTTTTGTCAAGTTTTGTGACATAGTCTACAGAGATTTTGTCGCAAAAGCAAGTGGAAAGGGACCTCAATCAGCTCTGCATGTGAAACTAGAGGCAGACGGGCTAAAGATCAAGCTGAGATGGCGTCAGACGCTTGTTGGTTGAGGCCCGGGTCCACACCGGACTGTAGCGTCAATAGACCGCTCAAAAACAGCAAACAAAAAGTTCATAAAAACCCCGTCAGACCAAGTCAACAGCCACACTCCCCTTGTCGACCCCAAGTCCTCTCACCAAAATCAAAGGCAACATCTGTTAAGCATCAAGCTGATTCGAACAAGACAAGTAACACTGCTCAGCCTTCACAAAACTGTCAGAGTTCCTCTGATTGATTGATAGACGCTCCCGTCGGCACCGACAATTGATAACCTCTGACAATTGAAGCCTCCGGCTCCGTCTCCTCGCATTTAGCACTTAGGCAAGATATCCGTCGTGTTCGAGACTTCAAAGGCAATCGGATAAACAGCCAAAATATGCGAACAAACAATCAGTGTTGACAACACTGCTGTCGCCACCAATTTCGTGTCCCAACAACCCTTTGCCGACAAGGAAGCAAAAAAAAGAAATCCAATTTTAAGTAAAACACAGAAAAACATTCCATCAGATGGTGCCTATCCCAACGAGCCATAATTCCCATTGATCTCCACAATGTTGGCTTGTCATTCCCTATTCACGGCGAAAGGAAATAAAAGATCCCCCTCGTCTGAATGCAGCCTTTGGATGGATGGATTTGAGAATAAAGGGATGCGCCCCTTCACCACGTCCTCGTCGTCTTTTCTCTTCTTTATTTGTACCACGTGGTAGCCACTCCTGTTCCGGAGGACAACATCACACACCAATCCAGCAGTGAAAGCCGCGTTCTTGTTCAAATATCCTTGTCGAAATGTGTCTCTTCACTTCCCTCCCAACGGCAACGCCAACATCACACCAATAGCAAATGCAAACAGACAAGACACGGCCTGGTGGGTCTTGTAAGTGGATCTGGGGAGCTGCGGAGCCGGGGGAGACATAAGAGAACAAAAAGGACAAGACGGTGAAAGCAGGGACAAAAAAAACACGGAACGAAAGTCTTCCCTCGAATTGGAATTGTATGCGATTTTAGAAAAGTGGTGTTACTTCACGCTCTCGCCCCAGTCTTTAGGGTTTTCATTCGTGACGCGAATGCAGGATTCACTGCGCCCCTTCCCCCCCTAAAGGGATGAGCGGGACAGGAGCTCGCATTTGAATATGCAACGAAGCAGGAAAGAGTCGCCGCCCCATTCCACCGCTCCCCGATTCCATTAAGTACACACACAGTGGCTGGCTGTGTGGATCGATCAGGGAAATGTGTGCACACACAGCCAAGGAGACTCCACATCCGCAACGAGGACCAGCAGAGAATTGAGGTTAAGGGAGGTGGCAAGCTGGGAAAAAAATCAAAAAAAAAATCAAAGAAACGACTGCTAACAGCAACAAGTCAGTTAAATGCCACCATTCATGTACTTTACGTGCCCGGTTAATGCTCCGAAGAATTCTCATTTCACGTCGCTTCTGATGTGTGCGCCAACTGCCTAGGAGGACTTAGGGGTGATTAGAACCATCGCCACACCATCGCTGCGTTCGAAATGAGAGCATTTCGCATTCCTTGTGGAACATTTTAGCGCTGCGTTTCGCTATTAAGTCGTTGTTCACACGTCATTGAGCGTGAATGAGTCAGGTACGGTTCGTCCTGCTTAGGATTCACGTCACTCACGCGGCCGCCCAGAGAGTTGCCTCTTCATCGTCGCTTTGGTGCTGTGTTTACTTTCGGCGTAAGGCAGAGTTTTGCCCAAATTAGCCAAGAAGAACGTTTCTCCAGAGGAGGAGTGTGGTGGTGGTGAGCGTGTTAAGCGCATGTTAATGCTCCTTAAGCCACCCGAACCGTGCAGTGCTGTCAAAAATTCCCCCACTCCTTCCTCCAGACATCCATTCAAGTCGAATCGAGTAAAAATCCGAGTGGATTAAGAGAGTTCGTTGGAAACACGAGCGCTGTGTGAATAAATTAAATCAAGGAATAAGACTGACAGTGTTGCTTGAGCACAGACTGTCTTTGAATTGGTTTACTGCGTCTTGCACGACAAATCCCCAGAGTGGCTGGGACGTTCAAACAAACGACGTGGCGGCGGAGGCGGTCTTTGGACTCTGCTTACATAAATCATGCTTTGTGGGCGACAAAGTTAAAATAAACGAGGCGACTCACTGGTACACTGGACGAATGCAATTTAATTAGAAGCAGAATTGTCCTGATTTTCCAGTTCAGAGGAAGCACTTACTTTGCGGGGCAAAAATGGCAGGAGACCAGCACAAAGTGTGGAGAGGCAGGCCGATGACTGATTGCACGCGCCATTGGTGAATTGCTTCAGATGGATGGAGAGGCCTAAAGGTCTTGCCTAATGAAGCACAAGATGGAGAGTGGTTTTGGTTGAGGGTATTCGGTGAAATGGACCGTTGCGTGCTGGGCAAACTTGATTGAGGCCATGCAACGCTAACGAGGCTGCAAAGAGATGAAAGAAGGCAAACTCAAGTCGGAGCTCCTTCTGATGGGAAATTCTGGGCGAAGTGGCACTCGTCATAGAGTCAAAGGATCCTGTCCTGTCTAACTGGTAAAAAGTGTCATGAAACCGATAGTAGAAAGTTAAACCCTCTCTTTTCCAAGTCGATTTACAATCAATTTACTCACAAGACATGCCGTCACAAGTTCAAGCTGAACACCAAACTCTCTGAGATACTCACCTGGAAAGAGAAGAGAACAGAAAATCACATAAGTTCTCAGTTAAATTTGCACAACAACTACAACAAAAGGGGAACAGAAACAAAAGTAAACACAACAGTCCCTCGCCCAGCCCCCCTCACACACACACACACACACACAATATTTCCTCGATTTGCTAAGTCAACACGAAAGAGCCCGAGACACAGCCTGGGGGCGCATTAATTCCGCCCATGTGCCACTGTGTATCGATTCCAATTGACAATTTACCTGAAAACGAGTAGCTCCCCCTCGCCACGGCTCCCGCGTTTCGAAACTTTGATACCGTTGGCAAATAAATTTCAATTGAAAATTCACCACCACACCCTGAGCTGCTGCTGCTGCTGCCCGGTTTATTGTTGGAATTCAGGTGAAAAGCGGACATAATACCGCTGCGCGGAGGCCGTCGTCAGTGACGGTGTTTATTTTTTCGATTTATTTGATGTAAGTCGACATGGTTCTCATTTCAGGTCTCTCGCTCTGTTTGAAGAGACGACGATGACGACGATTTAATCAAAGTCTGCATCCCCTCCCCCCCCATCGAATTTGTGTCGATTGGGGGCCGTTCTGGAGATCACTCATTCTCATGATGAACCGACCACATTGCTGGCCTGTCAAATGGGATCTCGGTTGAAACGCTTAATTTTCCAATTCCCATCTGCGTAGTGGGCGGGGGGGGGGGGCTTTCCCAATTTTCCTAGACGAGATTGAATTTTCCCCAATCGATTCGTTCTCCCCCGAGGGATGCCGTCCCCATTATGACGTAAATTTGATTTGTGACGGATCATAATCACCGAAACTATAAACTTTGATATTATCACTTGTGAACCGGAGTCCCTGCCAAAAGTTTCTCGTGCCCGGAGGGAGGCCAAGACGACGAGAAGAAGAACGCCACCGGAAACTGCCATGTGCACAGACACGATTGCAAGTCCATACGTGGTTTTGTGGCTCAGGGCTACCGACCTCACCTCCAACAGAATCCCCACCCCCGACAACGGGTCTGGTTGCCAAAAATCGTGGCTATAGTGTATTAGAAGATTAGAGTTTGCCGCAATGCGGCTGGGGGGAGCGAATCAATATGGCTACATAATCAAATTGAATGGTTCTTCAATTGTGGCCGAGTGTGCTCTTGAACTTGCCGAACTCGAATGTGCCCCGACTTGGTTGAAGTGCCACGCTTTGAGGGTACTTAATCCCCAGTCGCCAGCATGAACTATAGAATATGACAATCCATGAACCCTCATCCATCCATCTCGCATCAAAGGTCGATCCCACACGAAACCTGCGCAGCATCACAAAAGGACCTTAGAATGAAATGAGTACGCCGCAGGCAAGCTGATCCCACATGCACGCTCGTCTAGGCCGTGCATGGTCTCGGCCCTCATTCCACCCCTCCCCCACCCTCTGTCAGAAGGTTGAATGGGAAAAAATCAGCGCTTTGTCCCAGAAAAAGAAGTCATTCTCTCTCTCTCTCAGCATGTCTTTGAAATCCTTCCTCCTTCGCTGTCAAGAATGAAATCATGTTCACAGAAGGGGGGAGGAGGAAAAATGCAATCTTTTCAGCGACGTCCCAGATAACCTCACATTCAAGCAGAACTACAGCTGTACTTATCGAGAGCGCAGCATAAAGGGACCAAAGAGAAGATTACAAGAATCCTCGAGGTGCATATGAAACAGTGGATGGATGGATTTGGGGCCGGAAAGGGTGGAAGTGCACACACACATCCGCCCGCCGCTCACTTTGTAATCCAGTTAACAACCGCAAGAAACGAGAACAAGAAGCCAGTCGTTGCCGTCCTTGCCTCGGCCACTTTACGAGCTCTCCGAAATGGCACCAGCAGCAGCAGCAGCTTGAGTGCATTTCGACTTGTCCATGCCGATCGGTGGGTGGGCCAGTATCAGCACAGGCGACGGCACAAGCCCAGAACAAGATAGTCCACTTCGGATTAAAAGTGGCTGTATCCTGCTAAACTGCGCTGCGCTGCACCCGATAGGTGTGCTGGCTGTCCTGTCTCTGTGCTCTCAAATCCTCTTTCGACAAAGAAAACAATTGGAGAAGGGAAAAAAAGAGAAGAAAAGCCAAACTGAAGGAAGTGTGCACACTTAAGCGATTGTTTTTCATCTCTTCGTCGAGGTGGCACTGGGGAGGGAGGGAACTTGGCGCGCCTTCCCATTGATGACATTGTATTTAGATCTCGGAGTGTTTCAGAAACAAAAACGAAAATCTGTTGGAAGGTGCAACACCAAGCTAGGAATGGGGGAGAGGCATGCCTCCGGACATGCAATGTTCACATCGTTGCACAGTCTGCACACAGGCGCAAGGGCCGTTGAGGGTGTCACTGTGAGATGGGCTGTTTCCTGAAGCGTTTTCAATTCGAACACAGGAGTCGACAGTCGACACACAGATAATTATTTTCACAACACTCTGGGTTAAGTTGGATTTGGGTTAATGTATGCCAGTGCTCACGAAGGGGCCGCGTTTCTCATTTGCAAACGGCCGACCTGCATCTGTTACATCTGAGCCTTCGCTGTTTGAACAGCGGGATAATGAAGTCAACAAATGTTGAATGGACGCGGCTGGGGCGAAGTGCGCGAAGTCGCATTTGAAGAAAGGGTGATAGCTTGCCGCTTGGAAGTTTATTCAAATAATTACGCCCCCAAACGTGGAGTCGAGATGAAGTCGAATTGTGCTCCAGAGAGATTAAGGATGGACGCTTGTGAAGGGCTTAAGAAGGGCTGTTGAGATGCAGCTGTCGTGAGGATGAGGGAAGGGCTTTTGAATCCAGCACCACCGGGGCGAGGAAGACCTTTGGAATCAACCATCCACACACTCCCTCTCCCCACAGCAAAGCACATCCCTCTTCATCGCCAATTATCGATGCTCACGCTTCGGCTACTGTTGAGGAATTCAACCCAAACTGTGGCTGCTGTGCTCTAATTGACAGCATTTTTGAAATTCTAAAACCCAGTAAATTACGGACTGAATACGATTTGGGATGACCTTTCGCTTTTCACGCCTCAAACACCCCACCGAACATCAATTCGATGGAATCCACAAGCGGACAGCCCCTGTTCCTCCCTCCCTGCCAGAGGGAACGAAGACAAAAGAACCCTATCCAACCGCAACCGGCCACAGTAAGCAAAACCGACACACACACGGACACTCCACAAATTTATCCAGTTTTTTTTTTTTTGTTTCGTAGATTCTCTCTCCTCCCTTAATCCACTATAAACATTTATATATTCCTAGCGCTGCCTCATCAAAATCCAAGGCACATTTAACTTCCTCCGCTTGTCGGTGCCCGCCAAATGAATGCGAGCTCAGAGCCAGAGAGGAGGATGGGGTTTTTCAAACGAAATTCATTCAAAACTTTATCATTTCAAAAAAAAAAAATGCAAAAACAAGTTTTCCTTTGCTCTCGGCTCTGTCTCTGTGTGTGTGTGTGTGTGGGGAGGGGGGATTTTTTCGACCAAAAATTTCCATTTCAAAATCTCCTCCCTTTCGCATGTCCATAGCTTAAAAACCACTACCCGCTCCCGACCACAGGCATCCGCTCTGCCGCTGATACGGTTCAAGTGCCGTCAAGCGGTTCTAATATGGAAATTGAAGGGAAGCTACAAAAAACTACACACGGAGTGTGGTGCCATCTATGTACAAAGTATTTAGAGCAATTTGTTTGCGAAATTCTGGTGAATTCTTGGATACACCGAAGGAGTCTGCTGGAATTGGAGGCGGTTATCATTTTGGTGGTAAACAAATTTATGGCTACATTTGGAGGAGTGAACAAATTCCGTTCTGTCTTTGGGGGAGGGGAAGTTCCCCGCGTTTTTTTTATGGTCACGGCAGAAGTGTTTTTTTTTCTCATCACACTTGTGCTTGTTGTAGCTGTCGTGGAATCGAATTGTGAGCCCATTTTCCCAGCAAATTAGGAATCGCTAACTATGCAGCGGCGGGGATGAAAAACTCATGTAATCTGCGGCGAGGTCAGGCCGGCCAACAAATAATTCCCAAAATGAGGTTATGCGGGGTTTTTTCTTCAACTTTCCTCAAAGGGTACAAGTGGTCGAAAACAACCACAACTTATGAGAGGGGGTCCTGACTGCGAGAGGACTTCCTTTGACACCACCGCCGCACAGTCGGGAATTCGGAGGAAACTTTTGAGACTTGTCGTTAGTCGTCCATTGAGAGTGTGCCTACAAAAGGATTATGGTCAAGTTAATGCTTGTTTCATCAGAGCAAATTATGTTTGCCTTCACTCGGAGTTGGTTCTTAAATCCTTGTGTGGACAAACGACGACCCCCAGAACCAGAAAGCCCACTCGGAGTGACTTCCGGTTTCACAATCATATACTTCCTTCGCAGACTGTGTAGACGCCATGCAAAAAAAAAGGAAAAAAAATCCATAAAATTATAAAAAGGGTACCTCAGCAACAGCAAATTGCTTCCACATTCACATGCGCTTCGCAGCAGTCTTTGGCACAATACGCTTTGCCGTATGAAAACAACAACTGTTTGGGGAGTTCTTTGCATATGATATGTCCCAGCGGACTCGTGTCCTGTGTAGGCATTCAAATATCCGAGAACTTGAACATCAAAGAGGCGGCTTTCCGCTCCGGCAAATGTCACGGAGGAGACATTAAGCGGCTGAATGAATTGACTTCTGTGTATGCTAATGGGATGACTAAGAAATTTCAGAGAAAAACCAGTGGCAGTGGGGTTGTATATGAACTAATCACTAGCGGCAGTTGTGAATACAAAGTGGTCATTCGGTGGATGTGATGAAATGGAGACTCAGGGACAAATTCAAACCCCACTTCCAAACACAAAGCTGCTCCTTATGTCTCTCTCAGCAGCACACACTCCCTGACACCTTATGCCTCTCTTAGCAGCACACACTCCCTGACACCTTTGCCACACAGTCCTTAATCAGCACGAGTAAGTAGTTCACACTTGAGCCTGAGAATTCGTGCCAAATAAAAGCCCCCGTCGAGTGCGAAAAAAAATTCCTCTCCAGCTCGTGCACAATTGAATAAGCCTTCCCTCCTTCCACGTTTCATAAGAATTTAAAATTCAATACGAGCCCTCCCAAGCGCACCCCCAATCCTTCGTCTTTAAAAAATCAATAAGCCTTTAACACATTCCTTGCACTTCGGCGAGGGGAAGCCGCAACTAGGTGTGAGAACCAGCACCCCCACCCAACCGCCCACCACCACCCATAAGAAGATTTGTATCTCAAGCACATTGTAAACATCGTATCCTTCAGAATTCCTGCATTAAATGGCAAATATGTTCATCAGTCGCACTTTCAGTGGAGAGGGGCGTATTCAAATATCCTCCCCCTCCCCCACAATCCAGATTTAGCGCCACCCTTGTCAGGCCACTTAACTGACAACCAACCGACCGGCCGACCACCCAAATAGATTGCTCAAGTCCATTTGTGAAAATTCAAACGGAATTATGGTACTTAATCAATCATCCTTCACGTCGGACTGTGCCCAGCTCTTGAACCCTGACGTCATCATTGGAGACCTCTCATGTCACGACAGAGACGTGGCGAAAATAAGCAGATCCCTCGTCTATTTGATAGCCTTTTGGGGGCCCACCACCATCAGGCTCATAAAAATGCCACGTTCAGCATTTTGCTGTTGCCCACATTCCGCGCCGCCCCTTCCTCGGTAATTGTCGTCAAACGCAGAAACAACGACTCCCGGCTCTGCGGAGTGGCGCCGAACAACGACAAGGAGTCAGACTTTGTAACGAGCTAATTTGGCGAGGCATACAAAACTCCTTCCTTCCTTCCACACTCACATTCTAATTGAATCCAGGAGCAGAGCACAGCACAGCAGCACACGTGGGTGCATACATAGGCCCTCGGGTTAATTTGATTAATATTTCATCTATTTTACGTTCGTCGGAGGAGGAAAATAGGCCAGATGCGACGAAATTAAGGCAAGACGAACGACTTGCCGAAGCGCACTTGCTCCAAGAACGGTGATAACAACGTCGCTGGTGGCTAGGCCCCGCTAAAAGGCGAACTTCAAAGTGAAGAGGAGCAGCCGATGCCACGGAAATGAAATACTTTCCGCCCCCAACTCGAAGGGGGAACACAAACACAACCACGATTCTTTGTCGCCGCCATCGAACATCGAATTCCCCCGAACGATTGCGGCGAGCATAGATTTCGGGTCTTGTCCTCTTCACCACTTATTTGATTCGTTTTTCATGTCGTTTTCCGCAGACATCCACCGCCCCGGCCCGCGACGGTTAAGGGATAATCGACAGATTGAAGCTTCAAATAAGCAATCCCTTGCGGTTGTGTGTACTTTTGTGTTTCTAGTCCCAAAATGGATTGTTGTTTGCTGGCAGATATATTTCAAATTGCTTCCGAGAGAGGCTGTTGGGATCGACCATTTATCTGAATGAGTTGTAGGAGAGTGGTTTCGGTGACTAATGGCTTCGAAGTAACCTCATAACGTTTACGCTGAACAATGGACGGCGATAGGCATCTTAAACTTGTCCCTTTTTTTAACACGGTAGAGACGACTTCAAAGTTTGTAACGTTTTTTGGGCGCCCCATAAACAATGATTATCGATACGGAACGTGCCCAGCTAGTTGGGGCGTGTCGCATAATGGCTGGCGAAAGGGTTCCGATTAAAGGCACGCATCAATCACGACTTTAAACGGTGAACAAATTGGAGAATTGAAGCTTTTCCTCGTCAGAGTCGTCGACAAGCTTCCGTCGATCAACAGCGAACGCCAATCGAATCGAGAAACGTCGATAATCCGCTTTAAAACCGATCGAAGTGTGAAATGAGGCTGAAATCGAATTCAGTTTGCAGTCAAAAATGTCATTTGCGGCGAATTTGATTGCCCATCGAAGCGAGCGAGCAGGAAATGTGCAAATTTATTTTCCCCCCCCCCTCCCATTAAACACGTCCGGAGCGACCACAAATTCATGCGAATGAATTATTACACATCCCGCCCCCTGACAGGCAACAGCCCGTCGGAGGATTGAACAATTAGGCGAAGCACAGAGATCGAGATTAAAACGATGCATATTTGAAATGTTTGTGAATCCCAAGATGACCCTCAACATCATCTGCACATGCCAGAGATTGAGGGGAGAGGTGGGGCTGGGAGCAATTTTTAACAAAATTCATCCACTCACTCGAGGATATTAAAAGGACCTGCCTCACAATTGGCCACCAGCATGTTCGAAGAGAGACGATGTCTGTCGAGTCGCAGTGAATGGATGGCTGGGGATTGAATGCATTCTCGACGTTATAGCTCACCATGGAGTGCTGTGGGAAATCTATTATTCTTCAGGGTGCTTGAACAATCATGCCACGAGCATCTTCTCACACTCAAGCAGGACTGATGTGCACAATCATACACCCCGCACCACCACCCACTTCAGTCAATTTCAATTCAAAACTGAATCAAATAGCTTGCATATTTTACAGCAGCACACAGCCACACTTATGGATACACAGACACAAAGGATGCGATGAGTCTCTCTCTCTCTTCCCACCCCCCATTGGTTGGTTAGCTTATCTCTGGCATTGGGGGGATAACACAAGCAGCATCGAGGACATGCCATCAATCTTGTCACTTGAAATATATGTCAATGGAGTCGTGCTTCCATTCTCCTATTCCCTCATCACCAGCACAGCACTGTGTGTGGAAGCGATTGCCATGAATAAGTAGGAAATGTCATCTGTATCCAGGGTGTACACCTGATTTATTCGCTAGGCTTTGGCTGGCTCCTCCCGTGGAGCCAGTGAAGCGCTGCCAAGCACCTACAATATCGGTGCCCAGCCATCAATTTGTCTCTCATTTGTGCAAAGCACCCTGTCGTTCACACTTTGTGAAATGTTTCCAGCTCATTGAATCCTTCCACCAGCTCGCCCGCATTCGGATGGTTGACGCCCTACTGACGGGCTGGCAACACGCACACACGGCGTTGTCGAAAATGCGGACAAAACTTTCCAACTTTCCAACTTTCGAAGGGCCTTAAAGTTTCGACATCTCGGCTGAGCTGAGGAGTTAATGCAAGGCAAAGAAAAACTGCTGACACTTGCTGGGGTTATGTGCGTGAGGCGAGCGCATACATTCTGTGCCCACTTAGCATACATGGGCGGCATCACCGTTGAGAGGCACTTCGGCACGTTTTTCGATGAAAAAGGGCTCAACTCGTGCCGGATAGTGTCGCTGTCAATCGGGCGATGGCAATTGACTTAAAAGGCGAAACCGATATGTGCGACAGAAATTCTGGGACTGATGCCAATTGCGGACCGACAAACGTGTGGAACGGCGACGAGACAAAGCGAACGGGAGAACAAAGGGAGGCTTGAATTGTTGTTCTGAAGGTGAACATGAGTTCAAGGGGAATTTGAGAAACGGAAGACAATGGACTGAGGATGCTGTGGCATCGGTGGCATCAGTCTGACAGCACATTTCGCGAGTGAATGACAAGTGGCACGGCCTTCCATTGTCAGGCAGAGCACTGAAGTGAATCAACTAGGTCAAGCTGTTGCGTAACAAACAGTCAAATCAATCAGCAGTCCTTGTGGACAGTATTCGCAGTAATGACTTCGTGTAATTTTCAAATTATCATCCATTCGCTTCCGTTCATCCTCCTCAACAAACAACGAAGCTAAGTCGCTAATTGTAACGACTGATGGCCATCGTTTACATGTTTCCCCTAATGAACCAATCACGAATTAAGCCATGAATACGCCCCCCCCCCCCTCACTTTGGCTCATCTTTTCTACGCGCACTAATCAATCGAAGCCAGCTCGACTGCAAGCAACTATATTCCCCGTTCAATGCCACGCAAAAAATGTCCGAAAATAGAGTAATTGCCGACTGCCTGCCGCGCCCAAAATGGCGCACATACCTTCAGTTAAACGTGGTTCCGTAAAAATATCGCGTGCGTCAGACCCCACTGCCACTGGCTCTGTTTACGATTCCGAGTCGGAATGGCAATTACAGGATATTCCGGAATTACTTGCAATCCACAGTGGAATCCCCGGATGGTTAAGTTCCCATGTCTGACGCAAGGAACAACGAAACTTTTTTTTTTTTTGGAGCAACTAACTCGAGTATGGCTGGCCAATTAAAATGCAATTACCGCCAAAGCGATAGATCGATGAAGCGAGGGTGTGCTGGAGCTTGCAGTGGCCCGCACGACGAATGGCCACTCAGAAGCGTGCCAGCAAGGCCCTCCCATTCGAAGAGCAATAAAAACGTCCAAGAGTTGCAGAGGAACTTAAATGGAAAGTTAAGCGCTGCCAAAGGTCGCTTACTCATCCCACAGGCGCACAACAATTCATCGGGCTGTTTGCTAAATGGTCGTGGTGGTGTGGCGGTCGTCGGGTGGGGTGGTGGGTCTTTTCGGGCGTTTTCCTGGGCGAGTGAAATTTTATGGCCGGTCAACAACTGTGTTCCTAAAGACCGTCTTTAGGAGTGCTCGGGATAAGCATTTGTTAGTCACTTTACGGTTTTAAAATCCACTGCGATAGAGAAAGGGATTAAGCCAAGTCGGGGAGGGATTTTCCAAGAAGTCTACACATCAAACGAAGCAAGGAACGCACTCGTAGGAGACGAAGGGAAAGAAGCTGTTCAACAAGATCCCTCATCCTCATCAAAAACAGAAACATTTTTCGAATCACACGCGCGTCTCAAATCTCTGCACCTCCCACCAGCAGCGTCCCCCACAAAAAGCCTTTTCCGCTCATTTCACAGCACTCGGGGATGGAACACATTTTTAATTATCTACACGACATAACAGCAAATTTTTAAGGAAGCCCTTTCCCATCGAAATGTATTGAAATAAATGTGAAAGGTTAAAAAAAAAATTCAATGGGCTACCGTCAGGCCATGGCGACCCGGAAGTCCTAAGTCAACAAGAGGACTCAATCGATTTTCGAATTTGCACCCCTTTTCTCGTGTCACACACAAAGGAGCCGACGCAACCGAGGCAGAGGTAAGCAAGTGTCTCGTTGTTATCATTTTGGGGGTTGACTTGTGATATTTTCATTTTAACCCTTAGGCCGACGTCGCGACGCCCCGACGTTTTTTCGCAACTTCTCACCTAGGGTCTAATTGGATTTAATTCCTCTGTCATGTCCCGGTCAAGGCGGCGAGGGGGGGGGGGGGAACCACAATACACGACAAGTCCTTGTCAAACGACCGAAAATCAATTTAAAACAAACTCCTGATGGCTCGCTTCGAACCAGAAATTGAGTCGTCCATTTGGACGGGGGCGCCTTCCTCGAAAAAAAGCCCCAATTTGCATTTAAATTGAAGAAAATTATTTAATCGCGCTCTAACGGGGGGAAGGACCTCCCGTCCACGCGCCTCTTCTTTGCACCTTTTCTCGACCAAGCCCCCCGCCGCCGGTGGGGTTCTAGAGCAAAATGAATCCTATGTAATGAAAACTGTAATTAACGAGGTTCAAAGTCTGTTGGGTTTTTTTTCTTCTTCCAGAACACACCCACTTCCCCCTGTGAACCGGGGAATTGACAAATGGATCGTTGAAAGCGGAAGGAAGGAACACGACGATGCGAACGTTTTTCTGTCAGTCATCCGCAATAACTCAACCAAGCTGGGACATCTACCTTTGTTTACCCCATCAATCTGACAGTGTGTGCGTGCGTGTGTGAGAGAGGGGTTGACCCTTAGAACACGCGCCACCGACCTGGACTGAAATGGATACCAGTCGAGTGCCCCGTGTCAGTGGTTGATTGAGACTGAAAACGGGGACAGTAATAAAAGTGCCCGCCCGTTGGGCTGCCCTCTGGTTTGATTACCATAACGTGTAAACCGCTTACAGTATCTACCCATCAACCCGCCCGTCCGCGGTACGTACTTGTTTGACGCCACAAGGGTAGCCATCTCCGGACGTTTTTTTTCTTTTTCCTGGCAAGGATGCAGTTTGTGGCTGAATGCAATTTATTGCCGCCGTGGGAGGGATAATGATGATTTGTTGCCATTATAGCGCCACAAGTTGTGGGGGGGGGGGGGGGGGGGGGAAATATGAGTTATTGAATTGCGCTGTGTCGATTCGCGGAGGAGCCACAGCGCTGTCATTCGCTTCGAGGTGCCTGTGCCGTTCTGGGAAGTTAATGACGTCGAAGATTTGGTGCTTGTGGTAATATTTCAAAGTGTCAAAAGCGAATTACAAAAAAAAATATTGAGAAATTGTTCGAACCACTGCCGTGGGGCGAGTGAAGCAGCGCGAAGCGGTAGTAAATCGACCGGAAGATGAAAGTTTTCGAAGCGCCATGGCTCTGTGGAGACTGAGTGGGAACTTAGGTTGTTGCACATAAGTTTTTCCGGGAACTTTTTGCTCCTTGGCGTGAATTGTGGCGAGATGAAGGCGTGCCCAAGTGAAGCCCAGGTGATGGTGGCGGCAAGACAAGAACCAGATCTTAACGAAGGCAGTTTGGAAAGTTCGCATGATCTAGAGGGGAAACCACTCCTCGTTGAATGCACACTACTCTGCAACAAATCAAGTGACGGAGTGTGCCACACTGTGGGAAAACAAGCAGACGACTACTCATCGGAAATCAGTGGCAAGTCATAGTCAGTGTCGACGATTTCATGAAAAAACCGACACTACTGTCACAGAAAGTAACAAGTAAAGTCCACTTCTTGTCCACTTCTGTCAGACAACCCACAAGATTCTCTCATAAAACCAAAGACAACGCGCCATAAACTGTGTCACCCAAGTTGAGCAAAAGTTTACACGTCAGCTGCAAGAATTCTCATAAAACACCGTCAGCTTGCTAAAGTTGTAACTGAATCCACCACCTTGTCACCCGCCCACTGGCACCAGCACAAAACTATCAGAAACTCCGAACGCAGGCGAGCACAAGCCTCCGTCGAAGCACTCCACAACTGTGTGCCCCATCAATTGTCACTCTGACGCTAATAGGCATTATATTTGCGGATTGTTTACTGACTGATGGTGATGGTGATGGTGATGGGGCGGCCTGGGACACATTTAGCCATAAAAGCCAGCCGGTCATGGTGGCGGCCAGCATCAGATCTACCTCTAAAACCCTGCTGATCTACATGCATACACTCCCAGACTCGGCAAGCCGACCAAATGTCAAAATCGTTTGACATTCCCGGCCGGGTTGAACGGAATTACCTCAATTACTTACGAATAATTGCGTAATTAACTGAGCGCGGATGGCAGAGTCTCCGTCGCCGCCGCAGCAGCAGCAGATGTCTCTTGAAAATAAATCACTCGCCCTTTTAGCGACGCTTCGGTTTTTCTTTTTTCGGCACCGAAAACATCGTGATTTAGATAATGGCTTGCCTAGTTAAGGTACACACCGGCGCGGGCAATTTGCACGTCGTTAGGCTGACGGCAGTCGATGAATGCGAGAGCCACTAAGCGCAACTTACTGCCGTCATCGATTATCGATGCGGTAAATCGTTATTCTATTTGTCGAATGCTAATTGAAGGTCGGCGCGGATCGGCTGGCAACGTGCTGGACTTCTATGGAGCACAACAAACAACAGACGGAAACATCTGCAGCTTCTCACACAGGCTCACTCTGCCCTCTTTTGTTCGGGAAACTATTTCCATTGACGACAAGCGATTTCTCGATATTGTGTTGTCCGGTCGGCAAAGTTTCCGTTTCTGGTTCCGTGTTCAGAAAGGGCGAACGGGTGGGTGGGGCGGCGGCGGATTTGTTGCATCATTCACTTTGTTTTCCGCCAGACAATTTGCTGAGGAAACTTGCACAGAAGAAGAGCTGTTTGCTGCCAGACACGGCCGTCGGGGTGGAGGTCTTCCGGTTCAAAGGGTAAAAGTTTCTCACGAAAGCTAGTTGAAATTTCTCAGCCAAATCGCAAAAAAAAAAAAAAAACAAAATTACCCCCACAAACTGACTGCGATCCACAACGAATCGTCCAGCATTTAGGGCAGTGAGAAAAAATAAAAGCAGTAAATTTCTATTGCGTCACTTTGACGCGAGGCCAATAAAGCAGCAATCGTGTGTCAAAGAGAATTAACCTCTGGGCACCTCCGTACTGAGGAACACATGTTCTTTTACTGCCGCTGCCTCGGCCCAAAAGCCATGATTTACACAGTCCTCAGCTGAGTGTGTGCTTTTCATCGAGCCCTTCGCCACGGGAAGACACAATCAGCCAGTGAGTCGTAAAATAGATTAGATTCGGCGGTATCTGTGAGAATCGCCAACTTATCGAACAGAAGTTATGAGTAATCTTGAGTTCTTGTTGTTTTTCTTCCTCTTTTTTTTTTGCCTCATTTTGTTTTGTTTTGTGCGAATGGGGAGAGATAATCTTGGGGAAAAAATAGACCAGTCGATGCGGTGGGGAGGCGCCGTCTTTGCCGCCGCGCCGCCACATGGGCTTATCGTTTGATTGAAGAATAGCAAAACATTCGGAATACGCGACGAATTTGATAAGACCGAAGAAGAAGGAGATATGATTTCACACGAGTGACAGTGCTCGGGAGTGGACTCACTTCCACCCGTTGACTGGAGGGACAAGCATGAATTTGGGCTAAAAACATGCTACAGACGCCATGATGAGTAGGAACGTGGTGTTTTTGAACATTTTCTCACGACGGTGGGTGTATGAAAAACCCGTTCTTGTCGCTCTTGATGCTAATTTGTTTGCCATTAGCACTTGTATGTTCTGTTTCCCGTGCCGTGCCGTTGCAAAAACTAAGCAAAAGCAAACCCATATCATAAGGCAAAGTCTATGCGAAGCCAATACGTGTACAAACCTTTGACCTTCGGCTCATCAATTATTGGCAACGAGTACAGAGTGAGAACAAAATTAGATCTTCTTTCATCAACCGACGAATTTGAGTCATCACCAGTCTTCCATCTCTTGGCATGGTGTACAGCTAATTAGCGTCAACAAATTTCGTTGCCCAACACCAATTAGCACGGCTCGCGAATTCGTGCGAAATCGTACATATCAAGAAATACATGCGCCCACCCGCCGCGACTGCACAAAATTTCGCCGAGTTGATGTAAATATTTTTAAACAAAATCATTCATATCCTCTGCCTCATAAATGCGAAAGCAAATACATTCAGTGACACATCTTGGGTGTGTGCGCGTGTGTGTGTGTGTGTGAAGGAACCCCTCTCGCGGCATCAAATCAACCCTCGGGGGAGATGAAAAACAAGAAACGCATCGTTTATCGATGCTAAACAAACAGAGTGTCGTCGTCGTTCTGCAATCGTTTGGCTTGGCCGAACTAGCTAGCCTGTGGCCCCCTGCCCACTCTGGACCTTAGGCAAATGGAATTGCAGCCGCCAATCAAGGCGGAAAAACTAGATTTCTTTCACTTGACACATCGGGCTCTTCGCTCTACTTTTTCTGGCGAGAATCTGGCGCGCGAGGTGTTTTTTCTTCATCTTTTCTTTTGCATCTTGACAACCACCAGCGTTGGCTTGTTGGGAAGCTCCCAAACACCCCATCATCACACAAACACACACAGAGGGGGAACGACGAAATAAATCACAAAACTGACCGGGGAAAGGTGGAAATACAGAAAATAACGCAATTTTCGACTGAAAATATCACATTTTTTCACGCATTTGTCGCCCGGGACCAACACGAAAAGCAGCACACACCCCGGCAGACTTTCGTCCGCGTTTACATCGATTTTTACACAAAGGAAGTGTAGTCACCCATCGTCCTGGCAATAGACGGAGTCTGTCAGAGGATAAAAGTTTGATCAGCGCCTCATGGGTGCAACCGGACATCCGTCATTTCGCAACGCAAACAAACAAACAAAAAGACGGGGGCCTTTAAGCCGCTCTCAATGCGCCAGGGAGGGGTTTCCTTTTTGCACAATCAAGACTCGTCGGGAGTAAACACTTGGAAACCGAACAAAAAAAAAACCCACAAAATGGGTTCACTTTTCACAATTGAAACACTTTTTCTGCTTTTGTTAATAATGCTACGCTAAAGTTGGTATGAGGTTGTCATGGGGTGGGTTAATGAAAAAAAAAATAATTGTTTGTACTCACTCTGCAATGCTCTTAGAAAGCGGCCATCTCTCCATAGATGCCTGATACTTCATATTCTCGATTTGCTTCTTTAATGCGTCCCGGTCCATATTTGCTAGAGCACTGGGATCCATGGCGGTTAAAGTTTATCCACATACCACCCCTGATGGAGAGACAAGAATTGCGTTAGTGTGAGTGCGTGTATTCGTGTCGATGATGTGTGTTGGTGTGTGTAGAAATGAACACAAGAGATTGCGCGAGAGAAAGAGAGCGCACGGTGCACACCATCAGAGCGATGTGCGTTTGGTGGTGTGCACGACGACGAGTTGGGACTGGGAGTATTGGGCTCTGCTTAGTACGGTCGTCGCCGACGACAAAACCTATGCTAGGGGGGGGCGATCGTTGGACGAGGGTTGTTGGTTGTTATGGTTATGAGGGTGAATGCGAGTGAGGGTGCTTCGGTGTGTGTGAGGAAAAAGGACATTTTTTGGGTTAAACATGCTGTTCTTTATCGGTGTGCGGACACGGGGTGGATTATGGGAACATTTTATGGTGGATTGTGTGGGGTGGGAGGTGGCAGGTGGTGACTGGCTGACAGGGTGACGTGGTGCCATGTAGTGTCAGTCACAGCGGTTTAGGACTGCACATTCGCACCACTAAGACTAAACTCCAGCTCAAAGGAAAAACACGATCGAAACTACAAAAATAAAGCACGAACATAATGACAAGTGACAGCAAGCCTCGCTGACAAGACAAGACAAATGTAAAGCACATTCCCTGAAATGTGCTCAACACCACTCAGATGTGCATTCCGATTCGACGAATTGCCACACTTTCAAAAGCCCTCCAAGCACGTACATACCTCCATTGAACAGAACAGAAAAAGAAAAGAAAAGAAAGAAGAAAAAAACACCCGAAAAATAAAGTTGTTATCTATTCCAGCCCACATGCGGAGCCAGTGAACCACTTTAAACCGCGAGAGCCGCAAGCGATTGTGTAGTAAATTAATTAGCATTCAATTAGACTAGACGCCACATACTTTCGAGCACTCTCCGTTCGTCGTCGTCGTCGTCGATGCGGGCGGCAGAGTTCATTAACTGCAGCAGCAGCTAGCTTAGGAGTATCCAGATTTGGCATCACTGGGTTCCCATAAACAAAGTCCATCAAATATCCCTATTCACCAGAAAGCCACACATTAGCATGTGTGTTCGCTGCAGAGCAACATTAAATGGGAGCGCATGCGCTCTCCTAATCGATCAATAAGCACCAACACACGCTCACCGCTTAGAGCGAGCGGGTGGACGTGGAACACGTCCTGGAAAATGTGCGGGACATCATCTGAGGGGGTACGTCGCTCCGACTCCGGCTAAAAGTGGAACAGCATAGATTGCAAACGCCGGGCGCTCCTTTAAACACAACCACCACCATCGCCACCAACCCTTGTCAGTTTTGAAAGAAGCACTCGTTCCTTTGTCACATTGTGTGAGGGTGGCTGATGGGGTTGAGGGTTTTGTGAATTCTCGAACTCGATAAATGAGCATAAGAACTAGCGGAGCTCTCATGCGAGAAATGACAAGATAGACTCTCGCGTGACAGCGTATCAAGATGTGGAGCGATGGAGGGTGCCATGCCAAGTTTTCAAAAACACACGTGGTTTCTTTCCACACAGCCCCTGTGGTCTGGGGTATCGACCCGCTCGGACCAGCCCCGAATCAATGGGCCTGCCTCGCTCTAAGTAACCATAATCGGATTAGTATTGTTCGCGGCGTTGTGATTTCGAAATGCCTAATCATAAGGCGACTGGAGGGCGATTGATGTCAAGGAATCCCCAAATCACTGTCGGGACATTAATTAGGACCGACCCACGATAGTGACGAGTGACGAGGCGACGTTCCGTCCCGTTTGACGTCAATAAAATTATGTTCTTGTTGCGACATTAGTGATTTTGGTAAACATGATTAATGCCAGCCCGAGGCAGGGCTCGGATGCGGACGATGCGGAAGCAAGATGTGGTAAATATTTGGCGAGGGGGATGGGCAGTGCAAACTGGCGATGGCATTATGGCGGGGAGGGATTACAAGCAGATGCTGGGAAGGCAGTCCATCAGTCATTATGGGTGTGCTACGAATTAGAGGACGTGCGCCGAGCTAGGAACAAAAACAAGAACAAAACTCGAATCGGGGACTCCTCTAACCAAGGGCATGCAGTCAACCAACTGCGCCATCTAGCTGTTTAGAAAGACGGGAATAACACGAACTGCAAACCGCTGCATCTTTGACCCCTACCCCCACCGACTCCATGCGTTGCCCACCGCTCACCTGCGTTCGGAGACAGAACTCACATCGGGATTAAATGAATTATTCAAATCGAAATCCATAAATTGACACCCAATTTGGGATGCAGCTGTCGTAATTGAAAATTCGTATATTTTCTGTCCCGGAATTGATGTCAAAATCCCTGCTTCACCCGAAGGCGACCGCACCGAAGCAACAGCGCCACCAACCCTGCGGGCGAACATGTTGCACAATTACAGCTCCTACAGCCGTTGGGTGCTGCTGATGGAGTTATCGATTCAATTCGAGCAGTTGCAACCCTCAATCAAATTGTTTTGAAATTTCGATCAAACGCATTGAAGTCGAAATGCACTCGCCGGCATCGTCGTCGTCGTCGTCGTCAGCTCGACAGGCAGGTCAGAGAGGGGTTACTCTGCATGAATCGGTATGAATTTATCTGCATTACATTACTGCTCCTGGGGGTGGAATTGGGAATGCATTTAATTGAGCGCGTTACACCGGAAATTGCACAGTTGGAAAATGAATCCAGGTACGTACAGTCCACTTCACCTCGGCCGGAGACTGGACGGCGCGGCGCGGCGCGGCACCGCTTACATGGATGGCCCCGGTGCTCAGAAGAGGTAAACTATATTTCGGATTAATTATACCCGTTCGGGGGACTAATGAAATTGCGGATGGGTGGACGCTGCGGGCGCTTCCGACATTAAATTGCTTTTCGAATCGAGTGGAAATGTTTAAAGCGCGCCCTGGATTGGCAATTTTTGGATTTCGAAAGTAAATGCGTTGGCAAATTGAATTGCTGATTGCTCTTAATTGGGACGCTCGATTAGATGTACAATTGAGAGCAGAGCTAGCTGAATTTGAATCAGATGCAGAGGGAGAGAGACTGGTCAGATGGGAGTTGCATCAGATGCACCGGTAATCAAGTCAATTTTGATTAATTTAACAGACTTGTGTCTGGTAACGCACACAAGGTGTCTGTTCACTGAAAGCAGAAATGTGTCCGAACAAAACTGTCAAAGGTTCCTAACCTCAAGCTAGATGACGCAGTTGGTTGAGCTCCTGCCCTTGGTTAGAGGGGTACCCGGTTCGAGTTCCAGTGAAAGCAAATTTAGGTCAAGTCACCATTTGCCGTTGGGATCAAATTAACGACACTATCACTGGAGTTGTCGATCAGTAGTCTGACTTTGGGTGTCACAACGGACAACATGGGCAAAGTGTGCTGGCGATGCCACTGGCAGTCCACCTAACCTAACCTCAACTTGCTCCAAGCGCCATCTCTGGTCCACTTAAACGCACCCGACTAAATTTGGGTGATTTTTTAAAGCTTTCCCTTCACTTTTTATTTTTAAATTGCAACCTGAGGGAAATTAAATTAAAAATAAAATCAACCCCATCCCACAACCTCACTTTTGAAGTCCCCCTCACTTCCGAGGGAAAACCCAGCCACAAAGTATTCGAAATGCAATTGCCGCTGCAAATGCTGTACACTCTCGAAAGAGAAATAATTCAATTTCATTCTGACAGGCCATAAATGATGGGTCAGTCATGCCCCAAGAGTCGTCCGCGTTCGTTCGTCCACGGCGCACGCTGCAACCAATCGAGTCCCAACCGATACAACCATAATAGACTGCGACACCACACATAGTCATTAATTTATCTGGTTAATTAAATCCCTTATTATGCGAGACGCACAACAATGCTGCCGCACACACCACTTAGTCTCCGCATAATGTGCCACAAAGTCCACACGTGATGCCAGCCAGGGCCAGGCAACCAGCAATTTTAATATTTCGTTGAAAAATTAAAAACCAAACCTCCACCCCAGGAGGCATTCATCCGAACAATGGCGTAAGGCCGTAAGACCGTAAGAAACAAAGGCGCTGTAATCCCTATTTAATTGCACTCCTCAAGCGATGCCTACGCCGGAGTGTGTCTGCCCAGTGGACAGGAGCAAGCCTGAACCTATTAACAGCCAACTATTACTCACTGTCCAGTAAATAATGATCGTCAAGAGGGTCCTTCCCACCACACCCGTCCCTTTCTCTGAGACTTGCTGTTGTTACCACGAGAGGAGCACAGTCCACAGAGCACAACAAGGATCTCCTGAGTCCTGTGCCCGAGTGCTCGAGAACGAAGACAACAGTGTGGACGACGACGGCAGGAAAAGAGGTGACAACGTGTTCCCAACAACTATTTACGATTGCAAACAATCTCTTCTACAAGACATGTTCAAGCTCCGTTTGCAGCCGTTCGAAAAAGGACTGCTGCCACCGGCGAACGATGCCGGCAGACACAGGAGGAGCGGGCAAATTTGCCTCTTCTGTTGGATAATTAATTGGGAAAAGTTCGACGTCTCTTTAATTCGGTTTTTCTGCTCTCGTAAATTTCGATGGCTATTGTGCTTGATGAGCAAAACAAAAAAAACAAAAAAACCCAACAAGGAGATTCTCCCTTATTACTAGTTTGTTGCAAGGAACTTTGTCTCTAACAAGAAGTCAGCGTGGGGTGTGGGGGGAGGGTGCCTGGGTGGTGCAATCAGTCTGTGGCAATAAACAGCGAGACAAGATAACAATCGATGAACGGGGAGGCGCCGCGCCGTGGCGGTAGAGCAGGACTTGGGGATGTCGGATGAAGGGGATTCTTTTTTGTTTCGTTTCCCGATAGTCAGAAAAACTTGAACTTGAGAATACATTTTGGGCGACGTGATTTGTCCCTCCGTTCAATTGACTGAGAAACAGAGGAGAAGACGGACTTGTTTGAGGAGAGAGAGAGAGAGGAGCTATGGACTGGGCATAAATTGATTCGACGTGTGGTGCCAATATGGCCAACAAAGTCTATACGAATTAAAGCCTTAGTGGCGTTGATTCACTTCGAAATGAGAACTAAAGCCATAATGGCGTTGATTCACTTTTAAATGCGAACTTAAGTCATAGTGGCGTTGATTTACCTTTAAGTGGGAACTAAAGCCATAGTAGCGTAGATTCACTTTTCAGTTTGAACTAAAGCCATAGTGGCGTTGTTTTACTTCGAAATGAGAACTAAAGCCATAGTGGCGTTGATTCACTTCATAATGGGAACTAAATCCACGTGCCGTTGATGCACTTTTAAATGAGAACTAAAGCCATAATGGCCTTCCGTAACTTTTAAACGAGAACTAAAGCCATAATTGGATTAGATATGATGTAAATTCCCACTTAAAAGTGAAATAAAGTGATAATTGGATTATGGCGTTAATTCCCGCTTAAAAGTGAACTAAAGCCATAATTGGATTATGGCGTTAATTCCCGCTTAAAAGTGAACTAAAGCCATAATTGGATTATGGCGTTAATTCCCATTTAAAAGTGAACTAACGCCATTATGGCTTTAATTCATATGGCCTTAGTTCATGGCACCTGGTTGTTTCGAAGGCTGAGCACTTGAGGCGAAAAGTAGAGGATGAGAGGCCCTCCTCATGAACGCCTTCTCCGTCATCGAAATGTCGGAAGGTTACTCGAGGACCACATCTCTTGCCAGACAAGCCCAACTGAGCCCCGATAAGCGACTGCTAAGCCCACAAAATCCAAAACTCTGTTAACCCGTCGAACATTTTCCCCACCAAATAGTACCAACTTGACGGTGCCATGAGAACCCATTACTTCCCATGTATGCATATAAAATCCCTCACGCTCCCCCCCGCCCCAGGTGCCGAGTAACATCACCCTCCACCCCTTAGCTGAAAAATCCGTTTCAGAAATCACTGTCAGGAAATTAGGGGAAATCCTGTTTCACTTCGTATGCCATCCACTATTCACTTTAATCAGAAAGCTTTAGAGTTCACACAACTCGCCCGGCCACCCACCGCCACCTGCCGACGGAACAAGCCAAACTTTCAGTTCGTAGTTTTATCGAAAGAGAGCATTTTTAATCCGCCCCACACTGACGAATATCCAGCCATCAAGCACGCCGAGCTATCTCCGTGACCCGCCCGTGTAACAATGGAGTAAACAAATCTCCGCCATGGAACGCGCGCTTCGCTCGTTATCCTCCGTTTTTTTTTTTTGCCCCTTTTTTGTTGCTGCCTGATTATCAGCAGGGAGTCAGCGACAGAGCGACAACGGAGCATGTTAAATGCAGATAAATGATGTTTTTGTTGCATGAAAGCAGTTTAGTTACTTCCTCTTTCGGGGGATTACTTTCGGAAATCACTGTGACATGCTCAACCTGGTGGCTGGCACGACTCAGCACAAATACGCGCAACTTTAAGGACTGTCTGTGATCTATGAAGGTCATAAATGGCTGGGCGGTTGGCCATAATCGCAGGCATTCACTAAATCTCACGCGCCAGTCCACGGACCCAATCCGTTTTGTGCTTGGTCAGCTGAATTTCAAATCAACTCAGGGCCGGCCGCCCAAGGACCACGGGTGCTCCTCACTCAAGCGGTCTGCCCAGTCTCACGTCCGCACCCAACATGTACCATTAAACAGACGGCCGGTCCCCGTTTCTTCCATTTCCCGCAGCCATTAGTAATTAAAATAACCATTCTCGGCCAAATGCTATCTCATCAGGCGAATGCATCCTGAATTAAGTATCCAACAAACCAGCAGTATCTTGCTGTCTGCATGCCCTCGCTCGGTCCGAGGCGGATAACGACTTGCCCCACTAGACAAAGTTATCTTCTCCTTCGGCTCGTTGCACCACCAACCGCCACTTCGATGGTTGTGATGGTCGTGATGATGGTGCAACAACTCACCGAGCAACTGGCGGTCGGGGAAAGGGGAGAGAGAGGAAAAAACGACCCCACATTTGCTACAGCTACCACTCTCTCCCTCTGATCCAATTAGAAGGCAGTTCATTCTAATGGAATGATAGTTACATGACACACAGCCAGTGCTGTGCGTGTGATCCTTCACCGTTCCCAATACGCTTCGGTGGCTCTTTTGAATTTCACGAACGAGAATGTGAAATGTGAGTCCTGTCACCGGCTGTGGCACCAGGAAAAAAAAAAGAAAGCAGAAAACCATACGAACGGGAAGTCACTATTTCAATTGGATTAGTGGTTACAAGAGTGCTTGGGGATGTTAGTCTTTTTCGCCCCCCAAATGCACACAGAGCGGGAATGGCACCTCCCATCCATCTGTAGGCAGTGTTTGTTTTGAGGTCAACGGAAAAACAAATCCCACCGTGGGCAGTCTAATTGAATTAACGCTGCACAGCGAAACAATTTGTAAAGCTTCACGGGGCGACGCTATGTCACGATGATTGCCGAGGACAACCTCGTGACGGATGTGTGATTGGGTGCGGACGGACGGCTTTGAAAAGCCAATGAGAGGCTTCAATATTCGATTGGAAAATTAGACAGAAGCTGACTACTGACTCGGGGGCGCAGTAATTAACCACTAATTGCAAAGGTCATCGGTTTTTCGCAACAATTTCCAATGCATGGCGTCAGGATTTACATTTTTTTAGACGACAGTTGACAAATTAGCGAACGGCCTCAATTGAAAGGCAATTTGAATGGCTTCTCTTCTGCAGATCTCCTGGTCTTAACCAACTATTCTCCGCTTCAAAGCTCCGACTCAGAAAAGCCACGATTGGGCTCTATCTTTGAGCACATTCCTATTTTCAGAGGAGAACCGAATTAGTTCTGCTTGATGAACCTCATTTCTCGAAACAAGACCCACAAGCGACCAAGCGGCAATACAACTGTCAGAAATTGCCCCGAAAATGTCGCCTCATTTAAAATGGATACCAATCACCTCACACTCCCCCACTAACGGACCCATCTGCACCGCGAAACCGTCTTCACCGAACACAAAGCCGTCCCCAAGGCTACAGCCGCCTAAAACACCACCAACACAGCAGGTGCCGCATCTGAAAGGCTGCCCAAAACCAAACCCAACCCAATCATCAGCAACTGGGCAAATAATAACATCAACGATTACAAGCTTCCCCCTCCCCCCTTTTCCACCCCCCTTTTCCACCGGAAGCTGTACAGCAGGCAAAAGTGAAAAGAAAATTATTTCATTTGAATAGCGTGTCCATTTGACGAGCTATAAAATCCCCATTTGTCTCCTTCCGCCTGCCAGCATCCCTTGCAACGAACAACGAACCAAATTGAGCCAAACGGCTGGCTGGAAATACTTCCCATATCCTATCCATTAAAATTCCATGCATTTGAACATGAAAAGGCCCACCAGACATACACACATCCAGCCCGAGCCCGATGGTGTGGCGAAACAAACAGGACATCGCATCACAATCACATACCAGCGGCAGAGAAGGATTCCGATTCGGATTCGGGGGGATAAGCCTCGAAATGAGATTCACAAGGATGTTTCAATGATTCCCAAAAGCGGCCGGATGATACCGGGATAATAATTCAGGATATGCTGATGACTACACCCAGTACACAGCCGAAACAGCCAGTCAGCCAGTCAGCCAGCCTATTGATATGTAAATGTGTTTGCCAACCACCAGTGCCCCTCTACCCGTTCGAAAATTAATTAAAAAACTTGTGTCCCAGAGGCAAGGATTTTTCATTTCCTCCTCCAAAACAGGACTCACCTCAAAAAGCAATTTTTGAAATTCTATTTTCCGTAATTTCTGTCTTACAAACAAAAACACTCCGAGTGTCCTCCGCGTCCGAAGGATCAGGAAATTAAACTACACACACACGCGCACGCGACGATGTGCAATGGACACCAAGTGTTTTTTTTTTTTTTTTTTGCTATTTGCACCGTTTTCTTTTTTTCTGCGAATTCAAGCCCAAACACACCCGATCGCCTAGACCGCTGCGACGAGTATCACACGAGCGCACTCCGTTTGTACAAAATATTCAGTAGCCTACGAACGAGCAGGTTGTTGCTTTGCCGCAACTTATAAACTTATTGAGCCGACTCAATCGTCAGATCCATTTGAAGACCCAACAGAGACTCCGGCACATGCCATCCAAGCAGCCAGTCAGCCAGCCAACCAACCAGCCAACCAGCCAGTCAGCCAACCAACCAACACACACACTTTTCGGGGCGCTCTCTCTTTCGCTCTGGTGTGGGGTGGCCGACCCAGCGTCGAGTGAAATTCAACTATTGCCATGCCATGGCACGGCACTTGCACCTCGGAGCCCACCACCGAGCTCCATGGTGTGTCGCCACCGTCACCGTTACCGCACCTGCACCCAGTACGTACACACAGAGAACTCCGGCCAAAGGTAACCCGCAATAACTGTGTACACCACCAACAAACAGCACCAGCAACAGAGCACCGAAATGCGAAGAGAAGCAGCCAGAAGGCAGCAGGCAGCAGGCAGCAGGCAGCAGGTGGGAGGTGAAAAAAAAAAGAAACCATCCAAAACTGAAAACTACCCTCGCCGACGTAGTTATTCGCAGGGCTTGCTACAGGCTACCGGCTACCAGCTACCAGCCCTCGCCACTGCCCTGCACCCTTAATCGGGGACGGCAGGGCGGTCTGTCGGAGCTGCAGGTGGATGGAAATTAACATACAGATTGTGGTGGTGTTGTCCACCCATCGCCCGCCGCCCGCCGCCGTCGCCGCAACTCCGACTAACATCACGATGATGATGATGTTGTAAAACAAGAGCTGTGTTTGGCGCTTCCGCCACTTGCCATGGACCAGCAGGGACACAGTCCAATTCGCTTCCTCCCCCCGCCTCCCCAACTGCCGGCCGACTTAATGAAAGCACAATGGATGCAACAACGCCGTGCGATACTCGTTAGGTAGCCTGTGCAATTTATGGGAAGGTTTCCTCACTCTTACTGTGCTCAGGGCGAGAGGTGTGTGTGCGCCCCCCCGATTGAGGGTGTTAATGCGTTTCTATTGCGTGTCCTTTCACGGCTCACAACATAAAGGATCATCGCAACAGACACCCAAAAAGCAACCGAAGTGCAATTCAGACCGTCCTCACATGAGACACTCGAAAGCCGGCAGAGCAGGGATTCCGTCTTAATTAAATTTTCAGCAAGTCTTCGCTTGAAACACGAAGTTGGGTAGCCGCACCGCACAAATTCACCTCAACCACAGACATGTGCTTTCAAAGGGACCCCCACAGACATCGAGTGCGTTTTAATAAAAAGCAAAAGTCTGAAATTTATTAGCAGAGCAGTTAACCGACACTGTGAACCTGGGCGTTGTCATCCTGAAAATCCTTTCTCGCTTGTAAGCCTCTTGAAAGTCGTGAAAATATGGTGAGGTGGCGGTGGCGGTGGCTCCTATCTTCGACTGGCCAAAACGTTCAGCAGTGCCACAGCGCTTGGTGGGAGATTATGGTGCAGCCGAGCTCTGAGGGTGGACGGGATGTCACACGAAGGAATTGTGTGCGAAGGAATTTAAATTTTCATTATCACGTGCAGTGAGCGGTGAAGAACGGGCGGAGACAGACCGGCAAAGGAGTGAATAACATTGCGAACTGAACACAGGGCTGTGGCGAGAGAAGCTGACACTCCATGTCGGCTTAAGTTGAGTGAATTGGTTGATGGGACCACACACAATCAGAAAATTGCTTCAAAAATCGACCATCCGACAAGGACATTCCTGCTAAATTGTCGCAATCTACTTACTCCTGCACCACCTAGTTCCCTAAATAAATAAATAAATAAATAGAAATGTTTACAAAGTAAACTCCCTCATAAGTCCACTTCTGTCCGCACCTCATCGACAGAATAGCCCACATGGTGTAATCCCCATCGATTGAGACATTCCTCTGGCAGAGCTCGAAATCCACCCCGCCTCCAGTTCGAAAACCTATTAAAGTCGTCAAAGTCTAAGCTTATATGGTTTCCCTTGGAAAACGTGTCGCAAGCAATAAGAAAAACACGAAACCAAGCGACACTACGTCGATAGTCAGTTACGGCAACAAGGTCACTTCCACCTTGCCGCCGTACCACCAGCCTTGTGTCCACTGTAATTGAAATCGATGAGAGGTTTTCCTCTTCACTAATTTGAATTTATTTGCTTTTCATTTATTTCACTTTAATTGCGTCGCACAGTTGGTGCCGATGATGATGATGATGATGATGATGATGAATTACCACACCGTCCCCCACTGATGGAGCCCTCTCCTCTGTTTCTGAAGGAGAAAGCAATTCCTGCTCATGGAATACATCACTTCTCTTGTAATCAAGTCAACTGCAACGATGACATGCCAGTGAAACTCGGCTATTAAGCTGAATGAGGGCGAAGAGGTGTGGATTGCCATTGCAAGAGTCGATCAACAAAAGGGATTCACAAGAAGAATCTACACAGGCAGGCGCACACAGACACACCAATTGAAATCTTCCGGATGCATGGCTCGACAACAATGACAATGAAATTCTATCTTCTATACCCACAATGGCTGCAGGATAGTGGCATGTTTTGGTTGAAGGACACGCATGCAAGGAGGATGGGGGCGGAGGCTGCATGTGTGCTCTTATCAACACGCCTGTTGTCAGAGAGAAACTATTGGCAACGGGAAGTTGCATTATCCAGAGTAGCTATTCAGGTAACCAGAAGATCTTTCCATCCTTCTGTGGGCATGGGACCCATCTCCATTACGGTGTGGAGCGCACCTCTTCAGATCACCTTGGAGAGCGTGCACTCTCGACAATTGCCACGGAAGCATTGTTGCTCATTCGCCCGAGTAAACAATCGGCTTAGAGACAAGACAAGACGCAACCCCCTTGTGGTACGTACGTAATACGTGCTCGGTTACGGAAGATGTTGATGCGCACGAATGTGTGTACTCCGATGTGGAAGGGGGATAAACGAAAAAGAGCATTTTGAGGAAATTTGATAAGCACAAGCCAAAGAGGAGTTTTGAAAATAAACCCTCAATTGGAAGCCAAGGCGAGCAGAGCAGGGAGGCACTTAAAGAAACATTTCACGTTTCCCAGCTCAATTGTCGTTGGTTTCCGAATAAGAGAGCAGAAGGACACGGTGGACACATGAGTTCAACGTCGAAACGACGAAAAAAAAAAAATAAAGACGAATGCCTCCAGAAAGTTTACGATTAATGGTCTCCCTAAGAAAAAGGAATCCCTCCTCAACAATCTGCGACAAGACAAATCACATCGTCAGCTGGCTCTGGATAAATAAATGCCTACATACACTTCTTGTGAGATCCCGCCAAGTTCCAACATTGTCAGGTGCCAGCGAAGCCTCATAAGACACTTTGGTACTATGACTCTTTTGCAAAGTGACATAACGCCATATGGTCCTATGACGCTTCTCCTTGTCGGTCCAGTAGATTCGGATTGGCAGATCATCTGAGCTGGAGCATTGGTGTCCATACGCTAAACGTTACCGAGCCAGAGTAGTCGACGGGCACGGCATCTTTGTGAGCTCATAGAGTCCGCAGTTGTGTTTCCCACTGACCACCTCGATCGTAACTGCCGCAGAATTTTTCTATCGAATGCACCAAGAACCAGCTCTGCTGTTTTCCTCATCCTCATCCTCCAGCTCTGTGGAGACCATAACTTTGGATCCTTCGAGTCACGAGTTTTGCCTCAAGTTGTTCGGACAAATCAATGGTGGAAGTTGTCGCGATTCTACGTCGGATCTTTACGGAGCTCTCATTTGTGCAGTTGCCCCGAGCTAGCGTGCCACATTACGGCGGCATTCCGACTGAATACATTTCATTTAACAGAAGTCTTATTCATCGCTTATTCCTTGAGTGTTTCTCAGTCGTCCACGCGTCAGTTTCCTCCTTTTGCCGGTTCAGTCGCGATTTAGAACATGCACCGCTATCTGTTCACATGTCGATGCCAGTTCGTGGTTATATCCATGAAAACAGAGACTCACATTTTGTCAAAAAAAAAAAAACGTTCATCTTCCATGCTTGCAGTAAAGTGGAACAGAAGCGACGGAGATCTGCCACCTTTTTCAAAACCATTTGCCTCTCCGTCCTGCCTCTCGTACCCGCACGTATTTATTGACTAAACTATACACCTTCTGGATGCATTTGTTGCAGGGTACAGATCAGACAGATAACCCAATAAAAGGTAGATTCTCCAAACGAAATTTGAGTAAGTACCTTTCGACCTTGTTCCTGCAGACGAATTCGGATCGAAGTCGAGATCCTCTGCAAAAGAGCGAAGCTACCAGAATTTGGTGTGAACTACAGGCAACACCCTTAGTACTAGCACCTGTGCACTCACCAAAAGAATCAACATCAGCAGGCATCCTGCTGCAGTCCTCATACAGACATCTACAAAGTGTGTCATTCATAAGTCAGAAGGAACCATGCATCCATCTGTTCATCCGCAGAAGAAAGCCTTTCCATGGCTCATCTTCCAACTGCCACAGCGGCCCAACTAGGCGTACCTACGACCTGTGCGCACCTGTGGTTATGTGTTGAGATGTGTATTAACGAAATCCAAAGACTGGAGTGGATCCGACGACATCGAATTTTTCACCTAAAAAAATGTACAGTAAGGATTTTGGAGCCTTTCCATGGCTCATCTTCCAACTGCCACAGCGGCCCAACTAGGCGTACCTACGACCTGTGCGCACCTGTGGTTATGTGTTGAGATGTGTATTAACGAAATCCAAAGACGAGTGGATCCGACGACATCGAATTTTTCACCTAAAAAAATGTACAGTGTATAGTAAGGATTTTGAAGCCTTTCCATGGCTTATCTTCCAACTGCCACAGCGGCCCAACTAGGCGTACCTACGACCTGTGCGCTCGTGTGGTTATGTGTTGAGATGTGTATTAACGAAATCCAAAGACGAGTGGATCCGACGACATCGAATTTTTCACCTAAAAAAATGTACAGTGTATAGTAAGGATTTTGAAGCCTTTCCATAACTCATCTTCCAACTGCCACAGCGGCCCAGCTAGGCGTACTAGGCGTACCTACGACCTGTGCGCACCTGGGGTTATGTGTTGAGATGTGTACTAACGAAATCCAAAGACTGGAGTGGATCCGACGACATCGAATTTTTCACCTAAAAAAATGTACAGTGTATAGTAAGGATTTCCAAGGCTCATCTTCCAACTGCCACAGCGGCCCAACTAGGCGTACCTACGACCTATGCGCACCTGTGGTTATGTGTTGAGATGTGTATTAGGCGACGACATCGAATTTTTCACCTAAAAAAATGTACAGTGTATAGTAAGGATTTTGGAGCCTTTCCATAACTCATCTTCCAACTGCCACAGCGGCCCAACTAGGCGTACCTACGACCTGTGCGCACCTGTGGTTATGTGTTGAGATGTGTATTAACGAAATCCAAAGACTGGAGTGGATCCGACGACATCGAATTTTTCACCTAAAAAAATGTACAGTGTATAGTAAGGATTTTGAAGCCTTTCCATAACTCATCTTCCAACTGCCACAGCGGCCCAGCTAGGCGTACTAGGCGTACCTACGACCTGTGCGCACCTGGGGTTATGTGTTGAGATGTGTACTAACGAAATCCAAAGACTGGAGTGGATCCGACGACATCGAATTTTTCACCTAAAAAAATGTACAGTGTATAGTAAGGATTTCCAAGGCTCATCTTCCAACTGCCACAGCGGCCCAACTAGGCGTACCTACGACCTATGCGCACCTGTGGTTATGTGTTGAGATGTGTATTAGGCGACGACATCGAATTTTTCACCTAAAAAAATGTACAGTGTATAGTAAGGATTTTGAAGCCTTTCCATGGCTTATCTTCCAACTGCCACAGCGGCCCAACTAGGCGTACCTACGACCTGTGCGCTCGTGTGGTTATGTGTTGAGATGTGTATTAACGAAATCCAAAGACTGGAGTGGATCCGACGACATCGAATTTTTCACCTAAAAAAATGTACAGTGTATAGTAAGGATTTTGGAGCCTTTCCATGGCTCATCTTCCAACTGCCACAGCGGCCCAACTAGGCGTACCTACGACCTGTGCGCACCTGTGGTTATGTGTTGAGATGTGTATTAACGAAATCCAAAGACTGGAGTGGATCCGACGACATCGAATTTTTCACCTAAAAAAATGTACAGTGTATAGTAAGGATTTTGGAGCCTTTCCATAACTCATCTTCCAACTGCCACAGCGGCCCAACTAGGCGTACCTACGACCTGTGCGCACCTGTGGTTATGTGTTGAGATGTGTATTAACGAAATCCAAAGACTGGAGTATTAACGAAATCCAAAGACTGGAGTGGATCCGACGACATCGAATTTTTCACCTAAAAAAATGTACAGTGTATAGTAAGGATTTTGGAGCCTTTCCATAACTCATCTTCCAACTGCCACAGCGGCCCAACTAGGCGTACCTACGACCTGTGCGCACCTGTGGTTATGTGTTGAGATGTGTATTAACGAAATCCAAAGACTGGAGTGGATCCGACGACATCGAATTTTTCACCTAAAAAAATGTACAGTGTATAGTAAGGATTTTGGAGCCTTTCCATAACTCATCTTCCAACTGCCACAGCGGCCCAACTAGGCGTACCTACGACCTGTGCGCACCTGTGGTTATGTGTTGAGATGTGTATTAACGAAATCCAAAGACTGGAGTGGATCCGACGACATCGAATTTTTCACCTAAAAAAATGTACAGTGTATAGTAAGGATTTTGGAGCCTTTCCATAACTCATCTTCCAACTGCCACAGCGGCCCAACTAGGCGTACCTACGACCTGTGCGCACCTGTGGTTATGTGTTGAGATGTGTATTAACGAAATCCAAAGACTGGAGTGGATCCGACGACATGGATTTTTTCACCTAAAAAAATGTACAGTGTATAGTAAGGATTTTGGAGCCTTTCCATAACTCATCTTCCAACTGCCACAGCGGCCCAGCTAGGCGTACTAGGCGTACCTACGACCTGTGCGCACCTGGGGTTATGTGTTGAGATGTGTATTAACGAAATCCAAAGACTGGAGTGGATCCGACGACATCGAATTTTTCACCTAAAAAAATGTACAGTGTATAGTAAGGATTTTGGAGCCTTTCCATAACTCATCTTCCAACTGCCACAGCGGCCCAACTAGGCGTACCTACGACCTGTGCGCACCTGTGGTTATGTGTTGAGATGTGTATTAACGAAATCCAAAGACTGGAGTGGATCCGACGACATCGAATTTTTCACCTAAAAAAATGTACAGTGTATAGTAAGGATTTTGAAGCCTTTCCATGGCTTATCTTCCAACTGCCACAGCGGCCCAACTAGGCGTACCTACGACCTGTGCGCTCGTGTGGTTATGTGTTGAGATGTGTATTAACGAAATCCAAAGACTGGAGTGGATCCGACGACATCGAATTTTTCACCTAAAAAAATGTACAGTGTATAGTAAGGATTTTGGAGCCTTTCCATGGCTCATCTTCCAACTGCCAATGGGGCCCAACTAGGCGTACCTACGACCTGTGCGCACCTGTGGTTATGTGTTGAGATGTGTATTAGGCGACGACATCGAATTTTTCACCTAAAAAAATGTACAGTGTATAGTAAGGATTTTGGAGCCTTTCCATAACTCATCTTCCAACTGCCACAGCGGCCCAACTAGGCGTACCTACGACCTGTGCGCACCTGTGGTTATGTGTTGAGATGTGTATTAACGAAATCCAAAGACTGGAGTGGATCCGACGACATGGATTTTTTCACCTAAAAAAATGTACAGTGTATAGTAAGGATTTTGGAGCCTTTCCATAACTCATCTTCCAACTGCCACAGCGGCCCAGCTAGGCGTACTAGGCGTACCTACGACCTGTGCGCACCTGGGGTTATGTGTTGAGATGTGTATTAACGAAATCCAAAGACTGGAGTGGATCCGACGACATCGAATTTTTCACCTAAAAAAATGTACAGTGTATAGTAAGGATTTTGGAGCCTTTCCATAACTCATCTTCCAACTGCCACAGCGGCCCAACTAGGCGTACCTACGACCTGTGCGCACCTGTGGTTATGTGTTGAGATGTGTATTAACGAAATCCAAAGACTGGAGTGGATCCGACGACATCGAATTTTTCACCTAAAAAAATGTACAGTGTATAGTAAGGATTTTGAAGCCTTTCCATGGCTTATCTTCCAACTGCCACAGCGGCCCAACTAGGCGTACCTACGACCTGTGCGCTCGTGTGGTTATGTGTTGAGATGTGTATTAACGAAATCCAAAGACTGGAGTGGATCCGACGACATCGAATTTTTCACCTAAAAAAATGTACAGTGTATAGTAAGGATTTTGGAGCCTTTCCATGGCTCATCTTCCAACTGCCACAGCGGCCCAACTAGGCGTACCTACGACCTGTGCGCACCTGTGGTTATGTGTTGAGATGTGTATTAGGCGACGACATCGAATTTTTCACCTAAAAAAATGTACAGTGTATAGTAAGGATTTTGGAGCCTTTCCATAACTCATCTTCCAACTGCCACAGCGGCCCAACTAGGCGTACCTACGACCTGTGCGCACCTGTGGTTATGTGTTGAGATGTGTATTAACGAAATCCAAAGACTGGAGTGGATCCGACGACATCGAATTTTTCACCTAAAAAAATGTACAGTGTATAGTAAGGATTTTGGAGCCTTTCCATAACTCATCTTCCAACTGCCACAGCGGCCCAGCTAGGCGTACTAGGCGTACCTACGACCTGTGCGCACCTGGGGTTATGTGTTGAGATGTGTATTAACGAAATCCAAAGACTGGAGTGGATCCGACGACATCGAATTTTTCACCTAAAAAAATGTACAGTGTATAGTAAGGATTTTGGAGCCTTTCCATGGCTCATCTTCCAACTGCCACAGCGGCCCAACTAGGCGTACCTACGACTTGTGCGCACCTGTGGTTATGTGTTGAGATGTGTATTAACGAAATCCAAAGACTGGAGTGGATCCGACGACATCGAATTTTTCACCTAAAAAAATGTACAGTGTATAGTAAGGATTTTGGAGCCTTTCCATGGCTCATCTTCCAACTGCCACAGCAGCCCAACTACTACCTACGACCTGTGCGCACCTGTGGTTATGTGTTGAGATGTGTATTAACGAAATCCAAAGACTGGAGTGGATCCGACGACATCGAATTTTTCACCTAAAAAAATGTACAGTGTATAGTAAGGATTTTGGAGCCTTTCCATAACTCATCTTCCAACTGCCACAGCGGCCCAGCTAGGCGTACTAGGCGTACCTACGACCTGTGCGCACCTGGGGTTATGTGTTGAGATGTGTATTAACGAAATCCAAAGACTGGAGTGGATCCGACGACATCGAATTTTTCACCTAAAAAAATGTACAGTGTATAGTAAGGATTTTGGAGCCTTTCCATAACTCATCTTCCAACTGCCACAGCGGCCCAACTAGGCGTACCTACGACCTGTGCGCACCTGTGGTTATGTGTTGAGATGTGTTTTAACGAAATCCAAAGACTGGAGTGGATCCGACGACATCGAATTTTTCACATAAAAAAATTTACAGTGTATAGTAAGGATTTTGGAGCATTTCCATGGCTCATCTTCCAACTGCCACAGCGGCCCAACTAGGCGTACTAGGCGTACCTACGACCTGTCCGCACCTGTGGTTATGTGTTGAGTGTATTAACGAAATCCAAAGACTGGAGTGGATCCGACGACATCGAATTTTTCACCTAAAAAAATGTACAGTGTATAGTAAGGATTTTGGAGCCTTTCCATAACTCATCTTCCAACTGCCACAGCGGCCCAACTAGGCGTACCTACGACCTGTGCGCACCTGTGGTTATGTGTTGAGATGTGTATTAACGAAATCCAAAGACTGGAGTGGATCCGACGACATCGAATTTTTCACCTAAAAAAATGTACAGTGTATAGTAAGGATTTTGGAGCCTTTCCATAACTCATCTTCCAACTGCCACAGCGGCCCAACTAGGCGTACCTACGACCTGTGCGCACCTGTGGTTATGTGTTGAGATGTGTATTAACGAAATCCAAAGACTGGAGTGGATCCGACGACATCGAATTTTTCACCTAATCACCTAGTGTCCAGAAACTAAATGCGGTTTCCCCTACCCAATCCGCACTTAGTTTCTGGACACTAGCCGGTGTCCAGAAACTAAATGCGGTTTCCCCTACCCAATCCGCATTTAGTTTCTGGACAGCAGCTAGTGTCCAGAAACTAAATGCGGTTTCCCCTACCCAATCCGCATTTAGTTTCTGGACAGCAGCTAGTGTCCAGAAACTAAATGCGGTTTCCCCTACCCAATCCGCACTTAGTTTCTGAACACTAGCCGGTGTCCAGAAACTAAATGCGGTTTCCCCTACCCAATCCGCATTTAGTTTCTGGACAGCAGCTAGTGTCCAGAAACTAAATGCGGTTTCCCCTACCCAATCCGCATTTAGTTTCTGGACACTAGCCGGTGTCCAGAAACTAAATGCGGTTTCCCCTACCCAATCCGCATTTAGTTTCTGGACAGCAGCTAGTGTTCAGAAACTAAATGCGGTTTCCCCTACCCAATCCGCATTTAGTTTCTGGACAGCAGCTAGTGTCCAGAAACTAAATGCGGTTTCCCCTACCCAATCCGCATTTAGTTTCTGGACACTAGCCGGTGTCCAGAAACCAAATGCGGTTTCCCCTACCCAATCCGCACTTAGTTTCTGGACACTAGCCGGTGTCCAGAAACTAAATGCGGTTTCCCCTACCCAATCCGCATTTAGTTTCTGGACAGCAGCTAGTGTCCAGAAACTAAATGCGGTTTCCCCTACCCAATCCGCATTTAGTTTCTGGACACTAGCCGGTGTCCAGAAACTAAATGCGGTTTCCACTACCCAAACCGCATTTAGTTTCTGGACACTAGCCGGTGTCCAGAAACTAAATGCGGTTTCCCCTACCCAATCCGCATTTAGTTTCTGGACAGCAGCTAGTGTTCAGAAACTAAATGCGGTTTCCCCTACCCAATCCGCATTTAGTTTCTGGACAGCAGCTAGTGTCCAGAAACTAAATGCGGTTTCCCCTACCCAATCCGCATTTAGTTTCTGGACACTAGCCGGTGTCCAGAAACCAAATGCGGTTTCCCCTACCCAATCCGCACTTAGTTTCTGGACACTAGCCGGTGTCCAGAAACTAAATGCGGTTTCCCCTACCCAATCCGCATTTAGTTTCTGGACAGCAGCTAGTGTCCAGAAACTAAATGCGGTTTCCCCTACCCAATCCGCATTTAGTTTCTGGACACTAGCCGGTGTCCAGAAACTAAATGCGGTTTCCCCTACCCAATCCGCATTTAGTTTCTGGACAGCAGCTAGTGTCCAGAAACTAAATGCGGTTTCCCCTACCCAATCCGCATTTAGTTTCTGGACAGCAGCTAGTGTCCAGAAACTAAATGCGGTTTCCCCTACCCAATCCGCATTTAGTTTCTGGACACTAGCCGGTGTCCAGAAACTAAATGCGGTTTCCCCTACCCAATCCGCATTTAGTTTCTGGACAGCAGCTAGTGTCCAGAAACTAAATGCGGTTTCCCCTACCCAATCCGCATTTAGTTTCTGGACACTAGCCGGTGTCCAGAAACTAAATGCGGTTTCCCCTACCCAATCCGCATTTAGTTTCTGGACAGCAGCTAGTGTCCAGAAACTAAAGGCGGTTTCCCCTACCCAATCCGCATTTAGTTTCTGGACAGCAGCTAGTGTCCAGAAACTAAATGCGGTTTCCCCTACCCAATCTGCATTTAGTTTCTGGACACTAGCCGGTGTCCAGAAACTAAATGCGGTTTCCCCTACCCAATCCGCACTTAGTTTCTGGACACTAGCCGGTGTCCAGAAACTAAATGCGGTTTCCCCTACCCAATCCGCATTTAGTTTCTGGACAGCAGCTAGTGTCCAGAAACTAAATGCGGTTTCTCCTACCCAATCCGCATTTAGTTTCTGGACAGCAGCTAGTGTCCAGAAACTAAATGCGGTTTCTCCTACCCAATCCGCATTTAGTTTCTGGACACTAGCCGGTGTCCAGAAACTAAATGCGGTTTCCCCTACCCAATCCGCATTTAGTTTCTGGACAGCAGCTAGTGTCCAGAAACTAAATGCGGTTTCCCCTACCCAATCCGCATTTAGTTTCTGGACACTAGCCGGTGTCCAGAAACTAAATGCGGTTTCCCCTACCCAATCTAGATTAGATTAGATTTTAGATAGATTTTAGATTTTAGATTAGATTTTTTTTTTTTAGATTTTAATAGAATCGCTGCTTGGTGTCACGACCATGGATTAATTATCAACGCACTTAAGACAAAGTTAATGCACATTCGCCCGCCGCATATTCCCAGAACGAAACTTAAGATAAAAATGCACAGCGTAGATTGTTTGCACAGACATGGCTGTGATGGAATAACAGAAGACGATGATGACTGCACCGTAAACATTGATTATGTGTCAACGTATAAGTACCTAGGACTGACAATGGACTACAACTTTAAATGGAACCACCATATAGAGATATTGAGGAAGAAATTGTGTCACTCTGCATACGCCCTTTTCCATCTTCGTAAACTGTGTACGCCAAGAGTACTCAAACAGTGCTACATGGGCCTGGTGGAATCACATCTACGGTATGGAATAACAGCGTGGGGAAGAGCATCTCAATTGCAATCGCTACAAAAAGTGCACAGAAGACTTCAAAAGCTTGTGGTGGAAACAGGAAGTAGCAGAGAAGTTCAGCAACAAAGAAGCCAATCAACACGCATGCTTAACATCTGCCAAATACATAATTTGGAAATCTTGGCCAATTTCGATGATGACAACACATACAGGATCCAAACACAGCAGACGGTGAACACTAGAAGACGACAGCAGCAGCTATGTGAAGTTCCGAGGTACTGGAATGAATATGGTCGAAGGACAATTAAAGTGGCAATTCCGACAATCCTTAACGAACTCCCAAGGGAAGTTCGCAACCTACCCAAAAGAGAAATTATAAAAAAAGTTAAAGAAATCTATTTAAACTCTTCAAACTAAAATATTCAACTTTAAACTTAAATTCGAAAATCGTAAACTATTGTGTTATTATAACTATTTGTTACTTGTATTGCCCATGTTTTTGCTTTTTTAACTAAAACATAATTGAATTTAATGAACTTCAACATTTATAATTGTAATTTTTTGTGATTAGTCATCTGCAGACAAGCCACTCAGGCTTTGCAGATAAACAAGTGTAAACACTACAAAATGAATTATAAATAAAAAAAAAAAAAAAAAAAAAATCCGCATTTAGTTTCTGGACAGCAGCTAGTGTCCAGAAACTAAATGCGGTTTCCCCTACCCAATCCGCATTTAGTTTCTGGACAGCAGCTAGTGTCCAGAAACTAAATGCGGTTTCCCCTACCCAATCCGCATTTAGTTTCTGGACAGCAGCTAGTGTCCAGAAACTAAATGCGGTTTCCCCTATCCAATCCGCATTTAGTTTCTGGACAGCAGCTAGTGTCCAGAAACTAAATGCGGTTTCCCCTACCCAATCCGCATTTAGTTTCTGGACACTAGCCGGTGTCCAGAAACTAAATGCGGTTTCCCCTACCCAATCCGCATTTAGTTTCTGGACAGCAGCTAGTGTCCAGAAACTAAATGCGGTTTCCCCTACCCAATCCGCATTTAGTTTCTGGACAGCAGATAGTGTCCAGAAACTAAATGCGGTTTCCCCTACCCAATCCGCATTTAGTTTCTGGACAGCAGCTAGTGTCCAGAAACTAAATGCGGTTTCCCCTACCCAATCCGCATTTAGTTTCTGGACACTAGCCGGTGTCCAGAAACTAAATGCGGTTTCCCCTACCCAATCCGCATTTAGTTTCTGGACAGCAGCTAGTGTCCAGAAACTAAATGCGGTTTCCCCTATCCAATCCGCATTTAGTTTCTGGACAGCAGCTAGTGTCCAGAAACTAAATGCGGTTTCCCCTACCCAATCCGCATTTAGTTTCTGGACACTAGCCGGTGTCCAGAAACTAAATGCGGTTTCCCCTACCCAATCCGCATTTAGTTTCTGGACAGCAGCTAGTGTCCAGAAACTAAATGCGGTTTCCCCTACCCAATCCGCATTTAGTTTCTGGACACTAGCCGGTGTCCAGAAACTAAATGCGGTTTCCCCTACCCAATCCGCATTTAGTTTCTGGACAGCAGCTAGTGTCCAGAAACTAAATGCGGTTTCCCCTACCCAATCCGCATTTAGTTTCTGGACAGCAGCTAGTGTCCAGAAACTAAATGCGGTTTCCCCTACCCAATCCGCATTTAGTTTCTGGACAGCAGCTAGTGTCCAGAAACTAAATGCGGTTTCCCCTATCCAATCCGCATTTAGTTTCTGGACAGCAGCTAGTGTCCAGAAACTAAATGCGGTTTCCCCTACCCAATCCGCATTTAGTTTCTGGACACTAGCCGGTGTCCAGAAACTAAATGCGGTTTCCCCTACCCAATCCGCATTTAGTTTCTGGACAGCAGCTAGTGCCCAGAAACTAAATGCGGTTTCCCCTACCCAATCCGCATTTAGTTTCTGGACACTAGCCGGTGTCCAGAAACTAAATGCGGTTTCCCCTACCCAATCCGCATTTAGTTTCTGGACAGCAGCTAGTGTCCAGAAACTAAATGCGGTTTCCCCTACCCAATCCGCATTTAGTTTCTGGACAGCAGCTAGTGTCCAGAAACTAAATGCGGTTTCCCCTACCCAATCCGCATTTAGTTTCTGGACAGCAGCTAGTGTCCAGAAACTAAATGCGGTAGTTTCTGGACAGCAGCTAGTGTCCAGAAACTAAATGCGGTTTCCCCTACCCAATCCGCATTTAGTTTCTGGACAGCAGCTAGTGTCCAGAAACTAAATGCGGTAGTTTCTGGACAGCAGCTAGTGTCCAGAAACTAAATGCGGTTTCCTCTACCCAATCCGCATTTAGTTTCTGGACAGCAGCTAGTGTCCAGAAACTAAATGCGGCTTCCCCTACCCAATCCGCATTTAGTTTCTGGACACTAGCCGGTGTCCAGAAACTAAATGCGGTTTCCCCTACCCAATCCGCATTTAGTTTCTGGACACTAGCCGGTGTCCAGAAACTAAATGCGGTTTCCCCTACCCAATCCGCATTTAGTTTCTGGACACTAGCCGGTGTCCAGAAACTAAATGCGGTTTCCCCTACCCAATCCGAATTTAGTTTCTGGACAGCAGCTAGTGTCCAGAAACTAAATGCGGTAGTTTCTGGACAGCAGCTAGTGTCCAGAAACTAAATGCGGTTTCCCCTACCCAATTCGCATTTAGTTTCTGGACAGCAGCTAGTGTCCAGAAACTAAATGCGGCTTCCCCTACCCAATCCGAATTTAGTTTCTGGACAGCAGCTAGTGTCCAGAAACTAAATGCGGTTTCCCCTACCCAATCCGCATTTAGTTTCTGGACACTAGCCGGTGTCCAGAAACTAAATGCGGTTTCCCCTACCCAATCCGCATTTAGTTTCTGGACACTAGCCGGTGTCCAGAAACTAAATGCGGTTTCACCTACCCAATCCGCATTTAGTTTCTGGACAGCAGCTAGTGTCCAGAAACTAAATGCGGTTTCCCCTACCCAATCCGCATTTAGTTTCTGGACACTAGCTGCTGTCCAGAAACTAAATGCGGATTGGGTAGGGGAAACCGCATTTAGTTTCTGGACACTAGCTGCTGTCCAGAAACTAAATGCGGATTGGGTAGGGGAAACCGCATTTAGTTTCTGGACACTAGCTGCTGTCCAGAAACTAAATGCGGATTGGGTAGGGGAAACCGCATTTAGTTTCTGGACACTAGCTGCTGTCCAGAAACTAAATGCGGATTGGGTAGGGGAAACCGCATTTAGTTTCTGGACACTAGCTGCTGTCCAGAAACTAAATGCGGATTGGGTAGGAGAAACCGCATTTAGTTTCTGGACACTAGCTGCTGTCCAGAAACTAAATGCGGATTGGGTAGGGGAAACCGCATTTAGTTTCTGGACACTAGCTGCTGTCCAGAAACTAAATGCGGATTGGGTAGCGGAAACCGCATTTAGTTTCTGGACACTAGCTGCTGTCCAGAAACTAAATGCGGATTGGGTAGGGGAAACCGCATTTAGTTTCTGGACACTAGCTGCTGTCCAGAAACTAAATGCGGATTGGGTAGGGGAAACCGCATTTAGTTTCTGGACACTAGCTGCTGTCCAGAAACTAAATGCGGATTGGGTAGGGGAAACCGCATTTAGTTTCTGGACACTAGCTGCTGTCCAGAAACTAAATGCGGATTGGGTAGGGGAAACCGCATTTAGTTTCTGGACACCGGCTAGTGTCCAGAAACTAAATGCGGATTGGGTAGGGGAAACCGCATTTAGTTTCTGGACACTAGCTGCTGTCCAGAAACTAAATGCGGATTGGGTAGGGGAAACCGCATTTAGTTTCTGGACACTAGCTGCTGTCCAGAAACTAAATGCGGATTGGGTAGGGGAAACCGCATTTAGTTTCTGGACACTAGCTGCTGTCCAGAAACTAAATGCGGATTGGGTAGGGGAAACCGCATTTAGTTTCTGGACACCGGCTAGTGTCCAGAAACTAAATGCGGATTGGGTAGGGGAAACCGCATTTAGTTTCTGGACACCGGCTAGTGTCCAGAAACTAAATGCGGATTGGGTAGGGGAAACCGCATTTAGTTTCTGGACACCGGCTAGTGTCCAGAAACTAAATGCGGATTGGGTAGGGGATACCGCATTTAGTTTCTGGACACTAGCTGCTGTCCAGAAACTAAATGCGGCCCAACTAGGCGTACCTACGACCTGTGCGCACCTGTGGTTATGTGTTGAGATGTGTATTAACGAAATCCAAAGACTGGAGTGGATCCGACGACATCGAATTTTTCACCTAAAAAAATGTACAGTGTATAGTAAGGATTTTGGAGCCTTTCCATGGCTCATCTTCCAACTGCCACAGCGGCCCAACTAGGCGTACCTACGACCTGTGCGCACCTGTGGTTATGTGTTGAGATGTGTATTAACGAAATCCAAAGACTGGAGTGGATCCGACGACATCGAATTTTTCACCTAAAAAAATGTACAGTGTATAGTAAGGATTTTGGAGCCTTTCCATGGCTCATCTTCCAACTGCCACAGCGGCCCAACTAGGCGTACCTACGACCTGTGCGCACCTGTGGTTATGTGTTGAGATGTGTATTAACGAAATCCAAAGACTGGAGTGGATCCGACGACATCGAATTTTTCACCTAAAAAAATGTACAGTGTATAGTAAGGATTTTGGAGCCTTTCCATGGCTCATCTTCCAACTGCCACAGCGGCCCAACTAGGCGTACTAGACGTACCTACGACCTGTGCGCACCTGTGGTTATGTGTTGAGATGTGTATTAACGAAATCCAAAGACTGGAGTGGATCCGACGACATCGAATTTTTCACCTAAAAAAATGTACAGTGTATAGTAAGGATTTTGGAGCCTTTCCATGGCTCATCTTCCAACTGCCACAGCGGCCCAACTAGGCGTACCTACGACCTGTGCGCACCTGTGGTTATGTGTTGAGATGTGTATTAACGAAATCCAAAGACTGGAGTGGATCCGACGACATCGAATTTTTCACCAAAAAAAAATGTACAGTGTATAGTAAGGATTTTGGAGATTTTCCATGGCTCATCTTCCAACTGCCACAGCGGCCCAACTAGGCATACCTACGACCTGTGCGCACCTGTGGTTATGTGTTGAGATGTGTATTAACGAAATCCAAAGACTGGAGTGGATCCGACGACATCGAATTTTTCACCTAAAAAAATGTACAGTGTATAGTAAGGATTTTGGAGCCTTTCCATGGCTCATCTTCCAACTGCCACAGCGGCCAAACTAGGCGTACTAGGCGTACTAGGCGTACCTACGACCTGTGCGCACCTGTGGTTATGTGTTGAGATGTGTATTAACGAAATCCAAAGACTGGAGTGGATCCGACGACATCGAATTTTTCACCTAAAAAAATGTACAGTGTATAGTAAGGATTTTGGAGCCTTTCCATGGCTCATCTTCCAACTGCCACAGCGGCCAAACTAGGCGTACTAGGCGTACCTACGACCTGTGCGCACCTGTGGTTATGTGTTGAGATGTGTATTAACGAAATCCAAAGACTAGAGTGGATCCGACGACATCGAATTTTTCACCTAAAAAAATGTACAGTGTATAGTAAGGATTTTGGAGCCTTTCCATGGCTCATCTTCCAACTGCCACAGCGGCCCAACTAGGCGTACTAGACGTACCTACGACCTGTGCGCACCTGTGGTTATGTGTTGAGATGTGTATTAACGAAATCCAAAGACTGGAGTGGATCCGACGACATCGAATTTTTCACCAAAAAAAAATGTACAGTGTATAGTAAGGATTTTGGAGCCTTTCCATGGCTCATCTTCCAACTGCCACAGCGGCCCAACTAGGCGTACCTACAACCTGTGCGCAGCTGTGGTTATGTGTTGAGATGTGTATTAACGCAATCCAAAGACTGGAGTGGATCCGACGACATCGAATTTTTCACCAAAAAAAAATGTACAGTGTATAGTAAGGATTTTGGAGCCTTTCCATGGCTCATCTTCCAACTGCCACAGCGGCCCAACTAGGCGTACCTACAACCTGTGCGCACCTGTGGTTATGTGTTGAGATGTGTATTAACGAAATCCAAAGACTGGAGTGGATCCGACGACATCGAATTTTTCACCTACAAAAATGTACAGTGTATAGTAAGGATTTTGGAGCCTTTCCATGGCTCATCTTCCGACTGCCACAGCGGCCCAACTAGGCGTACTAGGCGTACCTACGACCTGTGCGCACCTGTGGTTATGTGTTGAGATGTGTATTAACGAAATCCAAAGACTGGAGTGGATCCGACGACATCGAATTTTTCACCTAAAAAAATGTACAGTGTATAGTAAGGATTTTGGAGCCTTTCCATAACTCATCTTCCAACTGCCACAGCGGCCCAACTAGGCATACCTACGACCTGTGCGCACCTGTAGTTATGTGTTGAGATGTGTATTAACGAAATCCAAAGACTGGAGTGGATCCGACGACATCGAATTTTTCACCTAAAAAAATGTACAGTGTATAGTAAGGATTTTGGAGCCTTTCCATAACTCATCTTCCAACTGCCACAGCGGCCCAACTAGGCGTACCTACGACCTGTGCGCACCTGTGGTTATGTGTTGAGATGTGTATTAACGAAATCCAAAGACTGGAGTGGATCCGACGACATCGAATTTTTCACCTAAAAAAATGTACAGTGTATAGTAAGGATTTTGGAGCCTTTCCATAACTCATCTTCCAACTGCCACAGCGGCCCAACTAGGCGTACCTACGACCTGTGCGCACCTGTGGTTATGTGTTGAGATGTGTATTAACGAAATCCAAAGACTGGAGTGGATCCGACGACATCGAATTTTTCACCTAAAAAAATGTACAGTGTATAGTAAGGATTTTGGAGCCTTTCCATAACTCATCTTCCAACTGCCACAGCGGCCCAACTAGGCGTACCTACGACCTGTGCGCACCTGTGGTTATGTGTTGAGATGTGTATTAACGAAATCCAAAGACTGGAGTGGATCCGACGACATCGAATTTTTCACCTAAAAAAATGTACAGTGTATAGTAAGGATTTTGGAGCCTTTCCATGGCTCATCTTCCGACTGCCACAGCGGCCCAACTAGGCGTACTAGGCGTACCTACGACCTGTGCGCACCTGTGGTTATGTGTTGAGATGTGTATTAACGAAATCCAAAGACTGGAGTGGATCCGACGACATCGAATTTTTTACCTAAAAAAATGTACAGTGTATAGTAAGGATTTTGGAGCCTTTCCATAACTCATCTTCCAACTGCCACAGCGGCCCAACTAGGCATACCTACGACCTGTGCGCACCTGTGGTTATGTGTTGAGATGTGTATTAACGAAATCCAAAGACTGGAGTGGATCCGACGACATCGAATTTTTCACCTAAAAAAATGTACAGTGTATAGTAAGGATTTTGGAGCCTTTCCATAACTCATCTTCCAACTGCCACAGCGGCCCAACTAGGCGTACCTACGACCTGTGCGCACCTGTGGTTATGTGTTGAGATGTGTATTAACGAAATCCAAAGACTGGAGTGGATCCGACGACATCGAATTTTTCACCTAAAAAAATGTACAGTGTATAGTAAGGATTTTGGAGCCTTTCCATAACTCATCTTCCAACTGCCACAGCGGCCCAACTAGGCGTACCTACGACCTGTGCGCACCTGTGGTTATGTGTTGAGATGTGTATTAACGAAATCCAAAGACTGGAGTGGATCCGACGACATCGAATTTTTCACCTAAAAAAATGTACAGTGTATAGTAAGGATTTTGGAGCCTTTCCATAACTCATCTTCCAACTGCCACAGCGGCCCAACTAGGCATACCTACGACCTGTGCGCACCTGTGGTTATGTGTTGAGATGTGTATTAACGAAATCCAAAGACTGGAGTGGATCCGACGACATCGAATTTTTCACCTAAAAAAATGTACAGTGTATAGTAAGGATTTTGGAGCCTTTCCATAACTCATCTTCCAACTGCCACAGCGGCCCAACTAGGCGTACCTACGACCTGTGCGCACCTGTGGTTATGTGTTGAGATGTGTATTAACGAAATCCAAAGACTGGAGTGGATCCGACGACATCGAATTTTTTACCTAAAAAAATGTACAGTGTATAGTAAGGATTTTGGAGCCTTTCCACAACTCATCTTCCAACTGCCACAGCGGCCCAACTAGGCATACCTACGACCTGTGCGCACCTGTGGTTATGTGTTGAGATGTGTATTAACGAAATCCAAAGACTGGAGTGGATCCGACGACATCGAATTTTTCACCTAAAAAAATGTACAGTGTATAGTAAGGATTTTGGAGCCTTTCCATAACTCATCTTCCAACTGCCACAGCGGCCCAACTAGGCGTACCTACGACCTGTGCGCACCTGTGGTTATGTGTTGAGATGTGTATTAACGAAATCCAAAGACTGGAGTGGATCCGACGACATCGAATTTTTCACCTAAAAAAATGTACAGTGTATAGTAAGGATTTTGGAGCCTTTCCATAACTCATCTTCCAACTGCCACAGCGGCCCAACTAGGCGTACCTACGACCTGTGCGCACCTGTGGTTATGTGTTGAGATGTGTATTAACGAAATCCAAAGACTGGAGTGGATCCGACGACATCGAATTTTTCACCTAAAAAAATGTACAGTGTATAGTAAGGATTTTGGAGCCTTTCCATAACTCATCTTCCAACTGCCACAGCGGCCCAACTAGGCATACCTACGACCTGTGCGCACCTGTGGTTATGTGTTGAGATGTGTATTAACGAAATCCAAAGACTGGAGTGGATCCGACGACATCGAATTTTTCACCTAAAAAAATGTACAGTGTATAGTAAGGATTTTGGAGCCTTTCCATAACTCATCTTCCAACTGCCACAGCGGCCCAACTAGGCGTACCTACGACCTGTGCGCACCTGTGGTTATGTGTTGAGATGTGTATTAACGAAATCCAAAGACTGGAGTGGATCCGACGACATCGAATTTTTCACCTAAAAAAATGTACAGTGTATAGTAAGGATTTTGGAGCCTTTCCATAACTCATCTTCCAACTGCCACAGCGGCCCAACTAGGCGTACCTACGACCTGTGCGCACCTGTGGTTATGTGTTGAGATGTGTATTAACGAAATCCAAAGACTGGAGTGGATCCGACGACATCGAATTTTTCACCTAAAAAAATGTACAGTGTATAGTAAGGATTTTGGAGCCTTTCCATGGCTCATCTTCCGACTGCCACAGCGGCCCAACTAGGCGTACTAGGCGTACCTACGACCTGTGCGCACCTGTGGTTATGTGTTGAGATGTGTATTAACGAAATCCAAAGACTGGAGTGGATCCGACGACATCGAATTTTTTACCTAAAAAAATGTACAGTGTATAGTAAGGATTTTGGAGCCTTTCCATAACTCATCTTCCAACTGCCACAGCGGCCCAACTAGGCATACCTACGACCTGTGCGCACCTGTGGTTATGTGTTGAGATGTGTATTAACGAAATCCAAAGACTGGAGTGGATCCGACGACATCGAATTTTTCACCTAAAAAAATGTACAGTGTATAGTAAGGATTTTGGAGCCTTTCCATAACTCATCTTCCAACTGCCACAGCGGCCCAACTAGGCGTACCTACGACCTGTGCGCACCTGTGGTTATGTGTTGAGATGTGTATTAACGAAATCCAAAGACTGGAGTGGATCCGACGACATCGAATTTTTCACCTAAAAAAATGTACAGTGTATAGTAAGGATTTTGGAGCCTTTCCATAACTCATCTTCCAACTGCCACAGCGGCCCAACTAGGCGTACCTACGACCTGTGCGCACCTGTGGTTATGTGTTGAGATGTGTATTAACGAAATCCAAAGACTGGAGTGGATCCGACGACATCGAATTTTTCACCTAAAAAAATGTACAGTGTATAGTAAGGATTTTGGAGCCTTTCCATAACTCATCTTCCAACTGCCACAGCGGCCCAACTAGGCGTACCTACGACCTGTGCGCACCTGTGGTTATGTGTTGAGATGTGTATTAACGAAATCCAAAGACGGGAGTGGATCCGACGACATCGAATTTTTCACCTAAAAAAATGTACAGTGTATAGTAAGGATTTTGGAGCCTTTCCATGGCTCATCTTCCAACTGCCACAGCGGCCCAACTAGGCGTACCTACGACCTGTGCGCACCTGTGGTTATGTGTTGAGATGTGTATTAACGAAATCCAAAGACTGGAGTGGATCCGACGACATCGAATTTTTCACCTAAAAAAATGTACAGTGTATAGTAAGGATTTTGGAGCCTTTCCATAACTCATCTTCCAACTGCCACAGCGGCCCAACTAGGCGTACCTACGACCTGTGCGCACCTGTGGTTATGTGTTGAGATGTGTATTAACGAAATCCAAAGACTGGAGTGGATCCGACGACATCGAATTTTTCACCTAAAAAAATGTACAGTGTATAGTAAGGATTTTGGAGCCTTTCCATGGCTCATCTTCCGACTGCCACAGCGGCCCAACTAGGCGTACTAGGCGTACCTACGACCTGTGCGCACCTGTGGTTATGTGTTGAGATGTGTATTAACGAAATCCAAAGACTGGAGTGGATCCGACGACATCGAATTTTTCACCTAAAAAAATGTACAGTGTATAGTAAGGATTTTGGAGCCTTTCCATAACTCATCTTCCAACTGCCACAGCGGCCCAACTAGGCGTACCTACGACCTGTGCGCACCTGTGGTTATGTGTTGAGATGTGTATTAACGAAATCCAAAGACTGGAGTGGATCCGACGACATCGAATTTTTCACCTAAAAAATGTACAGTGTATAGTAAGGATTTTGGAGCCTTTCCATAACTCATCTTCCAACTGCCACAGCGGCCCAACTAGGCGTACCTACGACCTGTGCGCACCTGTGGTTATGTGTTGAGATGTGTATTAACGAAATCCAAAGACTGGAGTGGATCCGACGACATCGAATTTTTCACCTAAAAAAATGTACAGTGTATAGTAAGGATTTTGGAGCCTTTCCATAACTCATCTTCCAACTGCCACAGCGGCCCAACTAGGCGTACCTACGACCTGTGCGCACCTGTGGTTATGTGTTGAGATGTGTATTAACGAAATCCAAAGACTGGAGTGGATCCGACGACATCGAATTTTTCACCTAAAAAAATGTACAGTGTATAGTAAGGATTTTGGAGCCTTTCCATAACTCATCTTCCAACTGCCACAGCGGCCCAACTAGGCGTACCTACGACCTGTGCGCACCTGTGGTTATGTGTTGAGATGTGTATTAACGAAATCCAAAGACTGGAGTGGATCCGACGACATCGAATTTTTCACCTAAAAAAATGTACAGTGTATAGTAAGGATTTTGGAGCCTTTCCATAACTCATCTTCCAACTGCCACAGCGGCCCAACTAGGCGTACCTACGACCTGTGCGCACCTGTGGTTATGTGTTGAGATGTGTATTAACGAAATCCAAAGACTGGAGTTGATCCGACGACATCGAATTTTTCACCTAAAAAAATGTACAGTGTATAGTAAGGATTTTGGAGCCTTTCCATAACTCATCTTCCAACTGCCACAGCGGCCCAACTAGGCGTACCTACGACCTGTGCGCACCTGTGATTATGTGTTGAGATGTGTATTAACGAAATCCAAAGACTGGAGTGGATCCGACGACATCGAATTTTTCACCTAAAAAAATGTACAGTGTATAGTAAGGATTTTGGAGCCTTTCCATAACTCATCTTCCAACTGCCACAGCGGCCCAACTAGGCGTACCTACGACCTGTGCGCACCTGTGGTTATGTGTTGAGATGTGTATTAACGAAATCCAAAGACTGGAGTGGATCCGACGACATCGAATTTTTCACCTAAAAAAATGTAGTGTATAGTAAGGATTTTGGAGCCTTTCCATAACTCATCTTCCAACTGCCACAGCGGCCCAACTAGGCGTACCTACGACCTGTGCGCACCTGTGGTTATGTGTTGAGATGTGTATTAACGAAATCCAAAGACTGGAGTGGATCCGACGACATCGAATTTTTCACCTAAAAAATGTACAGTGTATAGTAAGGATTTTGGAGCCTTTCCATGGCTCATCTTCCAACTGCCACAGCGGCCCAACTAGGCGTACCTACGACCTGTGCGCACCTGTGGTTATGTGTTGAGATGTGTATTAACGAAATCCAAAGACTGGAGTGGATCCGACGACATCGAATTTTTCACCTAAAAAAATGTACAGTGTATAGTAAGGATTTTGGAGCCTTTCCATAACTCATCTTCCAACTGCCACAGCGGCCCAACTAGGCGTACCTACGACCTGTGCGCACCTGTGGTTATGTGTTGAGATGTGTATTAACGAAATCCAAAGACTGGAGTGGATCCGACGACATCGAATTTTTCACCTAAAAAAATGTACAGTGTATAGTAAGGATTTTGGAGCCTTTCCATAACTCATCTTCCAACTGCCACAGCGGCCCAACTAGGCGCACCTACGACCTGTGCGCACCTGTGGTTATGTGTTGAGATGTGTATTAACGAAATCCAAAGACTGGAGTGGATCCGACGACATCGAATTTTTCACCTAAAAAAATGTACAGTGTACAGTAAGGATTTTGGAGCCTTTCCATAACTCATCTTCCAACTGCCACAGCGGCCCAACTAGGCGTACCTACGACCTGTGCGCACCTGTGGTTATATGTTGAGATGTGTATTAACGAAATCCAAAGACTGGAGTGGATCCGACGACATCGAATTTTTCACCTAAAAAAATGTACAGTGTATAGTAAGGATTTTGGAGCCTTTCCATAACTCATCTTCCAACTGCCACAGCGGCCCAACTAGGCGTACCTACGACCTGTGCGCACCTGTGGTTATGTGTTGAGATGTGTATTAACGAAATCCAAAGACTGGAGTGGATCCGACGACATCGAATTTTTCACCTAAAAAAATGTACAGTGTATAGTAAGGATTTTGGAGCCTTTCCATAACTCATCTTCCAACTGCCACAGCGGCCCAACTAGGCGTACCTACGACCTGTGCGCACCTGTGGTTATGTGTTGAGATGTGTATTAACGAAATCCAAAGACTGGAGTGGATCCGACGACATCGAATTTTTCACCTAAAAAAATGTACAGTGTATAGTAAGGATTTTGGAGCCTTTCCATAACTCATCTTCCAACTGCCACAGCGGCCCAACTAGGCGTACCTACGACCTGTGCGCACCTGTGGTTATGTGTTGAGATGTGTATTAACGAAATCCAAAGACTGGAGTGGATCCGACGACATCGAATGTTTCACCTAAAAAAATGTACAGTGTATAGTAAGGATTTTGGAGCCTTTCCATGGCTCATCTTCCAACTGCCACAGCGGCCCAACTAGGCGTACCTACGACCTGTGCGCACCTGTGGTTATGTGTTGAGATGTGTATTAACGAAATCCAAAGACTGGAGTGGATCCGACGACATCGAATTTTTCACCTAAAAAAATGTACAGTGTATAGTAAGGATTTTGGAGCCTTTCCATAACTCATCTTCCAACTGCCACAGCGGCCCAACTAGGCGTACCTACGACCTGTGCGCACCTGTGGTTATGTGTTGAGATGTGTATTAACGAAATCCAAAGACTGGAGTGGATCCGACGACATCGAATTTTTCACCTAAAAAAATGTACAGTGTATAGTAAGGATTTTGGAGCCTTTCCATGGCTCATCTTCCGACTGCCACAGCGGCCCAACTAGGCGTACTAGGCGTACCTACGACCTGTGCGCACCTGTGGTTATGTGTTGAGATGTGTATTAACGAAATCCAAAGACTGGAGTGGATCCGACGACATCGAATTTTTCACCTAAAAAAATGTACAGTGTATAGTAAGGATTTTGGAGCCTTTCCATAACTCATCTTCCAACTGCCACAGCGGCCCAACTAGGCGTACCTACGACCTGTGCGCACCTGTGGTTATGTGTTGAGATGTGTATTAACGAAATCCAAAGACTGGAGTGGATCCGACGACATCGAATTTTTCACCTAAAAAATGTACAGTGTATAGTAAGGATTTTGGAGCCTTTCCATAACTCATCTTCCAACTGCCACAGCGGCCCAACTAGGCGTACCTACGACCTGTGCGCACCTGTGGTTATGTGTTGAGATGTGTATTAACGAAATCCAAAGACTGGAGTGGATCCGACGACATCGAATTTTTCACCTAAAAAAATGTACAGTGTATAGTAAGGATTTTGGAGCCTTTCCATAACTCATCTTCCAACTGCCACAGCGGCCCAACTAGGCGTACCTACGACCTGTGCGCACCTGTGGTTATGTGTTGAGATGTGTATTAACGAAATCCAAAGACTGGAGTGGATCCGACGACATCGAATTTTTCACCTAAAAAAATGTACAGTGTATAGTAAGGATTTTGGAGCCTTTCCATAACTCATCTTCCAACTGCCACAGCGGCCCAACTAGGCGTACCTACGACCTGTGCGCACCTGTGGTTATGTGTTGAGATGTGTATTAACGAAATCCAAAGACTGGAGTGGATCCGACGACATCGAATTTTTCACCTAAAAAAATGTACAGTGTATAGTAAGGATTTTGGAGCCTTTCCATGGCTCATCTTCCAACTGCCACAGCGGCCCAACTAGGCGTACCTACGACCTGTGCGCACCTGTGGTTATGTGTTGAGATGTGTATTAACGAAATCCAAAGACTGGAGTGGATCCGACGACATCGAATTTTTCACCTAAAAAAATGTACAGTGTATAGTAAGGATTTTGGAGCCTTTCCATAACTCATCTTCCAACTGCCACAGCGGCCCAACTAGGCGTACCTACGACCTGTGCGCACCTGTGGTTATGTGTTGAGATGTGTATTAACGAAATCCAAAGACTGGAGTGGATCCGACGAAATCGAATTTTTCACCTAAAAAAATGTACAGTGTATAGTAAGGATTTTGGAGCCTTTCCATGGCTCATCTTCCGACTGCCACAGCGGCCCAACTAGGCGTACTAGGCGTACCTACGACCTGTGCGCACCTGTGGTTATGTGTTGAGATGTGTATTAACGAAATCCAAAGACTGGAGTGGATCCGACGACATCGAATTTTTCACCTAAAAAAATGTACAGTGTATAGTAAGGATTTTGGAGCCTTTCCATAACTCATCTTCCAACTGCCACAGCGGCCCAACTAGGCATACCTACGACCTGTGCGCACCTGTGGTTATGTGTTGAGATGTGTATTAACGAAATCCAAAGACTGGAGTGGATCCGACGACATCGAATTTTTCACCTAAAAAAATGTACAGTGTATAGTAAGGATTTTGGAGCCTTTCCATAACTCATCTTCCAACTGCCACAGCGGCCCAACTAGGCGTACCTACGACCTGTGCGCACCTGTGGTTATGTGTTGAGATGTGTATTAACGAAATCCAAAGACTGGAGTGGATCCGACGACATCGAATTTTTCACCTAAAAAAATGTACAGTGTATAGTAAGGATTTTGGAGCCTTTCCATAACTCATCTTCCAACTGCCACAGCGGCCCAACTAGGCGTACCTACGACCTGTGCGCACCTGTGGTTATGTGTTGAGATGTGTATTAACGAAATCCAAAGACTGGAGTGGATCCGACGGCATCGAATTTTTCACCTAAAAAAATGTACAGTGTATAGTAAGGATTTTGGAGCCTTTCCATAACTCATCTTCCAACTGCCACAGCGGCCCAACTAGGCGTACCTACGACCTGTGCGCACCTGTGGTTATGTGTTGAGATGTGTATTAACGAAATCCAAAGACTGGAATGGATCCGACGACATCGAATTTTTCACCTAAAAAAATGTACAGTGTATAGTAAGGATTTTGGAGCCTTTCCATAACTCATCTTCCAACTGCCACAGCGGCCCAACTAGGCGTACCTACGACCTGTGCGCACCTGTGGTTATGTTTTGAGATGTGTATTAACGAAATCCAAAGACTGGAGTGGATCCGACGACATCGAATTTTTCACCTAAAAAAATGTACAGTGTATAGTAAGGATTTTGGAGCCTTTCCATGGCTCATCTTCCAACTGCCACAGCGGCCCAACTAGGCGTACCTACGACCTGTGCGCACCTGTGGTTATGTGTTGAGATGTGTATTAACGAAATCCAAAGACTGGAGTGGATCCGACGACATCGAATTTTTCACCTAAAAAAATGTACAGTGTATAGTAAGGATTTTGGAGCCTTTCCATAACTCATCTTCCAACTGCCACAGCGGCCCAACTAGGCGTACCTACGACCTGTGCGCACCTGTGGTTATGTGTTGAGATGTGTATTAACGAAATCCAAAGACTGGGGTGGATCCGACGACATCGAATTTTTCACCTAAAAAAATGTACAGTGTATAGTAAGGATTTTGGAGCCTTTCCATAACTCATCTTCCAACTGCCACAGCGGCCCAACTAGGCGTACCTACGACCTGTGCGCACCTGTGGTTATGTGTTGAGATGTGTATTAACGAAATCCAAAGACTGGAGTGGATCCGACGACATCGAATTTTTCACCTAAAAAAATGTACAGTGTATAGTAAGGATTTTGGAGCCTTTCCATAACTCATCTTCCAACTGCCACAGCGGCCCAACTAGGCGTACCTACGACCTGTGCGCACCTGTGGTTATGTGTTGAGATGTGTATTAACGAAATCCAAAGACTGGGGTGGATCCGACGACATCGAATTTTTCACCTAAAAAAATGTACAGTGTATAGTAAGGATTTTGGAGCCTTTCCATAACTCATCTTCCAACTGCCACAGCGGCCCAACTAGGCGTACCTACGACCTGTGCGCACCTGTGGTTATGTGTTGAGATGTGTATTAACGAAATCCAAAGACTGGAGTGGATCCGACGACATCGAATTTTTCACCTAAAAAAATGTACAGTGTATAGTAAGGATTTTGGAGCCTTTCCATAACTCATCTTCCAACTGCCACAGCGGCCCAACTAGGCGTACCTACGACCTGTGCGCACCTGTGGTTATGTGTTGAGATGTGTATTAACGAAATCCAAAGACTGGAGTGGATCCGACGACATCGAATTTTTCACCTAAAAAAATGTACAGTGTATAGTAAGGATTTTGGAGCCTTTCCATGGCTCATCTTCCAACTGCCACAGCGGCCCAACTAGGCGTACCTACGACCTGTGCGCACCTGTGGTTATGTGTTGAGATGTGTATTAACGAAATCCAAAGACTGGAGTGGATCCGACGACATCGAATTTTTCACCTAAAAAAATGTACAGTGTATAGTAAGGATTTTGGAGCCTTTCCATAACTCATCTTCCAACTGCCACAGCGGCCCAACTAGGCGTACCTACGACCTGTGCGCACCTGTGGTTATGTGTTGAGATGTGTATTAACGAAATCCAAAGACTGGAGTGGATCCGACGACATCGAATTTTTCACCTAAAAAAATGTACAGTGTATAGTAAGGATTTTGGAGCCTTTCCATAACTCATCTTCCAACTGCCACAGCGGCCCAACTAGGCGTACCTACGACCTGTGCGCACCTGTGGTTATGTGTTGAGATGTGTATTAACGAAATCCAAAGACTGGAGTGGATCCGACGACATCGAATTTTTCACCTAAAAAAATGTACAGTGTATAGTAAGGATTTTGGAGCCTTTCCATAACTCATCTTCCAACTGCCACAGCGGCCCAACTAGGCGTACCTACGACCTGTGCGCACCTGTGGTTATGTGTTGAGATGTGTATTAACGAAATCCAAAGACTGGAGTGGATCCGACGACATCGAATTTTTCACCTAAAAAAATGTACAGTGTATAGTACGGATTTTGGAGCCTTTCCATAACTCATCTTCCAACTGCCACAGCGGCCCAACTAGGCGTACCTACGACCTGTGCGCACCTGTGGTTATGTGTTGAGATGTGTATTAACGAAATCCAAAGACTGGAGTGGATCCGACGACATCGAATTTTTCACCTAAAAAAATGTACAGTGTATAGTAAGGATTTTGGAGCCTTTCCATAACTCATCTTCCAACTGCCACAGCGGCCCAACTAGGCGTACCTACGACCTGTGCGCACCTGTGGTTATGTGTTGAGATGTGTATTAACGAAATCCAAAGACTGGAGTTGATCCGACGACATCGAATTTTTCACCTAAAAAAATGTACAGTGTATAGTAAGGATTTTGGAGCCTTTCCATAACTCATCTTCCAACTGCCACAGCGGCCCAACTAGGCGTACCTACGACCTGTGCGCACCTGTGGTTATGTGTTGAGATGTGTATTAACGAAATCCAAAGACTGGAGTGGATCCGACGACATCGAATTTTTCACCTAAAAAAATGTACAGTGTATAGTAAGGATTTTGGAGCCTTTCCATAACTCATCTTCCAACTGCCACAGCGGCCCAACTAGGCGTACCTACGACCTGTGCGCACCTGTGGTTATGTGTTGAGATGTGTATTAACGAAATCCAAAGACTGGAGTGGATCCGACGACATCGAATTTTTCACCTAAAAAAATGTACAGTGTATAGTAAGGATTTTGGAGCCTTTCCATAACTCATCTTCCAACTGCCACAGCGGCCCAACTAGGCGTACCTACGACCTGTGCGCACCTGTGGTTATGTGTTGAGATGTGTATTAACGAAATCCAAAGACTGGAGTGGATCCGACGACATCGAATTTTTCACCTAAAAAAATGTACAGTGTATAGTAAGGATTTTGGAGCCTTTCCATGGCTCATCTTCCAACTGCCACAGCGGCCCAACTAGGCGTACCTACGACCTGTGCGCACCTGTGGTTATGTGTTGAGATGTGTATTAACGAAATCCAAAGACTGGAGTGGATCCGACGACATCGAATTTTTCACCTAAAAAAATGTACAGTGTATAGTAAGGATTTTGGAGCCTTTCCATAACTCATCTTCCAACTGCCACAGCGGCCCAACTAGGCGTACCTACGACCTGTGCGCACCTGTGGTTATGTGTTGAGATGTGTATTAACGAAATCCAAAGACTGGAGTGGATCCGACGACATCGAATTTTTCACCTAAAAAAATGTACAGTGTATAGTAAGGATTTTGGAGCCTTTCCATAACTCATCTTCCAACTGCCACAGCGGCCCAACTAGGCGCACCTACGACCTGTGCGCACCTGTGGTTATGTGTTGAGATGTGTATTAACGAAATCCAAAGACTGGAGTGGATCCGACGACATCGAATTTTTCACCTAAAAAAATGTACAGTGTACAGTAAGGATTTTGGAGCCTTTCCATAACTCATCTTCCAACTGCCACAGCGGCCCAACTAGGCGTACCTACGACCTGTGCGCACCTGTGGTTTATGTTGAGATGTGTATTAACGAAATCCAAAGACTGGAGTGGATCCGACGACATCGAATTTTTCACCTAAAAAAATGTACAGTGTATAGTAAGGATTTTGGAGCCTTTCCATAACTCATCTTCCAACTGCCACAGCGGCCCAACTAGGCGTACCTACGACCTGTGCGCACCTGTGGTTATGTGTTGAGATGTGTATTAACGAAATCCAAAGACTGGAGTGGATCCGACGACATCGAATTTTTCACCTAAAAAAATGTACAGTGTATAGTAAGGATTTTGGAGCCTTTCCATGGCTCATCTTCCAACTGCCACAGCGGCCCAACTAGGCGTACCTACGACCTGTGCGCACCTGTGGTTATGTGTTGAGATGTGTATTAACGAAATCCAAAGACTGGAGTGGATCCGACGACATCGAATTTTTCACCTAAAAAAATGTACAGTGTATAGTAAGGATTTTGGAGCCTTTCCATGGCTCATCTTCCAACTGCCACAGCGGGCCAACTAGGCGTACCTACGACCTGTGCGCACCTGTGGTTATGTGTTGAGATGTGTATTAACGAAATCCAAAGACTGGAGTGGATCCGACGACATCGAATTTTTCACCTAAAAAAATGTACAGTGTATAGTAAGGATTTTGGAGCCTTTCCATAACTCATCTTCCAACTGCCACAGCGGCCCAACTAGGCGTACCTACGACCTGTGCGCACCTGTGGTTATGTGTTGAGATGTGTATTAACGAAATCCAAAGACTGGAGTGGATCCGACGACATCGAATTTTTCACCTAAAAAAATGTACAGTGTATAGTAAGGATTTTGGAGCCTTTCCATAACTCATCTTCCAACTGCCACAGCGGCCCAACTAGGCGTACCTACGACCTGTGCGCACCTGTGGTTATGTGTTGAGATGTGTATTAACGAAATCCAAAGACTGGAGTGGATCCGACGACATCGAATTTTTCACCTAAAAAAATGTACAGTGTATAGTAAGGATTTTGGAGCCTTTCCATAACTCATCTTCCAACTGCCACAGCGGCCCAACTAGGCGTACCTACGACCTGTGCGCACCTGTGGTTATGTGTTGAGATGTGTATTAACGAAATCCAAAGACTGGAGTGGATCCGACGACATCGAATTTTTCACCTAAAAAAATGTACAGTGTATAGTAAGGATTTTGGAGCCTTTCCATAACTCATCTTCCAACTGCCACAGCGGCCCAACTAGGCGTACCTACGACCTGTGCGCACCTGTGGTTATGTGTTGAGATGTGTATTAACGAAATCCAAAGACTGGAGTGGATCCGACGACATCGAATTTTTCACCTAAAAAAATGTACAGTGTATAGTAAGGATTTTGGAGCCTTTCCATAACTCATCTTCCAACTGCCACAGCGGCCCAACTAGGCGTACCTACGACCTGTGCGCACCTGTGGTTATGTGTTGAGATGTGTATTAACGAAATCCAAAGACTGGAGTGGATCCGACGACATCGAATTTTTCACCTAAAAAAATGTACAGTGTATAGTAAGGATTTTGGAGCCTTTCCATGGCTCATCTTCCAACTGCCACAGCGGCCCAACTAGGCGTACCTACGACCTGTGCGCACCTGTGGTTATGTGTTGAGATGTGTATTAACGAAATCCAAAGACTGGAGTGGATCCGACGACATCGAATTTTTCACCTAAAAAAATGTACAGTGTATAGTAAGGATTTTGGAGCCTTTCCATAACTCATCTTCCAACTGCCACAGCGGCCCAACTAGGCGTACCTACGACCTGTGCGCACCTGTGGTTATGTGTTGAGATGTGTATTAACGAAATCCAAAGACTGGAGTGGATCCGACGACATCGAATTTTTCACCTAAAAAAATGTACAGTGTATAGTAAGGATTTTGGAGCCTTTCCATAACTCATCTTCCAACTGCCACAGCGGCCCAACTAGGCGCACCTACGACCTGTGCGCACCTGTGGTTATGTGTTGAGATGTGTATTAACGAAATCCAAAGACTGGAGTGGATCCGACGACATCGAATTTTTCACCTAAAAAAATGTACAGTGTACAGTAAGGATTTTGGAGCCTTTCCATAACTCATCTTCCAACTGCCACAGCGGCCCAACTAGGCGTACCTACGACCTGTGCGCACCTGTGGTTATATGTTGAGATGTGTATTAACGAAATCCAAAGACTGGAGTGGATCCGACGACATCGAATTTTTCACCTAAAAAAATGTACAGTGTATAGTAAGGATTTTGGAGCCTTTCCATAACTCATCTTCCAACTGCCACAGCGGCCCAACTAGGCGTACCTACGACCTGTGCGCACCTGTGGTTATGTGTTGAGATGTGTATTAACGAAATCCAAAGACTGGAGTGGATCCGACGACATCGAATTTTTCACCTAAAAAAATGTACAGTGTATAGTAAGGATTTTGGAGCCTTTCCATGGCTCATCTTCCAACTGCCACAGCGGCCCAACTAGGCGTACCTACGACCTGTGCGCACCTGTGGTTATGTGTTGAGATGTGTATTAACGAAATCCAAAGACTGGAGTGGATCCGACGACATCGAATTTTTCACCTAAAAAAATGTACAGTGTATAGTAAGGATTTTGGAGCCTTTCCATGGCTCATCTTCCAACTGCCACAGCGGGCCAACTAGGCGTACCTACGACCTGTGCGCACCTGTGGTTATGTGTTGAGATGTGTATTAACGAAATCCAAAGACTGGAGTGGATCCGACGACATCGAATTTTTCACCTAAAAAAATGTACAGTGTATAGTAAGGATTTTGGAGCCTTTCCATAACTCATCTTCCAACTGCCACAGCGGCCCAACTAGGCGTACCTACGACCTGTGCGCACCTGTGGTTATGTGTTGAGATGTGTATTAACGAAATCCAAAGACTGGAGTGGATCCGACGACATCGAATTTTTCACCTAAAAAAATGTACAGTGTATAGTAAGGATTTTGGAGCCTTTCCATAACTCATCTTCCAACTGCCACAGCGGCCCAACTAGGCGTACCTACGACCTGTGCGCACCTGTGGTTATGTGTTGAGATGTGTATTAACGAAATCCAAAGACTGGAGTGGATCCGACGACATCGAATTTTTCACCTAAAAAAATGTACAGTGTATAGTAAGGATTTTGGAGCCTTTCCATAACTCATCTTCCAACTGCCACAGCGGCCCAACTAGGCGTACCTACGACCTGTGCGCACCTGTGGTTATGTGTTGAGATGTGTATTAACGAAATCCAAAGACTGGAGTGGATCCGACGACATCGAATTTTTCACCTAAAAAAATGTACAGTGTATAGTACGGATTTTGGTGCCTTTCCATAACTCATCTTCCAACTGCCACAGCGGCCCAACTAGGCGTACCTACGACCTGTGCGCACCTGTGGTTATGTGTTGAGATGTGTATTAACGAAATCCAAAGACTGGAGTGGATCCGACGACATCGAATTTTTCACCTAAAAAAATGTACAGTGTATAGTAAGGATTTTGGAGCCTTTCCATAACTCATCTTCCAACTGCCACAGCGGCCCAACTAGGCGTACCTACGACCTGTGCGCACCTGTGGTTATGTGTTGAGATGTGTATTAACGAAATCCAAAGACTGGAGTGGATCCGACGACATCGAATTTTTCACCTAAAAAAATGTACAGTGTATAGTAAGGATTTTGGAGCCTTTCCATAACTCATCTTCCAACTGCCACAGCGGCCCAACTAGGCGTACCTACGACCTGTGCGCACCTGTGGTTATGTGTTGAGATGTGTATTAACGAAATCCAAAGACTGGAGTGGATCCGACGACATCGAATTTTTCACCTAAAAAAATGTACAGTGTATAGTAAGGATTTTGGAGCCTTTCCATAACCCAACTTCCAACTGCCACAGCGGCCCAACTAGGCGTACCTACGACCTGTGCGCACCTGTGGTTATGTGTTGAGATGTGTATTAACGAAATCCAAAGACTGGAGTGGATCCGACGACATCGAATTTTTCACCTAAAAAAATGTACAGTGTATAGTAAGGATTTTGGAGCCTTTCCATGGCTCATCTTCCAACTGCCACAGCGGCCCAACTAGGCGTACCTACGACCTGTGCGCACCTGTGGTTATGTGTTGAGATGTGTATTAACGAAATCCAAAGACTGGAGTGGATCCGACGACATCGAATTTTTCACCTAAAAAAATGTACAGTGTATAGTAAGGATTTTGGAGCCTTTCCATAACTCATCTTCCAACTGCCACAGCGGCCCAACTAGGCGTACCTACGACCTGTGCGCACCTGTGGTTATGTGTTGAGATGTGTATTAACGAAATCCAAAGACTGGAGTGGATCCGACGACATCGAATTTTTCACCTAAAAAAATGTACAGTGTATAGTAAGGATTTTGGAGCCTTTCCATAACTCATCTTCCAACTGCCACAGCGGCCCAACTAGGCGTACCTACGACCTGTGCGCACCTGTGGTTATGTGTTGAGATGTGTATTAACGAAATCCAAAGACTGGAGTGGATCCGACGACATCGAATTTTTCACCTAAAAAAATGTACAGTGTATAGTAAGGATTTTGGAGCCTTTCCATAACTCATCTTCCAACTGCCACAGCGGCCCAACTAGGCGTACCTACGACCTGTGCGCACCTGTGGTTATGTGTTGAGATGTGTATTAACGAAATCCAAAGACTGGAGTGGATCCGACGACATCGAATTTTTCACCTAAAAAAATGTACAGTGTATAGTAAGGATTTTGGAGCCTTTCCATGGCTCATCTTCCAACTGCCACAGCGGCCCAACTAGGCGTACCTACGACCTGTGCGCACCTGTGGTTATGTGTTGAGATGTGTATTAACGAAATCCAAAGACTGGAGTGGATCCGACGACATCGAATTTTTCACCTAAAAAAATGTACAGTGTATAGTAAGGATTTTGGAGCCTTTCCATAACTCATCTTCCAACTGCCACAGCGGCCCAACTAGGCGTACCTACGACCTGTGCGCACCTGTGGTTATGTGTTGAGATGTGTATTAACGAAATCCAAAGACTGGAGTGGATCCGCCGACATCGCATTTTTCACCTAAAAAAATGTACAGTGTATAGTAAGGATTTTGGAGCCTTTCCATAACTCATCTTCCAACTGCCACAGCGGCCCAACTAGGCGCACCTACGACCTGTGCGCACCTGTGGTTATGTGTTGAGATGTGTATTAACGAAATCCAAAGACTGGAGTGGATCCGACGACATCGAATTTTTCACCTAAAAAAATGTACAGTGTACAGTAAGGATTTTGGAGCCTTTCCATAACTCATCTTCCAACTGCCACAGCGGCCCAACTAGGCGTACCTACGACCTGTGCGCACCTGTGGTTATATGTTGAGATGTGTATTAACGAAATCCAAAGACTGGAGTGGATCCGACGACATCGAATTTTTCACCTAAAAAAATGTACAGTGTATAGTAAGGATTTTGGAGCCTTTCCGTAACTCATCTTCCAACTGCCACAGCGGCCCAACTAGGCGTACCTACGACCTGTGCGCACCTGTGGTTATGTGTTGAGATGTGTATTAACGAAATCCAAAGACTGGAGTGGATCCGACGACATCGAATTTTTCACCTAAAAAAATGTACAGTGTATAGTAAGGATTTTGGAGCCTTTCCATGGCTCATCTTCCAACTGCCACAGCGGCCCAACTAGGCGTACCTACGACCTGTGCGCACCTGTGGTTATGTGTTGAGATGTGTATTAACGAAATCCAAAGACTGGAGTGGATCCGACGACATCGAATTTTTCACCTAAAAAAATGTACAGTGTATAGTAAGGATTTTGGAGCCTTTCCATGGCTCATCTTCCAACTGCCACAGCGGCCCAACTAGGCGTACCTACGACCTGTGCGCACCTGTGGTTATGTGTTGAGATGTGTATTAACGAAATCCAAAGACTGGAGTGGATCCGACGACATCGAATTTTTCACCTAAAAAAATGTACAGTGTATAGTAAGGATTTTGGAGCCTTTCCATAACTCATCTTCCAACTGCCACAGCGGCCCAACTAGGCGTACCTACGACCTGTGCGCACCTGTGGTTATGTGTTGAGATGTGTATTAACGAAATCCAAAGACTGGAGTTGATCCGACGACATCGAATTTTTCACCTAAAAAAATGTACAGTGTATAGTAAGGATTTTGTAGCCTTTCCATAACTCATCTTCCAACTGCCACAGCGGCCCAACTAGGCGTACCTACGACCTGTGCGCACCTGTGGTTATGTGTTGAGATGTGTATTAACGAAATCCAAAGACTGGAGTGGATCCGACGACATCGAATTTTTCACCTAAAAAAATGTACAGTGTATAGTAAGGATTTTGGAGCCTTTCCATAACTCATCTTCCAACTGCCACAGCGGCCCAACTAGGCGTACCTACGACCTGTGCGCACCTGTGGTTATGTGTTGAGATGTGTATTAACGAAATCCAAAGACTGGAGTGGATCCGACGACATCGAATTTTTCACCTAAAAAAATGTACAGTGTATAGTAAGGATTTTGGAGCCTTTCCATGGCTCATCTTCCAACTGCCACAGCGGCCCAACTAGGCGTACCTACGACCTGTGCGCACCTGTGGTTATGTGTTGAGATGTGTATTAACGAAATCCAAAGACTGGAGTGGATCCGACGACATCGAATTTTTCACCTAAAAAAATGTACAGTGTACAGTAAGGATTTTGGAGCCTTTCCATAACTCATCTTCCAACTGCCACAGCGGCCCAACTAGGCGTACCTACGACCTGTGCGCACCTGTGGTTATGTGTTGAGATGTGTATTAACGAAATCCAAAGACTGGAGTGGATCCGACGACATCGAATTTTTCACCTAAAAAAATGTACAGTAAGGATTTTGGAGCCTTTCCATAACTCATCTTCCAACTGCCACAGCGGCCCAACTAGGCGTACCTACGACCTGTGCGCACCTGTGGTTATGTGTTGAGATGTGTATTAACGAAATCCAAAGACTGGAGTGGATCCGACGACATCGAATTTTTCACCTAAAAAAATGTACAGTGTATAGTAAGGATTTTGGAGCCTTTCCATAACTCATCTTCCAACTGCCACAGCGGCCCAACTAGGCGTACCTACGACCTGTGCGCACCTGTGGTTATGTGTTGAGATGTGTATTAACGAAATCCAAAGACTGGAGTGGATCCGACGACATCGAATTTTTCACCTAAAAAAATGTACAGTGTATAGTAAGGATTTTGGAGCCTTTCCATGGCTCATCTTCCAACTGCCACAGCGGCCCAACTAGGCGTACCTACGACCTGTGCGCACCTGTGGTTATGTGTTGAGATGTGTATTAACGAAATCCAAAGACTGGAGTGGATCCGACGACATCGAATTTTTCACCTAAAAAAATGTACAGTGTATAGTAAGGATTTTGGAGCCTTTCCATAACTCATCTTCCAACTGCCACAGCGGCCCAACTAGGCGTACCTACGACCTGTGCGCACCTGTGGTTATGTGTTGAGATGTGTATTAACGAAATCCAAAGACTGGAGTGGATCCGACGACATCGAATTTTTCACCTAAAAAAATGTACAGTGTATAGTAAGGATTTTGGAGCCTTTCCATAACTCATCTTCCAACTGCCACAGCGGCCCAACTAGGCGTACCTACGACCTGTGCGCACCTGTGGTTATGTGTTGAGATGTGTATTAACGAAATCCAAAGACTGGAGTGGATCCGACGACATCGAATTTTTCACCTAAAAAAATGTACAGTGTATAGTAAGGATTTTGGAGCCTTTCCATAACTCATCTTCCAACTGCCACAGCGGCCCAACTAGGCGTACCTACGACCTGTGCGCACCTGTGGTTATGTGTTGAGATGTGTATTAACGAAATCCAAAGACTGGAGTGGATCCGACGACATCGAATTTTTCACCTAAAAAAATGTACAGTGTATAGTAAGGATTTTGGAGCCTTTCCATGGCTCATCTTCCAACTGCCACAGCGGCCCAACTAGGCGTACCTACGACCTGTGCGCACCTGTGGTTATGTGTTGAGATGTGTATTAACGAAATCCAAAGACTGGAGTGGATCCGACGACATCGAATTTTTCACCTAAAAAAATGTACAGTGTATAGTAAGGATTTTGGAGCCTTTCCATAACTCATCTTCCAACTGCCACAGCGGCCCAACTAGGCGTACCTACGACCTGTGCGCACCTGTGGTTATGTGTTGAGATGTGTATTAACGAAATCCAAAGACTGGAGTGGATCCGACGACATCGAATTTTTCACCTAAAAAAATGTACAGTGTATAGTAAGGATTTTGGAGCCTTTCCATAACTCATCTTCCAACTGCCACAGCGGCCCAACTAGGCGCACCTACGACCTGTGCGCACCTGTGGTTATGTGTTGAGATGTGTATTAACGAAATCCAAAGACTGGAGTGGATCCGACGACATCGAATTTTTCACCTAAAAAAATGTACAGTGTACAGTAAGGATTTTGGAGCCTTTCCATAACTCATCTTCCAACTGCCACAGCGGCCCAACTAGGCGTACCTACGACCTGTGCGCACCTGTGGTTATGTGTTGAGATGTGTATTAACGAAATCCAAAGACTGGAGTGGATCCGACGACATCGAATTTTTCACCTAAAAAAATGTACAGTGTATAGTAAGGATTTTGGAGCCTTTCCATGGCTCATCTTCCAACTGCCACAGCGGCCCAACTAGGCGTACCTACGACCTGTGCGCACCTGTGGTTATGTGTTGAGATGTGTATTAACGAAATCCAAAGACTGGAGTGGATCCGACGACATCGAATTTTTCACCTAAAAAAATGTACAGTGTATAGTAAGGATTTTGGAGCCTTTCCATGGCTCATCTTCCAACTGCCACAGCGGCCCAACTAGGCGTACCTACGACCTGTGCGCACCTGTGGTTATGTGTTGAGATGTGTATTAACGAAATCCAAAGACTGGAGTGGATCCGACGACATCGAATTTTTCACCTAAAAAAATGTACAGTGTATAGTAAGGATTTTGGAGCCTTTCCATAACTCATCTTCCAACTGCCACAGCGGCCCAACTAGGCGTACCTACGACCTGTGCGCACCTGTGGTTATGTGTTGAGATGTGTATTAACGAAATCCAAAGACTGGAGTGGATCCGACGACATCGAATTTTTCACCTAAAAAAATGTACAGTGTATAGTAAGGATTTTGGAGCCTTTCCATAACTCATCTTCCAACTGCCACAGCGGCCCAACTAGGCGTACCTACGACCTGTGCGCACCTGTGGTTATGTGTTGAGATGTGTATTAACGAAATCCAAAGACTGGAGTTGATCCGACGACATCGAATTTTTCACCTAAAAAAATGTACAGTGTATAGTAAGGATTTTGTAGCCTTTCCATAACTCATCTTCCAACTGCCACAGCGGCCCAACTAGGCGTACCTACGACCTGTGCGCACCTGTGGTTATGTGTTGAGATGTGTATTAACGAAATCCAAAGACTGGAGTGGATCCGACGACATCGAATTTTTCACCTAAAAAAATGTACAGTGTATAGTAAGGATTTTGGAGCCTTTCCATAACTCATCTTCCAACTGCCACAGCGGCCCAACTAGGCGTACCTACGACCTGTGCGCACCTGTGGTTATGTGTTGAGATGTGTATTAACGAAATCCAAAGACTGGAGTGGATCCGACGACATCGAATTTTTCACCTAAAAAAATGTACAGTGTATAGTAAGGATTTTGGAGCCTTTCCATGGCTCATCTTCCAACTGCCACAGCGGCCCAACTAGGCGTACCTACGACCTGTGCGCACCTGTGGTTATGTGTTGAGATGTGTATTAACGAAATCCAAAGACTGGAGTGGATCCGACGACATCGAATTTTTCACCTAAAAAAATGTACAGTGTACAGTAAGGATTTTGGAGCCTTTCCATAACTCATCTTCCAACTGCCACAGCGGCCCAACTAGGCGTACCTACGACCTGTGCGCACCTGTGGTTATGTGTTGAGATGTGTATTAACGAAATCCAAAGACTGGAGTGGATCCGACGACATCGAATTTTTCACCTAAAAAAATGTACAGTGTATAGTAAGGATTTTGGAGCCTTTCCATGGCTCATCTTCCAACTGCCACAGCGGCCCAACTAGGCGTACCTACGACCTGTGCGCACCTGTGGTTATGTGTTGAGATGTGTATTAACGAAATCCAAAGACTGGAGTGGATCCGACGACATCGAATTTTTCACCTAAAAAAATGTACAGTGTATAGTAAGGATTTTGGAGCCTTTCCATAACTCATCTTCCAACTGCCACAGCGGTCCAACTAGGCGTACCTACGACCTGTGCGCACCTGTGGTTATGTGTTGAGATGTGTATTAACGAAATCCAAAGACTGGAGTGGATCCGACGACATCGAATTTTTCACCTAAAAAAATGTACAGTGTATAGTAAGGATTTTGGAGCCTTTCCATAACTCATCTTCCAACTGCCACAGCGGCCCAACTAGGCGTACCTACGACCTGTGCGCACCTGTGGTTATGTGTTGAGATGTGTATTAACGAAATCCAAAGACTGGAGTGGATCCGACGACATCGAATTTTTCACCTAAAAAAATGTACAGTGTATAGTAAGGATTTTGGAGCCTTTCCATAACTCATCTTCCAACTGCCACAGCGGCCCAACTAGGCGTACCTACGACCTGTGCGCACCTGTGGTTATGTGTTGAGATGTGTATTAACGAAATCCAAAGACTGGAGTGGATCCGACGACATCGAATTTTTCACCCAAAAAAATGTACAGTGTATAGTAAGGATTTTGGAGCCTTTCCATAACTCATCTTCCAACTGTCACAGCGGCCCAACTAGGCGTACCTACGACCTGTGCGCACCTGTGGTTATGTGTTGAGATGTGTATTAACGAAATCCAAAGACTGGAGCGGATCCGACGACATCGAATTTTTCACCTAAAAAAATGTACAGTGTATAGTAAGGATTTTGGAGCCTTTCCATAACTCATCTTCCAACTGCCACAGCGGCCCAACTAGGCGTACCTACGACCTGTGCGCACCTGTGGTTATGTGTTGAGATGTGTATTAACGAAATCCAAAGACTGGAGTGGATCCGACGACATCGAATTTTTCACCTAAAAAAATGTACAGTGTATAGTAAGGATTTTGGAGCCTTTCCATAACTCATCTTCCAACTGCCACAGCGGCCCAACTAGGCGTACCTACGACCTGTGCGCACCTGTGGTTATGTGTTGAGATGTGTATTAACGAAATCCAAAGACTGGAGTGGATCCGACGACATCGAATTTTTCACCTAAAAAAATGTACAGTGTATAGTAAGGATTTTGGAGCCTTTCCATAACTCATCTTCCAACTGCCACAGCGGCCCAACTAGGCGTACCTACGACCTGTGCGCACCTGTGGTTATGTGTTGAGATGTGTATTAACGAAATCCAAAGACTGGAGTGGATCCGACGACATCGAATTTTTCACCTAAAAAAATGTACAGTGTATAGTAAGGATTTTGGAGCCTTTCCATGGCTCATCTTCCAACTGCCACAGCGGTCCAACTAGGCGTACCTACGACCTGTGCGCACCTGTGGTTATGTGTTGAGATGTGTATTAACGAAATCCAAAGACTGGAGTGGATCCGACGACATCGAATTTTTCACCTAAAAAAATGTACAGTGTATAGTAAGGATTTTGGAGCCTTTCCATAACTCATCTTCCAACTGCCACAGCGGCCCAACTAGGCGTACCTACGACCTGTGCGCACCTGTGGTTATGTGTTGAGATGTGTATTAACGAAATCCAAAGACTGGAGTGGATCCGACGACATCGAATTTTTCACCTAAAAAAATGTACAGTGTATAGTAAGGATTTTGGAGCCTTTCCATAACTCATCTTCCAACTGCCACAGCGGCCCAACTAGGCGTACCTACGACCTGTGCGCACCTGTGGTTATGTGTTGAGATGTGTATTAACGAAATCCAAAGACTGGAGTGGATCCGACGACATCGAATTTTTCACCTAAAAAAATGTACAGTGTATAGTAAGGATTTTGGAGCCTTTCCATAACTCATCTTCCAACTGCCACAGCGGCCCAACTAGGCGTACCTACGACCTGTGCGCACCTGTGGTTATGTGTTGAGATGTGTATTAACGAAATCCAAAGACTGGAGTGGATCCGACGACATCGAATTTTTCACCTAAAAAAATGTACAGTGTATAGTAAGGATTTTGGAGCCTTTCCATAACTCATCTTCCAACTGCCACAGCGGCCCAACTAGGCGTACCTACGACCTGTGCGCACCTGTGGTTATGTGTTGAGATGTGTATTAACGAAATCCAAAGACTGGAGTGGATCCGACGACATCGAATTTTTCACCTAAAAAAATGTACAGTGTATAGTAAGGATTTTGGAGCCTTTCCATAACTCATCTTCCAACTGCCACAGCGGCCCAACTAGGCGTACCTACGACCTGTGCGCACCTGTGGTTATGTGTTGAGATGTGTATTAACGAAATCCAAAGACTGGAGTGGATCCGACGACATCGAATTTTTCACCTAAAAAAATGTACAGTGTATAGTAAGGATTTTGGAGCCTTTCCATAACTCATCTTCCAACTGCCACAGCGGCCCAACTAGGCGTACCTACGACCTGTGCGCACCTGTGGTTATGTGTTGAGATGTGTATTAACGAAATCCAAAGACTGGAGTGGATCCGACGACATCGAATTTTTCACCTAAAAAAATGTACAGTGTATAGTAAGGATTTTGGAGCCTTTCCATGGCTCATCTTCCAACTGCCACAGCGGCCCAACTAGGCGTACCTACGACCTGTGCGCACCTGTGGTTATGTGTTGAGATGTGTATTAACGAAATCCAAAGACTGGAGTGGATCCGACGAAATCGAATTTTTCACCTAAAAAAATGTACAGTAAGGATTTTGGAGCCTTTCCATAACTCATCTTCCAACTGCCACAGCGGCCCAACTAGGCGTACCTACGACCTGTGCGCACCTGTGGTTATGTGTTGAGATGTGTATTAACGAAATCCAAAGACTGGAGTGGATCCGACGACATCGAAATTTTCACCTAAAAAAATGTACAGTGTATAGTAAGGATTTTGGAGCCTTTCCATAACTCATCTTCCAACTGCCACAGCGGCCCAACTAGGCGTACTAGGCGTACCTACGACCTGTGGTTATGTGTTGAGATGTGTATTAACGAAATCCAAAGACTGGAGTGGATCCGACGACATCGAATTTTTCACCTAAAAAAATGTACAGTGTATAGTAAGGATTTTGGAGCCTTTCCATGGCTCATCTTCCAACTGCCACAGCGGCCCAACTAGGCGTACCTACGACCTGTGTGCACCTGTGGTTATGTGTTGAGATGTGTATTAACGAAATCCAAAGACTGGAGTGGATCCGACGACATCGAATTTTTCACCTAAAAAAATGTACAGTGTATAGTAAGGATTTTGGAGCCTTTCCATAACTCATCTTCCAACTGCCACAGCGGCCCAACTAGGCGTACCTACGACCTGTGCGCACCTGTGGTTATGTGTTGAGATGTGTATTAACGAAATCCAAAGACTGGAGTGGATCCGACGACATCGAATTTTTCACCTAAAAAAATGTACAGTGTATAGTAAGGATTTTGGAGCCTTTCCATAACTCATCTTCCAACTGCCACAGCGGCCCAACTAGGCATACCTACGACCTGTGCGCACCTGTGGTTATGTGTTGAGATGTGTATTAACGAAATCCAAAGACTGGAGTGGATCCGACGACATCGAATTTTTCACCTAAAAAAATGTACAGTGTATAGTAAGGATTTTGGAGCCTTTCCATGGCTCATCTTCCAACTGCCACAGCGGCCCAACTAGGCGTACCTACGACCTGTGTACACCTGTGATTATGTGATTAGATGCGTGTTATCGAAATCCAAAGACTGGAGTGGACCTTTTGGGTGTGTGTTTGTTTTACATTTGGGTTGACTTGTTGTCGAAGGTTACTAGCATCTGTCGGGTCGAGCAGATTTGAACAGCTGGCCCAGATGGTGCATCAGGTTTTGGAATTGATTGCATTCTTAATTGATGCAAGAGGATAATGGGGATAGTATTTTTTGTACTTCCTTATTGAATGGGACAAGGGAGGGGGAGAATGATAAAAGCCTTGTGGATGGTTACGGGCTGTAACAGAGCTGCTGATCACTGTGCAGGTGGTTAGCTCGACTGTTGATGGTTCTGGTATGTTTCTCCTGCTGGTTGGCACGTCGTTGAAGGCCATGGCATCGATTTGCACGACACAAAGGTGTTGTGTTGGTAGCTTCTGCTGATAAAACTGAGTGTTCGTCTACTGCTGAACTGCTGCAGGCATATTTCTAGTTGATTTGATGAATTTACATACTTCGTAGATGACTGTGGGTTGCTACTTGCCACTGAAGCGTTGAACGCTGGTTAAATGGACTGCAGTAGGATTGCTGCTGATGTTGATACTTTCAGTGAGTGAACTGGTGAGGGTGCTAAGGGTATTGCTGGTAGTTCTCACCTACTTCTGGTAGCTTCGCTCTTTTGCAAGAGGATCTCGACATTAATCCGGACTCTTCTGCAATATAATATGTGTTTTATTGCCAATACATGGTATTTAACAAGGGTGTAACTCCATCAGGAAAAGTTGTCTTTTATTAGGTTCCCCGTCTGCTTTGTACAGTCAAAAAAATTGATCTACAAGGTGTATAGTTTATACAAGAAATACGTGTGGGTACGAGAGGCAGGACGGAGAGGCAAATGGTTTTGAAAAAGGTGTCATATCTCCGTCACTTCCGTTAAACTTAGCTGCAAGTATCGAAGAGGAACGTTTTTTGACAAAATGTGAGTCTCTAGTTCCATGGATATATCCACGAACTGGCAGCATATGCGAAGACAAATCGATGCATGTTGTAGTTCGCGACTGAAACGGAAAAAGGGGGAAAGTGAGGTATGGACGACTGAGAAACAATGGAGGACTAGGGGATAAAGAAAATGTCTGCTAAGGTTCCCTCTGTAGTGTGTCACGTTAGCTTGGGGCAACAAATGGGATCTCAGTGAAGATCCGACGCGGAATCACAACAGCTTCCAGGAATTGGTTTGTCCGAAGAACTTGAGCCAAGAAACCGGAGTCGAAGGACCAAAATTGTGGTCTGCATAGAGATGGAGGATGAGGACAGTAGAGCTGCTTCTTGGGAACAGTCGATAGAAGAATTCTGCGTCGAAAAGAAACAACCGCGAACTGTATGAGCTACACAAAGACGCCATGCCCGTCGACTACTCCGGTTCGATCAGATCGAATGTAAAGGGTGGTTAAATTTTAAGGGCCGATGTTGATTTTGAATAAAACACAAATTATTTATTAAATTATTGTCATTTCTTTTTATTATGATAATATTAGTATGGTTCAATTATGTATGGAACAAAATATCGGCCAAATGGCCGCCGCGACCTCGGCGGCACACCGGCTCCATCCGATGGTCCAAATTTTCGATGACGCTGAAGCATAATTGAGGTTCTATGCCGTTAATGTGCCGAATTATCTCATCCCTTAGCTCTTGAATTGTTGCCGGCTTATCGACGTACACGTTTTCTTTCAAATAACCCCAAAGAAAAATATCCAACGGTATCAAAGCACATGATCTTGGTGGCCAATTGACATTTTCACCACGTTAGATAACACGGCCATTGAATTTGTCGCGCAAAAGAGCCATTGTTTCGTTAGCTGTGTGGCAAGTGGCACCGTCCTGTTGAAACCACATATCGTCCACATTCATAGCTTCCAATTCGGGCCATAAAAAGTTCGTTATCATTTCAGCGATAGCGAACACCATTCACAGTGACTGGCAGACCGGCCTCATTTTGGAAAAAACTACGGCTATAAACCGCACCAAACAGTCACTCTTTGTGGGTGCATTGGTTTTTCGACAATCACTCTTGGATTATCATTCACCCAAATGCGGCAATTCTGCTTATTGACGAATCCACTGAGGTGCAAATGGGCCTCATCACTGAAGGGAAATTCATCATCCACTGTTGCCATTTCTTGCCACCATTCTGACCATTGACGACACTTGAAATGGTCAAGAGGCTTTAGTTCTTAGACGAGCGTGAGAGGTGCAATTGTTGGGCACGACGACGACTAGTTAAGGTGGACGGCTCTTCAGCCACACTATCGCGAACAGCAGCAATATTTTCTGAAGTACGAGCTGTACGAGCATGCACTGGTGTTTTCACATCTCCTACAGACCCGGTTTGCTAAAATTTTTGCGCGATTTTTCCGATTGTACGCACATTTGGACGATTAAATTGACCGAAAAAATCACGAAGTGCACGATATGCATTTTGATTTGAACGGCCCATTTTCATAATAAGCCTGAATAACTTTAACGCGTTGCTCGATTGTGTATCTTTCCATGGTTCAAATTGAGTTAGTCTGAAATTGAGAAATGTCAAATGAAATGCAGAAAAAAACTTGACGTTTAGGTGTGGTTCACATTCAACAACGGCCCTTAAAATGTAACCACCCTTTAGAACCATCGAGCAAGGAGGATCTGCCAAAAGACAAGCGAGAATTCTATGAGCTACAGAAAGATGCCATGCCAGTTTACATTTAGCTCAGCCACATTTAGTGTATGGACACCAATGCTCCAGCGGGAAGGATCTTCCAATTGGAACACCTTACGCCGGGAAGGACAAGATGACTGAATCTCCTGTACAGAGAACAGATGACTACAGAGTACAGACGGAAGACAGCCTAATCTTGATGAACGCAAGCGGAGTGCCCCGGAACAGGGCCTATCGCTCCATGGGTCGCAGGCCAGCAACCAAGTAAATGAGAATGCAACAAATAAATATTTAGTCTTCTTTTATTATGTGTGTATATATATATATTTTTTGTTTTCTTTTTTTTCGTAATTTTTTGTTTTTTTTTTTTTGTTTTCTTATTTTTGAAATAAGTTCAATTACAATACAATATCTTGTTCTGTTTTGTATTTTAATAAATTTATACCCTTAAACACTAAACAAAACATGTGTGTCATCAGATTTTCATCATTTTCTTCTGAATTTCTGAAAAATTCTCTTGTTTCATGTGAAGTACTTGTTTGCTCTTTTTTGTTTTTTTTTTTTGTTTTTGTTTTTACTCAATATGTTGTGTAATCTGTTAATAACTTTATACAAAAAATTCGACTTCATATACAGATTAGGTAATAATAATAATTAAATAAATATTTGTTTGTTTTTTTAATATATATATATATATATTTTACAATATTTTCTGTTTCTGTTTTAATAGAGAATATATATATATATATATGTATATATGAATGTATATATATCTTGTTTAAGTAATTACAAAAAATACGACAGCAAATGAAGAGTTTTACCTGTTTTTTGTTTTTTTTTTTTATATTTTTTTCTCCTCTCCTTCTTCCTCTTCTTTGTTCCTTAATGTATACGTTTAAGTTAATTTGTTGTTGTTTGGATTTACTTGTTATACATATGTTGTGAATATAGATTCAAAGGTACAGCAACTTATAGTAAGAACAATATTTTATTTTTTTTTTTGTATTTTGTTGATTTTACTTTATTGAATAAATAAGTCAATCTTAAGTGATTTTGTTTTTCTTTCTTTTTTGGGTTTAACAGTTGATAGGGGGATCATCTTTGTTTGTTATACATATTTACTTAGAGATACTTTATGTGTTTTTTTTGTTTTTTTTTTTTTGTTAGAAAAGAATCAACAGACAATAAGTGAACAAATGGGAAAGTATATGTATTTTTTTCTTCCGGGACAACTATTGTGTTGATCTGACAAAAAAGAAAGAAAAAAATAAACAGATACATATATATTTCTACTAAAAGACTAAGAGTTTGAAAGGACAGATGAAGTACGTACACATGTAAATCGTATGTTTAAGTCAAGGGCAAGAGAAAAAAAACGAAAAACAAGGACAATTTGAATTGAATTCTACATATTTGTACACAGCCAATCATTGTTGTGTGATTGCAGGCAATCACCAATCGTACCGATATCCATTCGCTTGCTTTCGAAACTGAGTTGAAGACATAATTTTCAAATATATAGCATGAATTGAATGTGTGTGTGTGTATATTGTATGTATGTACATCTGTAACTAGTGTTTTGTGTGCCCATTTGGTGACACCTTTGAAACGCACTTAAATTACTATCATTAAGGTTGATTTATTATTATTTTTGCATGTATCCGTGTGTGTAACTGTGTGAATTTTTTGTTTCCTTTTTTACTAATCTCCTCATCTTCTTTTATGGTCTAGATTTAATATACATATATATGCGCTTTGTATACGGTATGAAAATATCGGCAGTGGATTTAAATTTACTATTTCTTACATTCAACGATTTATCTTTTATGCTTTTGTTGTTTTATTTTTGGTTTTTTTTTTGTTTTTTAATTATTTGAAAAGGTGCTGGTTTTTTGGTGTTTTAAACTTGTTTTTTATGTTTTTGCATCGAATTTCGACTTCATTTCGACTCTAGAGTGCGATATTTGAAAACATTTGGATCTCCGGCGAGTCCTTGATGTTGATTTGGTTTGGTTTTTTTTGTTTCTTTTTACAAGTGTGTCTATTTTGGAGATTTGATTTCTTTTTTTTTTTATATATATTTTTGTAACTATGTTCGTTTGTTTGGTTTTTTTTCTTTTTGGAATAGAAAAATAACTTCTTTGTAAACTTTGACTATCTTGTTGATTTAATTTGAATAATGTTCTACGATCTTTTTCTTTTTAACTGCATAGTGGTGTGAAAATATATACTTTTTTATTTGTTTTTTGGAATTTACAATTTTTGTCTTAAGAGCTATTTTGAATAATTGTTTGCTATGAATTTGTCTTGTCTGTACAATGTTAAGGTTAGTCGTCATCTTTTCATTCGTGGGGGACTGGTGGTTGGGGGAGGAGATGTACAAAGGCTGCTCTTGGTGTGAGAAGAGGGGAGAGTTTCTTGTGGCTTCATCGATTGATGGGAAGGACAGGCGGAGTGCTGCTTTTAGTGTGGGAAGTGGGGGAGTATTTTGAAGTTTGTTTGGAAGAACAGACGGAGGCGGGAACTACTCATTTTTGTCCTCTTGTGCAACCCTCGCCGTAAAGGCAACGACACCGCGATCTATCGTATCGAAAGGTTGGACTTAATCCAAAAGACTTCATAAATTGGGAGGGGGGGGAGGGGGCTCAAATTGACTCCAGTAAAAACTAAAGCCCTTCTGACAACCGTGCCCATCTGCACATTGCCGGACAGGAAGTCGAGAAAGTTAACAACCACTAGTGTGGTCTCAGCTAACCGCGGTGGCACCGAACTGGATGCGTTCAGCAGAATCGGAAAGGCTAAGGCTGCTTTCGGAATGCTGGAAAAGTATGTAATGTCATTAGTTTAAGAAGCCAGCTGCAACTGCTCCGCTCCAACGTGGAATCGGTGCTGCTTTATGAAAGCAGTTCTTTGAAAGTGAACATCGTTACCACACGAAAGCTGCAATCATTCGTGAACAGATGTTTAAGAGACATCCTTTAGCTTTTCAGGCCGAACCGTATCTCCAACGAACATTTTTTTCCTGAGAATGGGTCAAGAAGAAAGTGTCACTGAATGTGGAGTGGAGTGGACACACCCTACGGCGCGAAGACAACTCCATTACGTCATGCAGTGGAATCCGCTTACCCAGGCAGGCAGAACAGATGGACCCTCTAGGCAAATGTGGCGCAGTTGAAAGTTGAAGAGGAATGTAGTTCTTTAGGAATGAGTTGGAGAGAGCTCAAGCGCGTTGCAGAACTTCGAATGAGATGGGGCACAGGCGTGGTTAAGGAAGTACAACTAGGATGTTTTCATAAACGTCTGACTAACAAAGGCCTGCGTTATCCATGTTCATTAATGCAGATGTACGATCATACTAACTTAGGTGAACTTCAGTGCCTACTGTTCATAAAAGATTGTTCAGTCATTATTTTTTGACTGCAAGCAGGGTCGATTGGAAGGCAAAACTGCAGACATTCTGCACCGTCTGTGTGTTCAAAAATGCATGAGAAAAGAAATGCTGTTGTACTAGCGTAGATTACTGACGTTTATGAAAACTACCATAGTACGCTTTTTGTAGTGGAATTCCTTAAAATGACGGTATCACCCTGGGGGCGATATCTTTCCTTAAAAGTTCCGGACATTCACATAAAATGTCCTCGGACGTCTAATTCTCTCCAGACATGGCAGACATTCCTTGTCCTAGCACAGGTTCATTTTGTTAAGGTCTGAAATACCGGCCGCAAGACAGCATGGTCTGAATGACTGGAAGCAGCCTGCCCAGCGTCGTCAACAATGGACAGCGGTATTTCAGGCTCGGCCCCTCCATGGGTCGGAGGGCTGCTCAGTAAGTAAGTATGCCAGGCTACAGTGGCCAGTAAGAAAACTCGTTAGGTTCGCTTGTACACACGCTAAATTCGTCGCCGATTTTTCAATGTCTTTGGACAAGGGAGGTGAGACAAAAGGGATCACAAAGGAAAGAACAGGCGTGCTGCCTTACCAATCGTAGCGTAGTTCCTTCCGGGAACTAAATCAATCTTTGATGGGAGACTTCCGAATGCAACTGACTGAAGGGGACTGGGTTTGGAATTGTGATCGGGATTGGAACTGAGCGAGCAACTGCTACAGCCTACAAACCGAACAGACAGGACGTCAATGAAACTTCAAAGTACAGGCATCATTATATTTCAAAAAAGGGGCTCTGGTGTGTGTTTTTTCTTAAAGTCAGCTTCTTTTGGGATCGTTTTGAAGCTGTAATCATTCATCATTTTGTTAATTATATACTAATTATTGAAAATTGAATTACTGCGTTGTTGTTGTTGATTTTATTTTTCATTCACATACTTTCTCAATTGATAATTTATTTTTTTTATATATAATTTGTTGGTACTAAAGCCGATAATGCACTTTTATTAATGTACTATGTAAATTTGAATTGTATATAGAATTTTGTCATCATTTTATTTTTCAATTTTATATCAAAAAAATTCGTATCATGCAATCGTTTCGACTTCTTTCTGCTTTCGAACGAGAGAGAGAGATAAAATAAAACAGAAGATAAATTCATTTTTGTTCATCGCATCGACCAGTTATATATTCATCACATCACATATCATCAAACCATTTATGTTCTTGTTTTGTTTACAAAAAGAACGAAACTATTTGAATTCGCATTGCAAATTTTTTGAGTAAATATTTTCATGTGCACTTGTTTTTTTTTTTTTTTTTTGCGGTTCATTAAGAGTTATTTTCCATTTTGTTAAATTGTTTACTTCTTCTTTTTTTTCTTCTTTGTTACGTTAATGTAAATTTTAAACGTTTAATACTTTGCTTAATAATTTTTATCTTTTTTTTTTTCATGAATAATAGCTGTTTATGTATATATTTTTGGGTTTCCTTTTTTTTTTTTTTGGTTTTTCATTTTTACTTTGCTTTTGTTTTCTTTCATTTTATACACGTTTTTGTATTATAATTCTGAAAAGTATATATATATATATATAATTATCCAAGTAATATGTGTGTATATATATATATTTATTTTGGGTTGCAATTTGTTTATATAATATAATATAGACCTTTTTTTTTGTTTTATATATATATATATAATATATTTAAATTTAATTTGTATTATTTATTTACTTTGAACTTAAATAGAGGTATTTCTATTTTCCCAAGTGTTTTGTTACCATCTCCGTGTTGCATATCATTTTGTTCATTTAAATAATTTACTTTTTTTTTTTTTGTTTCTTTATAACAGTTTCATATTTGAATTTGTTTCTCAACTAAAATGGGTTAAATAAATAAAAGAGAACGAAATAAACACATGAAAAGGAAACGGAAAATGCTCGCATGAGTGTCTTGACTTCACAATGCGACGAGCAGCACGCGATGGGACACCTGATGTTCGTCGACTTCTCAAACATGGCGAGACACAAATGTAAATCAAGACTGAACTACATGAATGAATAATTTCGTAAACTGGAGCACACATCAGGTAGACCGCTTGGCAGGATCAAAACGATGTCCAACAACTAGCTACATTCCACTTGGGGATAACTCCTGATGCGTTAGAGTCGATGGCGGCGGATCGAGTCGAGCCTGGAGACCTCTCGTTCGTGCTTTGCCCCCGTTACCCCTTTAGTGGATCATGCGGGTCAGAAGATTTTGTGGACTTACAAATAAGGGACGTTTCACAAGAACAAGAGAGAACGCTGGTTTAAGTGTGACTGCTGCATGCTGGCAGTCGGTAACCTAACCTGTTGTTCAATTTGAGCTTGTGAATGCGCATTTGCGACATGTTTCTTGTTTCAAATGACCTGCACTGTATTGAAAATATTCAGAGCTGTATTCAGACTTGCGTTCTGATATTCAAGCAGATGCCGCGGAGCATGTCACTTGACAATATAGAAAATGTCCAACGAAATGACTTTTCAGTTTTAACTGCTTTTTCGAATCACAATCTTGTGATGTGCATCCAATCTCTCAAAACGTGCATCCTAGCTCATATTAGCTGCAAACATTAACAACTTGTGCCGTTCGTCATCAGCTCCTGCCTAGAGACTCTCTCTCTCTCTGTCATCTTTCATCAGAACGACATTTTCACTAGCTCTTGTCTGAGAACAAGGGTGTTTTCATAAACGTAGGAAATTTACATTAGTACATACGGTGCAGAATGTCTGCAGGCCTGCATTAGTGGAAACTAGTTTTCTTCCAGTCGACCCTTTTTGCAGTCAAAGGACAGTAATAGACTGCAAAATCTGCCCGACATCGATGGACGATGGACGTTTACGAACACTAGGTACAGGCAGTTTGCCTAAGTAAGTACGATTGTATGGTCGACTTCATAATTGCAACATTGTTGCCCCTGCACTGCACAAAATGTTCTCTCTATGTTTTTATGAACAGAAATACTGTCGCAGGTTTGCAGCAGGCGAGTATTATCAAAAACGTATTCATAAATGCAACATAAGTAGGCGATACAAAAAGTTCGTGTGTTTTCGTTTGCCATATTTCCCTGCAATCCTGCAACAAAATAAGAATCACTGCGAAGTTGATCGCAGTTTGACTGTCACATTGCTTTTATGAACGCAGTTAGTGACTTATTTACATTTATGAACGCAAATCTTGCAGGGCTGACGCAGTGTGACGTTTATGAACTCGGCCTATATCTGCATTAATGAACATGGATAACGCATGTTAGTCTGACGTTTATGAAAACACCGCAAGCCTTGCTTCTGCTCAGAGATGCATGAATGAAATTGTTTTGTCTCTACCAGAAAGCATATACACCGAGATAGTCGTCTTTTCAGTGGAAAACCCCTTGCCCATCGCGTTTCACCCTGAATTTTGCTCTAAACGCACGCATGCTACTTTATTTTCACGCACACTTCTTAAGGCTTTAGAGCAGCCTGCAGTTGCTCTCTGATCAATCGTATTCACAAACACTGTCTGTGAACATTTTATAAAAAACGCTGTCAGATGAAATCAGGGGGCAAGAGAGGTAGAAGTTGACTATCTCTTTAATACTTCATCTGTGGTCTCTACTCTATAGGAAAGTATACACTTTTGTGCGCTCTTTCTGCCTTTTCTGACGAAATAGACCGAAAACAACACGTTTGAGCAATTACAAGAGTTGTAAAATAAGACCAATTCGTTATGAAGTTACTCCAGTTTTATGGAACAATCTGGAGTGGTTCATCGTTGTTTGGTAGCGGCAGACGCTTAAATACGCAGATTTCCATGTGTTTTCCAGTTGATTACTTGACCATGCTCGCACAGTGTTGCGTTCCAAGTGTGTCCACGAGCTGCATTTATTTGAGGCAATTGTCGCCATGCGTGATTAGAGCCCTGTTTGTGCTCATATTCGCGTCCAACTGGCGCATCAGTGACAAGTACACCCATCAAACTCAAACAAAGTCAAACGAAAAACCGAACAGAACAGAAAAAGAAATCCAAACCAAAATAAAACCACAAATCCGTACTTTTAAAACCGATAAAATATTTTTATATTAAGAAAAAAATAACTATAAACTTAAAACATATCATAATATATTAATAATAATTATAATATAATAATAAAAAAAAAAAAAAAAACATTCAACATTTTTTCAATAGTTAAAAGAAGAGAAAGAATATAAGAAACAAAAATATTTTGCATGTAATTACGTAATTATCATACCTAACGACGATCAACTAAAACTTACTATGTTTCTTGCATTATAACTTTGCGTAAATTATTCTTCTTTTCTTCATTTTTTCTCATTTGTTATTGTAGGTGTGTGTATGTGTGTGTGTGTGTGTTTCTCTTTCAGATAGAAAAACAAAAACAATTATTAACTTGCGTTCAATTGAACTTAACTACGACTATTACAAAAGAAAAAATAAAAATAAGAACTTTCTTTCCATTTTTCTTTTTTTGTTTGTTTGTTTATCCCTACACGAATATTAAAACAATTTTAATTTACAATTCCATGTATAGTGTGTATATATGTGTTTTTTGTGTGTGGATTCTATATATATATATCTATAATGTGTTGTATACATACTATATTACTCAACAAAAATTAAAAGGAAAATAATAATAATAATAATAGATAGAACAAAATAAAGAAACAGAACTCATTTAACTCTTTCTGTGTACAATTTGAAGGAGAAACGGACAACAAAAGCCAACCGGACGTCTTGCGGTATATTTGACGATGAAGTTATAAGTGTGGCTTAAAGGCTACTTCTTTGAACAGCGCCGTGTTCCTCAATCATTTACTTCTTTTTAATTTACACTTAGATGCAAAGAATTTATGTGTTTTTTCATAGAGAAATATTGAAACGAGCGTATTTACAAAGTAAAATATAAAAGTAATCATGTCCTAGTGGAAGTGTAGTAAGAGACAAAAAAAAAAAAAAGGGGGAAACGTCAGATTGGCTTATGTCAACTAAATCAAGGTATTCCTACACAGGTATATTCAATCATCATCGTTATAGTTTTGTTTTCCTTAACTCATTTCATTTCATTGTGTATGTGTTATATATTTAACAGTAATAAAGCAAATTTTATAACCAATAAATGTTTTGTATACAAAATATTAAACTTATTACACAGAGCTATGAATTAGAATTATGCATGTATAATGGGGGTTGTTTTTTTTTTTCTTCTTTTTTTTTGTGTGTGTGTTTAATTTGCTTCACTTTCTTTGTATCGAATTGATCAATTATTTACAATTATTTATAATTTACTTTAAAATCTTTCATCACATTTTTTTTGTTTTATTTTTTTTTTTTTTTCATTTCCACGCCAATTGGAAATAAGAAAATGAAAGAAAATAGATTTAAAATTTTAATTTAGTTTAATTTACAATCGAAGAAAAAGTAATCAAAGAAGTACACGCTAGACAAGACAAAAGAGAACAAGTTGATGACTTGTACAAATTAAAGATGACCAGTTAGACTGCTGTTTTTTTTTTTTATTTGTTTTGTTTTGTTTTATAAAGTATACAGGAATTACCCAGCAGCAGTAGCGGCAGCGTAGAAGACAGAACTTAGACAAGTAAGACGTTCGAATGTTGAGTTTCGAATTTGAGCTAATTTTCTAAAAAGAAGAACAAAGACTAACAATTGTTTTAAGAAGGGAGAGCATCTCTTTACTGTGACTTTCTAAGCGAACTTTCGCTTCTATTTCTTCTAACTTCTTAGCAGAGGTAACACTACAATCGCTTGACATTCCAATGCACTCTGGTTGATGTTAGAAACTAAAGGATTCAAGACGCCTCCCATGTCTCAATTGACGAGCCAAGGGCACACCCCGCGAAGATCAAGAGATTGACACCGAAGTACTAAAGAATTCAAGAAGTCTCCCTAACAAGAAGATTAAGGAAGGCTCAAGAGATTGACAGCGAAGTCCATCCATAGCACAAACTGCTTGAGACACGAACAAATCTCCGAAATCAGAATGTTGTCGTTTATTCGACGGCAGTCTCTCCTCTCCATCGTCTCTATGTCTACAGAGAGAGATAAGCATTTGTCTCGTTTCTTCAAATTCAACTTAATCACAACGAACCGCATAGCTGGCAAAGAAAAAAAAAAAAAAAAGCTTAAGAAATAATCAAAGTCTGATCTTGGATCAAAATATTTAACTATTTTTTCGATGAAATCATTCAAAAAGTTGCTCTAAACGTTTACTAAAGGTAAAAGGCATATCAAAAATCATCGAGCAATGCTCAGATAAATTTCCCACGAAAGAATTATATTCTTTCATTTGGGCTTGTGAATTTAGGCTAAGAACCAGCACCTACTTGTGAACAAACTTATGCTCCAAACTCCACATCAGGAGGAGAAATCGGAGCGTTTCTCAACTAGTGTCTGACACACGATATATGATTTGGACATTGTCCGTTGACTTAGGCAAAACGATACTACACTTATGATCACATTATTATTTCCTCTCTGGAACCATCTACCCTCACGTCATACAAAATTGAATAGAAAATGAGTTAAATAAGAATTTCTTGCTAAAAAAAAATGGAAATGATTGGATAAAATGAGACCTGTCACGCTGTCAAAAGAAACCTTCGTCGATTCAGTCTACACTTGTGTGTCTTTTTTCCATCACCACTGCGACAGGCTTTTCTGTTTGTTTGCTGTGTTCGGTTTCTGTACATGTGAACTTTGATTGTTGTTTTTCTTCCTTGTTATTCTCTTACAGTACATATTGTATATAGTAATTAATTAAATTAGGTGTTAAATTTTCTACATAAAAAAATTATTCATATTCTTTTTTTTTTTGCTGCTTTTTAAACATGTTTTGTTGTTTTTTTTTTTTTCTCTCTTCATACTCATTCATATATCACACTGAAAAAATAATATATGTATATATATTTTTTTCACATCTTTTCCGCCTTCTGTTAATCGTATTTCTTTAAACTTATGCTTTTTGTTAATCTTTAACTAGACTTAATATTTTTTTTTTTTCTGTTGTGTTTTAACAAAACTTATATAAGAATCCTTACAGACTATGCAAAGTTGTTTGTTTATTCTTTTTTTTTTCTGCGTTTTCTTCTCGTTTTTTTTTTTGTTTTTTTTTTGTGTGTGTTTTAATGAAGTTTATAAGGTTCCTTTTTTATACACGAAAAACGTGGACATAGATATCCAATCCTTGGTATACGTTTAGTTATTAAATATGTTATTTGTTTTCTTTAATAATTAAATTAAATAAGCTGAAGTGTTCTTCATTTTCATTTACAGTTTAAATGTTGTTGTTTTTTTTTGTTTTCTTTTAATGTATAAACTTTATATATATATATTTTATTTATATATCATTTTTGTTTCTTGTTTTTTTTTTGTTTTGTTTTTTTCTTTGTTATGTCGCAATGCCACCAAACCACGGATTATTTAATTTTTTTTTTTTTGCTTTACATAGATATACATATATATTTATTTATATATTTTTTTTTTTAAAATTTAAATTCTTAAACTTTGTATCCCTTTATTTCCGATTTCAAATTTTGTATTGGTCAACTGTATCCTTGTGTTATATTGTTTTTTTTTTTCTCTTAATTTTGTTGTTATTTGCTTATTTTTTTTTTTCTGTTGTTTTCTTCTAAAATTCAAACTACTATCAATAACTGTATATTTTGCTTAGCAATAAATTATGAGGCTAACATGTGTTAGTCAATTGATAGCAGCTGGTGTAGGAGCAAGGATTCGTTCTGTTCCTTTATTAGGGTCACCTTGTTGTGCTGCTTCCAAAGAAATCGTCTGAAATGCAAAAGAGAAATAATTTGCTTCAATTGTGTCTTGACATGGATAATTAATTGAACAGAATATTAGATCGGCTATGGTGGAGCTCTGATGTGCAATCTTGGCAACAAATACTAAGTAACCATCCGCAGTTCACATCACGCATCACAAGGTCGATGGCTACGGTGTTTCGGCTGTTTACTCTGAGCAAACATCAACCACAATGAGGTGGAATCAGGCGTCTTCCAGGATGTTTCTTTTGGAACTGCAACACCACATGCCAAAGAGCGTTCCGAAATCGTGTACACTACTCCTATAGCGCGGTGGAATCATTGAAATCCGATGGAGATCAGGCGAAAGGCGTCTTCCAGGACGTCTCTTTCAGAACTGCAGCAAAGACCGTTTCAAAGTCATGTACACGACTCCTATAGCGCGTTTGCAGTTCACGATGTGAGCAATGAAAGCACGATTTCGCCACGATACGCCAACATCACAGGTTATGAACACCATCAGCATTCTCCACATCGCCCAATCAACCGTCATACGTGATGTTCACCAGCAGAAAACCAAGTTCAATATTTAAAGACCCCGCACATCTGGAACTCGAATCACCCGTAAACAAAACAAAACAAAAACAAACGATTAGAACAAATTAAATCATTGAAATCCGTTGAGTTTGCTTTGCCGTTTTTTGCGCATTTTACAACAACACACTGACGTTTGAACGAACGATACCCGAATTTTGTTTGTACTTTGTACACGCGCCACCACAAACGAGCGGCAAATTGTCATCTAATCGAAATTCGAAACTAAAATCAACACACCTCTTTACATATTCATGATCACATGAACAATTCATCTGATCTTTGACTTTAGCCGCCTCTCTGTGTATCTCTGGTCGGAGCCTGCGGGTAATTCAGGGGTGGGGGAGGCGTAATGCTAAAAAGGAATTCATCAAATTATGCCTTCACTTACGTTGTGTTGGTATATCGAAATTGAAGTTTAATTGATCTGGTGGCGTGTTCAGTAGTGAGTTCCCTGTCAGCTGCTGTTGCTGCTGCTGTTGTTGTTGCACCGTCATACCGCCTTGTTGTCCTCCCTGTTGCTGTGTGGTTTGTGACATGCCAAGTGGATTTGTACTATTCCCGCCGCCCACCATCGGTCCCTGGCCCATACCGAGGGGGCTCTGTGGCGTTCTCAAGCCCCCACCGGCACCAGCATTACTCGGCGCATTGACGCCGACACCAACTCCAACACCAGCATTGCCGCCAGCACCATTGCTGCCGCCACCGCCACCGCCGCCGCCATTGCCACCGCCGCCGCCGCCGCCACCGCCAACACCGCCACCAGGAACACCATTGTTGCCAGTTGCCGCCGTCTGTTGCTGGGCCCGTCCACTGACCACCGCTCGCAGTTCCTGCCGCACATACTCGGAGTTTGTACCATTGCCAGCTGCAAGAAGGAAATCGTAGACTCCGATTAATCAAAAGACGACATCACATCTAAACAGGCACTCTGAACGTAACCTCAGAGGAGTGAACACTTAAACATTTATGTATGTACGTTTGGTTAGCCACATTTAAAGGTTATGTAATTTACAAATTATGGTATGTATGTCTTTTTTTTTTTTTTTTTTTACGATTATTACATATAGATGAGTTGTTTTATTGACTGACTGATTTGGTGGATGAGTAGATGCAACTAGGTGGTGGATTGGATGTGTTCAGATATGCAATACAAACAGTGAATGGAGGGGGTTTTGTAATATCGTACGGAAACCAAAAAAAAAGTGCAACCTATCGTGATAACATGGACAAATAATAAGTAAGTGTGTATGAAACATAACAAAAAATCCCACAATGGTACGGTATTATTTACAATTTTGTTTGTACTTTAAAGCGTCTCCCAAAGAAAATGAAAAAAGAAAGAAACAAACGACAAACGAGAACATGATGGTTTATGAGAAGGAAGCTGATGTTGTGATGATCAAATGTATTCAGTGACGAGGGGGAAGAGTTTGGATTTACAATTGCAGTTGCAGCTAAAGACGAGGCTGAAATGTCGGTGAAATGAGTGTCCCCTACGGAAGGGGGGCTGAAAGGTGTCGCTCGCGTCGAGTTTAAGCTGGAGACCGTCTGTTGTTCAGCAGAAAACAGCACTGAGACTAGTATGACTTGACACACTGAAGCTCAGATCAAATGCGAGTCATGGGAAGTTCCTCGCCTCTGCTCATCTCAAGGCGAACACTCTCTGTCCACGATGTCGCTCACGTGGAGTTGTTGAAGCAGATGACCACGGTGACTGGTACGCGACACACTCAGGCTCAGATCAAATGCGAATCAAGAGGAGCTTCTCATCTCTGTTCATCTCAAGACGAACACCCTCTGTCCACGATGTCGCTCACGTGGCGTTTAAACTGGAGACCTTCTGTTGTTCAGCAGAGAACCACGGAGACTAGTTTGACGTGGCACACTGAAGTTCAGATCAAATGCGAGTCAAGGGAAGTTCCTCTCCTCTGTTCGTCTCAAAGCGAACACTCTCGGTCACGTGAAGTTTAAGCTGGAGAACTTCTGTTGAAGCAGATGACCATGGTGACTAGTACGCGACACACTGAGGATCAGTTAAACTGCGAGCCAAGAGGAGCTTCTCATCTCTGTTCATCTCAAGGCGAACACTCTCTGTCGCATTCATTCATTTTGAACTTGTCTCCGCCATCTTTGCCTATCTTGATCGCAGCTACCCCGACGGTGCAGTGCCAAATCTCGGTCTACACACGGAGAACGATGATTTTTGTTCGTTCCTAAAACCGGACACGTGGAGGATAAGTAACAGGCGAACTGCGTTCACTCGTGCAATGGACGAGTAGTTGCGTCATTCGACACGTGCAGGCTCCTCCGTTTAATCGTGCGGAACGCACGGCATAGCTGCGCCATTGAATACATTCGACGTTTAGCCCACCTCTCGATGCATAAAAAAAATAAAAAAAATTATGATCATACGCTCTTGGCAATACGCTCCATCAGACACGCGCCCACAAAATTTTGAATGAACACCCCATGAACATTTTCGACTACAACAACATACAAGTATAAACATCGAAATACTCCACTCAATAAACACAAATACTTCGCATGGCGTACACTATTAACAAATGAATCGGTGGTGAACTATAAATGATTTATTATTGAGGGATACGCCATTTGTCTGCTTCATCTTCATTCGGCATCGTCTTGGAAATGACGAATGGGGCAAGGCTGGGGGTGGGTGGGTGGTTAGGATAGTGTGGTAAAAATGGAATATTTTACAAAATATGCGTGTATGAGGTGGTGGTGGGTGGTGGGTGGTGGGTGGTGGGTGCTGGCTGGGTGAAGTGTGAGGTTATTTATGTGCACTATGAGTTATTAACAAAAATCAATTACTCCTCTTTCGTCTATTGAGAATTTTTGGACAAATGAATGAGTTGAGTCTCTGTGGGGATGTGGGAAGTGTTTTTATTTGTGTGGGAGGGAGCAACTGGGGGCGGGGGGGGGGGGGCGAATGCAAGGACTTGTGTGAATGCTATGCGTGTGTGTTTTTGTGTTTGTGTAACGAAAGGGTCGAGGGGCGTGTGGTGGGTGGGGGGGGGGGGGGGGGGGAAGTATACAAATATATATATAGAAAGAGAGAGAGAGAGAGCAATTGAGGGTGGATAGTAATTTTTTTTTTTTTTTTTTGTTTTGATTGACCAAACATGGAGAGACGGCCTTACCGGTCTGCGTGCGACCATAGAAATCAGTTGGCGGTGGCCCTTGTCCAGCATGTTGTTGCATGCTGTTGTACATCATGCCATAGCCGCCGCCGCCGCCGCCGCCAGTACCATCCGATCCACCAAAAGAACGGGGTGAGCCTGTGTTGTTTAACAATTGCATTTTGTTAGAAATGTATTTTTTTTTTTTTATTTTTTTTTTTGTTGTTTTATAAAGTAATTAATGTTTTTCCTTATGTGGGCTTAAGTTAAGTTGTTTTTTTGTGGGGGGGTTGAGAGCTCAATTTGTTTTGCTGGCAGGTTGAATGCTAGTTTTTTTTTAATTTGTTCCAATCAGAAGCTAAGGGTGTCGAGGGATTGCCTCGATGTGTGTTTTCAAGGTAATTTAGAGGACAGAGCACAGCTTAGTCTAGATTAACACGAGGAAAGATCACACCGATCGCAGTGAGCAGCGATGACGAACTGACCAGAGGGCTGGCAGGAAGCTCCATAACAGGACACGGACAAAACAGACGGAAAATCGGCGACCGAGAGGGGGGGGGGGCAGGACGACACTCGGTGGGCCGCGACCTAAGCTGTGCTCTGCCATTGGTCGTCGTGTTCTCAAACCATACGTCAACAAATCAATCAATCCCACCCAACATACCTGGCAAGTGTTGCGTTGCTTGAGGTACACTTGTTTGCCGTTGGATGCGTTGCAGCTGTTGACTGTTGAACACATTGCCCGGCGAAGCGTACGGCGATTGGGGACTGGGCGAAGCGGGTCCTGGGAAACCATCGGGTGTGGTTGGAAATGAGTTCTGTCGTTGAATGCCTCCAGCGCCGGGCGAGTTGAGGCGACCCCTCTGCGGATGGTATTGCCTATACGGGCTGACACCCTGCACGCGGACATGAAATGAAGAAACATTTTGAGATTAGTACCGGCATTGGTTTGAAGTGAAATGCCACCTTATGTCCCACCTGCAACTGGGCACTCAGCATTGGGTTGTGCTGCTGCAGGGAGATCCTTGAGTTCGCGTTTCCTCCACCGTTTGCGCCAGCAGCCGATGCGTTGTTCCACTGTTGCGGTGTCACGCCGCCAGCGCCTGTGGCCACGGACTGTGCATTCACGTTGAACGGAGTCAAACGTGGTGACAACTGTGCGCCGTTGTTGTTGCCCACATTCTGAAAGGCCATTTGCTGCTGTTGCTGCTGCTGTTGTTGTTGCACTTGCGAGAGCTGTTGCTGCTGCTGCGGCGACATGCGCTGCCCGTTGTTGTTGAACTGCGGTTGATAGCCTAGATGGAGACCAACTGTTGCTATAAAACTCTGTGGGCTCTGTGGACGTGTGACTGAGGCACTTACCTGCATTCGCCTGTGGACTGAATGGGGCACCCCGCTGGCCGGGGCTCAGTTGCTGCTGAATCATACTTTGGGCAAAACTCGGGCTTAGTTGCGAGTCGGGAAGCATGTTGTTGCGGGAGAGCGACACGTTCGGGGCGACCGTGTTGTTCAAGAGCGATCCGATGTTGCTGAGACCTGGATTTAGACCTGGAAGTTGAAGATAAAGCTTTGTTCCGCAACAGTCCGCCGCGACGGTACTTACACAGTTGATCGCCACGTGCGGTCGCACTCTCTGGGACGAGAAGGTGTTGCTTCTGCTGTTGCTGCAGCAGCCGCTCCTTCTGTTGGGCAGCTTGTATCATCCGGTCTCGCTGAGATCGCGGCGCTATCGCAATGTTCGGATACTGCACCCGGACGTTTCTCGACGGTTGATACATTGGTGGCGGGTGCTGGAATCCCTGAGGGGGCAACGTATTCGTGAGGAAATGCTTGCGCTCGGCTTCGAGACGGGCACCTACCTGATTGGCCTGCAAGCTCTGAAGCTGCTGCTGTTGCTGCTGTGTCATGCCAACGGGGCCGTTGCCACCGACGCCCATTTGCTGGGAATACGGCGGCGGCGGGCGACTGAACGCCGCGGCTTCCACCTGCATCAACGACTTTTGAATCTCATTGATGGCGATCTTCTCATTGATCTCCTGTTGGGACAGGACATGCGTGGCGTTTCCGAAGGCCTGCTCCTGAATATTACAGTCCGGCACGCAGTCGATGACGTAGTTTAGAATGTTCGCCAGCTCGGGATCCATCTCGGAGTTTTGGTGCTGCTGCTGCTGCTGCTGGTGATGCTGCAAGGCGTGCATTTGACTATTCGTTGAGATGGTGACACCGCCACCGCCAACGCTGGTGCCCACCATGGCAGCCGAGCTTGGAGCCGATGTCACCAGAGAGATGCTCCCACTAAATGACGATAGCGCAACCGAAGCGGCTCCGGTGGCCGCTGCGGCCGAGAGAGATGAAGTAGATGAGGTAGCTGAACCGAATGGGGAGGCATGGTGATCCATTTGATAGGCGGCGGCACCAGTGCCCCCACTCGATGATTGAGGTCGTTGTATTGATGTGGTCGCAGATGGTGACTGGAGCGAGGAGTTTTTGGTTTGATCTTGGTGCTGTTGTTGCTGCTGTTGGGCAGCTTGTTGTTGCTGTTGTGTGAGGTAGGTATCGGAAGGCTGCTTGCGAAGTGTTCCACGTCCACTCGTGGGGTTCGCATGCGAATTGTTTGCGGCTGCCGCTGCTGCTGCTGCGGCCACCGCCGACTGTTGTTGCTGTTGGGTGACTACGTTCGCTGTGTTGGTTGGCGGTCCTTTCATTTGTAGGCCACCCAAGCTGGAGGAACTGCTGACACGGTTCACTGAGGACGATGTGATATCGGGGATGATCTTCACGCCCGGCGACGACGGAAGTATTGGCATCTTTGTGGATTTCTCCAGCAGCGAGGCCAGCATCCGGTTGTTGTCGCGCAGCTTCGACGGCTTGTCATCGGGCCGTTTGGCCGACTTGCCGTCGTCCGGTTCGTTGGAGGGACGTTTCCGCTTGCCCGGCTCTTCCAGTTGGATTTTGAGGAAACGCTTGAGATCATCAGAGCTCATGTTGTTCGGGTTTTGGTGATTCAGGTGGTGATGATGCTCCTTGGGCCCGTCATCCTTCTGCAGCTGGCGCATTAGCTCGCTGCTCGGCCTTGCCTTCGACTGCGAGTCGTCGTCCTCGTTCTTCTCGTTGAGGAGCTGCAAAGACGGAAACTGTTATTTACCACTTCTAAGTCCTACTTCACCTGCCTACTTACCGAGAGCAACATGCGGTTGTTGGGGTTCGCCTGCTTGGGCGCATTCGGGTACATCCGTCCCAAGTTGTTGGCGGCGTTCATCTTGAACAGCCCACCAGCGGCTGTGATATTGTCCTTGTCCTCGTCGGAATTCAGCAGGCCCTACAAACGGAACGCAAGGAATTCACTCATCTGTGGAGCTGGAGCTCTGGCCGAGATTCAACTTACCTTCAAGATGTGGTTCTCGTTCTCTGTCTCGTCGCCCACCATTCCGGCGCCGTGCATTCCAACGGACTGTCCGCTCACCGGTTGGGTGGGCTTCAGCGTCAGCAGGTGCCTCAAGCGCTCCGAGTCTGCGCTGTTGCCGCTACCACTCGATCCACTTGGGTTGCCTCCGCTGTTGCCGTTGTTTGGACCGTTATTGCTGCCATTGTTGTTGTTGCTCACGTTGCCGTTGTTGTGCAGCATCAGGTGGTCCTTGCCCATCGAGTCCTTGTCGTCGAAGTTGGGAAACACAAAACCGTGGTAGCTGCCATTGTTGTTGTTGCTCATGCTCGTGTTGTTGTTGTTGTTGTTTTGCTGAGGGCTCGGCTGGCTAGCAACACTGTGCTGCGAGGATAATTGATACGGCGTCGACGGAGACTGACACACGCCATGGGCCGCCGGACTGAACGCCTGAACCGATGGCGGTCGTGGGGTGCTCACCGGCGTCGCCACACTGGTTCGCGAGTTCGGTCTTGAGTCGCCGCCCCACGTGTTGTCCATATCGAAGCTGGAATGTTGATTGAAATCGAAATCAAATTGATCGTGCATGTAGTAGGCAGTCGTCGAGTTCTCTGGACCAGATGGGGAGTTGGAGAACGCCGTCACAATGTTGGTGCGCGGCGATGCCTGGACTTGGCCGCCTCCGTTTATTACCGACGTCATGAGTGGTCCGCCCACGTTTGTCGTCGACGTGTGATGATGACTGGTGCCTGGCATCATCGCCTGCGACGACGACGAGGATGAGTCAATTGTCGAGGGACACAGCGTCGAGGCCATCGGCGACACCATTGAGGTGGCCGCTGCCGAGTTGTTGGAGTTCATTTCATCGCCCGTGCTGAGGAAGGTCTGCCAGGACATGATGTAGTCGGTTTCGCCCGGTGTGTTGTTGAGGAAAAGTCTAGAGTTCGCCTTGACGTGCATGTACACATCGGGCGATCCCAAGCGCAACCTGAACGGTCTTGAGGTGAAGCTGCTCTGCGCATTTCCCCCAGAATCCTGCACATCCTTCAGATGGCTCTTCAGATGGTGCAGGTCCTGTATGTGACACAAGTCCGTGATCAGACTTCCATGGCATTTGGATATGTAATCAGCGAAGGTATCGCGAAGTGCAGACGTGTCTGTTAAGAGGATTTTTCCGTGCACATCCAGCTTGAAAGTGAGTTGCTCGATTGACCGGTGCACCACGTGCTGCTGAATGTTCATCTCGAGCGGCGATTCATCTTCGGGGCGGGTGATCAGGCAGAGCAGCGACGACGAATCATCTCCATCGTCTGTTCAAAAAAAGGAAAAAGGAGTTTTTCATTGAAACACGCGAAAATTGCATGCTTTTTGCCAGCAGCTGGACTTACCTTTGACTGGAGCTGCGATCAGCACCACCTCCTCGTACTTCTCCGCACGCGCGCAACCTTTTTGGTCCATAGCATCGTTGGCTCTATCCTTAACGAGCATTCGGACCTTTGTCGAAATGCTACGCTTACCCTTCGGCTGTCCCTGCTGCGTCTGGGATTGCGTGTCATCTTGATCGCCCCAGCCGAGTGATAGAGAGTTACTACTGTTGCTACCGCCACCGATGTTGTTGTTACTGCTGCTGTTGTGGCCGTATGACATAGTATTTAGTATTGGATTCAATTTGGCATGATCAGCGCTGTGCAGGTACGAATATATTGGTTGCTTGTGCAGCTCCGACTTCTCATAGCCAAAGAGATCGCGTACGTTTTGTGTGCACGTCTCAATGCAACCGTCCGAATTGATTTGCAGCAATACCCAGCCAACGGACGAGATATAGAATTCGATTGCCTCAAAGTACGCAGATATCTCGGGTGCCTGACCGTTCAGCGATGGCTCCGGCAGTGGCGGTTCTGTCGACGAGACTTCACCCTGCTGCACTGGATGTATGGTACAATTGTCGGTGGCACAGCGTGCACAACGATTCGATCCAACTGATGTGGTATTGGCCGATGTCGTTGATGGGGTGGTTAGCGAGGGAGACGCTCCAGATGTCGACGAGGAGGAGGTTGTTGTTGCTGATGATGATGACGACGACGAGGAAATGTCACGCGATTGACCTTTATCGCAAATATCGCGATACTACGGAATGTAAGAGAAACAGTGGAAATCTATGTAAAATATGTATTTTCAATAAAAAGGGATAAAATAAACTAAATTCTGGAGCAAGCTTTGTTTTTTTTTTTCTTATTTGAGTCGCGAGCATGACAGCCGTTGCTTTTCATCTGTCACCTGACGGCAACTGGGATCTGTTTGTTTTGACAAACAGAAAGTCAGCAGGGAGGATCGATCCACTGTCAAAAGATAACGATTCATTGTTGGGCTTTGGCAACATGCGGCAAGTGTGTCAAAATGTGACGTTGACAGATTTCTCCGGCGCATTTTTTTTTTTTTTTAGCACACTCACGCTAACAATGAGTGTTGTAATCAAATTTAATTTGTTATTCTTCGGTCGCATGGGCCTTTTGCTGGGGATTATGGTGTAACCGGGCGTTAAAATAAATATTTTCTTTTCCGACAGGAAACCCGGCGATATTAAGACATTACTCCTACTCCACTGTCGACCGCTTTATGGTCTATGGGATGGGTTGAAGGCCTGCTGTGTGCGGTCCGGCCGTGTGATCTGTGGGCTTTGGGGAATTACGGTGACTAACTCGGCTTCGAGCCCATTAAACCGAGCTTCCCCCCTCCCTTCGGGTTGTTTTTTTTTGTTTTAAATACATAAAGTAGCCATTTCGCACATTAATTTCGCGCGCACACAGAAAACACCAGATAATTGCGGTGTGAACAAATGCGATGGTAGGCTGCCGGTGGTGGTTGGACTGTTGGAGAGGCGCCTTCAATTGTTTTGAAGGTTACTCTTGCAGAGATTGTTAAATTGTGTTGGATACTGGTTCTGTTGTTCCTTTGTACGAGGAGGGGGATGGGACGTGTGCCAACAACATTCCTTTGATGCAGGTTAAGTACATTGTCGGTAGGATATCATACACTGTCCCATTCACGATAACTTTCCCAATGTAGTTGCCAGCGAATGTGGAATGCACACAACTTTGTGCGCCACTCACGAATGACTAATCATCCTCAAAGCGCAGTAATTGCAAAACTTTGCCGCAGTCTCTCGCACAAAGGAGTGTGAGTGTGTTTATTTCACTCCAGGGCATAATCAAAACTTTGACTACCTCATGGCATAGATGAAATATACATCAGTTCACACTCGCCGTCATTTCGACAATAAAACTCAATTCTCTGCGGTCAATAAATCTCTCAGACATTCTTCTTTAAAAATTCCTATTCTCGATAACAATTAACAGATGGCCACGATGAGGAATTCATATCGTATCGTATCGTATCGTACCGCCGCGCCAAGGAATATCCCTAATTAGAGTGCCTCTGCAGCACACGACGAACCACCGACCGACCGACTAGACAATGGATTCATCACTCCAGCTTTGCATGTCTTGCAGGGAGTGGGGGGAGGGAAAAAAAATCGGAATCGACTTAGAAACAATAGTAAAATTGTAATTTCACAACAATGACGTGAACGAACATGCAGAGCTGGTGAATTTTTCTGCCGGATACCAAAAAAATAAACACTCGTGGGTAGTGTGCATTTCACAGTGGATATATCAAAGAGCAGCGCCTCCGTGCTTCTGCTACGTTTCATTTACTTTGGTGTGCATGCATAATGCCATTAGGACATGTCATGCAATTAAGCTACTGTTTGATGATGACGAGGGCGCCGCCAGCCAGCCAGCCAGCCAGCCAGCAGCGCCGTTGAGATGGCAACGGAGATGAAGACGTCGTTGACGAAAGATGGGTAGTTTCCATGAATAATTACCGAAGTTTACCAAGAAATGCTATCCCTCCTGCCATACGTGTCCCTTTCCAACGTGGAAAAGGAATAACACTTATCTATCTCATGATTAACGCACAATCAATATATCCAACAAGTGGAATGTATGTAGTAACACTTAACAACTATTAGAGAACTATTTGATGGATTTATTACCCAGAGTCGCCGAACAAGCCGTCTTTCTTGTTTACAAGCACTGGCTGGCAATTGTTGCGGCCAACAGCAGTTGTTCGCCCCCTAACCACGATAAGGCACCAACCGAAATGGGGGGCCTTTAATAACACTTATCAAGTGGTTCTAGTTGGTAAATAATTGTTGATAATTTGTTTAGGTTGTCATCGGTGTGCTGCTGTTGTTGTTGTTGTTGTAGCGCGGCAGCAGCACACGCGTGCTTAAGGGGCACACAATCTGTGATAACAAAGCGAATACAAATTTGAGAGAGAGAGAGAGAGGGCGAGAGCGTAGTGGTGGCAGAGAACATGGTAATCAGGTGAATGTGTGCTGGTCGGGTCTTCGATTTCTATCAATCGATCATCGGTTGTGGATGACATTCATCGGCGTTCGTGCCGTAAACTGGTGCTTCTCGGTTCCGGGAATTAACCATCATCGTTCCGTTGTTGTCTGATATCGATCGGAGCGTCATGGTGTCCTTTATCTAGACAATAGGTGGGCGCTCCGGATGGAATCCAATCGAAGACCGACATTCTAAGCGGCGGCGCAAGTGGAGTCATGCGACTTAACACCTACCGGCTTGCATCACAAGCTCAAACAACCGACCGCCACTGAGTCAGAGTGGCAAGCAATAAACCAAGAAAAGGTCCCCCCGCTTTCCCCACCCGACGTCAAATCGAAAACAAACACAATCCAACAAAAGATCACGCAAACACTGTTTGTTTAGTTGCAGCACTGCAGCCGTTGTAGTCAAACACAGTCTCGAGTGCACTTGGCGGCACATCGAGGAAAAACGAAAAACGAAAAACGAGAAATGAAACAAATACACAAAGTGAACGTGTGAACATAAATTTTTCGTTAACCAATAAATAAAATTCCCCATCCTGGTGCACGGTGCAGCGAGGGAGATGAATACAAAGTTAGTGGCTGGCTCCGTAGGAGGAGGAGGCGGAGGAGAAGGAGACTCTAAAACCGATTAAGAAATGCATTTTAACTGCGTTTCCCCCCATTGACACCGAATGGTATCCCCCAAACAATCAGTCAGTCAGTCAGGGAGAATGTAGTACCAACTAGGTTCATTCTTCTCGGCCGGACGTGACCGGCATGAATGAGCGAGAATGCGCCTCTGCGCTGCATCTGATGCAAATGTAACACCATCACTCGCTGCATTGCCATTTTTTCCCAGAACAAGACTCCTGTGACATTTTAAGTATTCTTCATGTCACGTCACTCTGCGAGAGAGAGAGAGAGAGCGAGAGGATCACAATTCACATCGGGCGAGAACAATTTAATTTCGATGACAGTCACCTCGCCCGCCTGCACGCAACGTGAGCGACTAAATCAATAAACACTAAAATGAGCCACCTCGTCGTGGGGCAGAGGGGAGCAGCATGTGTCTAGTTAGTAGTTGGAGGACGTATCCGACAGTAAACTTTATTACTCCATTATGTGTGTGGTTTTTTTTTTCGTATACCCGTAGTATCATCGGTTCCCTTCCGCCTCCCTTCGAGGGTATCTCGTCGTCGTCGTTCACATTTCGTCATTAATTATGCAAATACTCGTAGACGAGTTTAGTCGCAAGACAAGCGGCCGTATGCCGTTCGGATGTTCGAGAGACTGAGGACTGTATAGGTTGTCAAATGCCTAATGGACAGGTGGTTTCCCCCTTGTTAGCTCTTGATGTTGTTTGTTGATTTCTTGTGTCTACTACTGGATACATGAGCGCGCGTGTGTGTGTATCGCTTGCTAATGATGTTTGGAAGTGTAATGTATCTGGTTTTTCTTTTTTTTTTTCGGATGACTGTCGTCATCGGTTGGTTGGTTGGTTGGCTCTCTCTCTCTGGAAGATGTTTATGTTTTAGGTTTTCACCAATTTTCATAATTGCCACCATCAGCATGGCGTAATGGTTGCGTCAAATGTTTGGACTGCAATCGGCGAGCTATGACGCAGCGTAATGGGGTAACGTTACTAATTGGAAGCTAGTTGGTGGAGGAGAAGAAGGTGCTCCTTTCGAGACGAGACGTTGTTTACTGAAAAAGATGCCACGAGACGAGACGAGATGAGACACTGTCAGGCAGCAACAGCCACTAAATTTCCCCTTCAGCTGGACAAACGCTTGTTGCGACAGCTTCTGTGTTCTACTTCCTCGCCTTAACTGAACGTTCACATCTCCAAACCCAGCCACCGAACGACAGACAGCAGGCCACAGGGCTTCCTACGAAAAACTGTGCCCACACCAAATGGTGTGACCAAGAAGTAGTTATCGTCGTCATTGGTCTGGATGTCTTATTGTTGCGACTGTTAAACCACGCCAGAGGTAAAGTCGGCCAACCAGCCAGTTGGAAAAGGGGGTCTCTAAGAAGAACTGTCCCCACACCAGATGCAGTGACAAAAGTAGTTATCATCCATTGAAATGGATGAATTATTGTTGCAACCACACCAGATGTAAAGTCAGCCAGTCAGTGGAAAAATGGAGTTTCGAAGAAGAACTATCCCCACACCAGATGTTGTGACCAAAATCTAAGGAAAAACTAGTTATCGTCCACTTGCGACTGTCTACCACACCTGATGTCAAGTCCAACACGTCTCAATTATCACTTCCGAGACAAGCAGCCACCAGGAAAGAGGGTTTCCGAAGAGGTTACGTTAGGTTCCTAAGAGAAACTGTCCAACAAACCAGATGCAGTGACCACAATCTGAGTAAAAAGTAGTTATCGTCCAATTGGCTCCATAAATTGATGTAGCGACTGTCTACCACACCCGATGTAAAGACGAACACATCTCAATTATCACTTCCAAGACAAGCAGCCACCAGGAAAGAGGGCTTCCTAAGACGTTACGTTACGTGAGGAACCTCAGAAGAACTGTCCAACAAACCAGATGTAGTGGCCAAAATCTAATCAAAAAAAAGGAGCTATCGTCCATTTAGATGAACAAGCGACTATAGAACAACCTCTACTTCCCAGATAACTCCCATCACACGAGGCAAGCCACCAGATGTAGTGTCCAGCACGCCAGATGTAAGCCTCCAAGTCAACTTCCCTTTGACTTGACAAGTTCAGTGGACACTCCCTAAGTCGAACTTTTCCTAATTCGAACTTTTCCTAAGTCAAACTCTTCCTAACTCAAGCTCAAGCTCAAGCTTACCCTCTAACTCTAATTTTTTGTTCATCAAACTTTGCCATTTCCCTCAATTTTCCCTACAAAAAAAAACCTCCCCTAAGTCGAACTCCCTCTAACTCCGACTAATTGTGATATCCCGTGAGAATTCGACTTCCCTGTACTACCTGCGACTTCCTCGTCCCCCTCCAAGTCCACCATTGCTAAACAGCAAATTCCTATCCCAGCCACAGTTGCCACAAACAGTAATCAAACACTTCGGCCACTATCGGAACGAAATCAAGTTCCTAATTGGCATTTAATTTCGATCCCAATCGGCGCGGCTCGGCAGTCGGCACTTTACCGCGCCGAAGTTCCCCAACTATCCCATTGAAAGTAATCAAGTCCAATTTAAATATTTAATTGCAGCTTATCGTTGCTCTGCGCCGCACCGGCTGAAGTCGAAAAAACTCCAAACAACTCTCGACAGTTTCCCATTCGCAGTCGATTCCAAAAACAAAAAAAAAAACGACTTAATTTGCCACAGATCCATACGTCGTATCAATAATATCGTAGACGATACCCAGAACAGATAAACATCAAAAAAAATGAAAAAAAAAAAAAACAGAAAAAAAAGTATCGTTGCTCCACAACGAAGGCCCCGGCGAGATTCGAACTCACGATCTCCTGTTTACTAGACAGGCGCTTTAACCAACTAAGCCACGGCGCCCAGTTGAACACTCAGCAGTTGAATGCCGCACTTGTGTGTGCCTCTGACGTGATACACTGAACTGCTGAGATTTTCGCCTCGTCGCCTGCTCCGAGTGCGTGTATGCGAGGGAACAGTGCACACCGTCGTCGTCGTCGTCGGTCGTGTCACGGCTATTTTTACTTTAGAACGAGAGAAAGAGAGAGAGAATGCGACGCACATTGTTACGAGGCGAGTGATAATTTCGTGTTTAGGTGGGAAATTCTCGTTATTTATTTTGAGAGATAAATATTCTCTTTAATCCCGTTTGACTGATCCGGGGACAGAGATCAAAGGCAATTCGGTGTTTAAGAATTATTTTCTTAACCTTTCGCTTGTTTAATTGCGGCCGGGATTTTGTGAAACAAACAACACCGTCTGCCCTGCTGGAACAAGGGGGTGGAACAGTGTGTTGTTGCTTTTTTTTTTCTGCCATCGTTAAGATGTCCAGGGGATTTATTTTCACCTCAGGTGTGCTGCAGGGTGAACTGAGGAGAGTTTTTCGCGTCTAGGATGTGACTGTGAAATGGTAGGTATACAGTGCGAATATTTTGGTTAAAGACCATTGGTCTTTGGCAAGGTGGCCAAATTTATGAGAGCAGCAGATTTTTGGTTTGAACAAGTCGTTCTGAAAATAGACGCATGCAGGTACACTGGGTGTTATTTTTTTTTTTTTAGCTCAGGGCTCTTCGATTATTGTTTGGTTAATGGGCGGTGAAGCAACTGAAAGAGTGACTGGTCCATGGTCATTGGCAGGAGGGGGAGAATCATTGACTTTGGACGATGGTTTGGAACAGGTCTTCGTTGAGGTGAACGAATTAAACATCACACGAACGAGGTCAGATGAGGATCTAAGCTCGGAGTCGCCTTTGACACAGCTAGACCTCTGCCAGCCTCAGTCTGGAGTCTCCTTCGCAATAGACAGACCTCCTGCCAGCCTCAATCTGGAGTCGCCTTCGAAACTGACAGACCTATTGCCAGCCTCAATGTGGAGTCTCTTTCGAAACAGACAGACTACCTGCCAGCATCAATCTGGAGTCTCCTTCGCAACAGACAGGCTTCCTGCCAGCATCAATCTGGAGTCTCCTTCGAAACAGATTGTCGGCCTCAATCTGGAGTCTCCCAACTTCCGTCTTATCCAAACTACACCGAAGCATCAAAGAGAACTAGTAGTTGCCACCGCACCAACGAGCTCTGTGTTACATTAGATAAGTACACACTATACAGCCAACCGAATGATGGAATATTTCATGAGAAGAAGGCCAGCGATGAGTCCCTCCACCTACCTGCTCCATGCTCCACTGGAGACTCTCTGAAGACTCATTTCGGTTTACGACGCGACTACGCAAATAACTCTTGTTCGCCTTGAGTTGTTTCCTTCAATGACTGCATCCTGTCCTCGCAAAATTCACATGATATCCTGAATAAAAGTAACCATTAATTTGTTTACCCTGCGCTCCTCGTCCTCCATCCATCTCCTGTTCGAGCGTAGCAAATTAATTAAAGCTCACTCGCAGCAGCCGCAGCAGCGCACAACAGTTGAGTACACAAGCAGAACTTTGTCCTTGCTTTGAGGGAGAAAAAATAAAACTTTTTCGCTAAGAAGCAATTGAGTGGGTGGGAAGAAGGTGGAAGAAGAAACAATATCTTAACAAAGTGTAGTGTAATTAAATCGCCACCAATCTATCTCAATTTCCTCGTGAATTGATTACGGAAGGAAGAGGGCCAAAATGCTGTCCACTCACACACCAGTCAGACGTAACTAATTTACGTCACGATGTAAATAACAACACAGCAGTGGACCGGATGGGGAGGGGGCGGACAAATAACAGCACGGGTAAACAGAGCTGCTTTCTTGTATTGCGTGCACGATACCACGACAACCCTCCGCCCTTCGGAGTCCGAAAAACTAATCCGTTTTAGTCAAACTGCAAGGAATCGGCCTTGGCAAGTGGTAAAGGGGATCTCTGTCGGACACGCGGCAGCATCACAGGTCGCCTTGAGTCCACCACCCACATTCCCCGTTGGATTTTCGGGAGGACTTTTCCACAGCTGCCGAATTGAGTCAAGAGAATGGACGGAGAATTTCTCCAGAGGAAAGATGGCACACCATGGACCAGTGACAGCATGGAGATCGTCAGCGGAGTGAGCTCAAATTTAATCCGATAATTAAATTTGCTGATCACATTACCATCCCCCTGCTGTAACAGCAATTGATATAAAGCACACACACACAGCAGAAGGGGTGCAAAAAACAGGGGGTGTCCTTTGGACATGTGTGTAGCCTCCATCTCATCCCATTCATTTCACTGGGGGCCCATGGTTAAAATTCAATTTCAATTAATTTCCGTTCATTAAACAAACCTTGTGACAATGAAGACAAATAGCAAACTGGCCAGTGGCCAGTGGCCACCCTTCGATCCACCACCACCCCCCCAGTGATTGATATCTATTGTTTGTATAGGTCCGAGAGCAAATTCAATTGGAATTTCATTTCAATTTTGTCACTGTGTACTCCTCTTTCGGGGAAATTTCATGTTCGAATGGAAATATAATAAAAATCTGTGCCAAGAGTCACTCTGTGACAGGGTTGATGATATACTACAAATTTAAAATAAAATAAATATTTACTTACGGTTTTAACAACTTGATTTAGAATTGCTGCTTTATCTGGCTTTGTTGAGGTCATATCACCACGTTTATTAAGCTGTAAGAACTCCCCCAATTGTTCAATGTAATTATTTTCCATTTCCCGTCGACGTTTCTCATTGTTGCATTTGTTTATTTGCGATTGTGGCTGAAAGAGTGTGTGAGAGAGAGAGAGAGAGAGAGAACAGAAATTTGATTTATTAATAAATATGTACTTCTTCGTTTTTTTGTAAGAGATTGGGTACGAGCGGGTAATCCTGTGGTAATTCATTATTTTTCTTCCCAAACAAAGGTCTGTTTGACTTGGACTTCTATAAATTTCAAGTAGGATCCGAAACAAATTAGTTTTAAAATTCAATCACCGTCATTTCATTCAGTTTTTGTACAAAAATGGAGTCATCTCCGGTTGGAGGAGGACGGGGACGACTGGTGGCCAAATATTGGTCGAAAATAAACATGAACTCTATCCTTTTTTTCATTAAGAGCAGAACTACAATGAAAAATGCGAGAGATTTGATGACATTCGTACGTCTGCATCGAAATCAGAGGAATGAGCGGATGGCCGGAAAGGGTTCCATTTTTGTTTTCTGATGTGGACTTGGGCCTAGCTTCTACACCATGGCCGTGTGTTGTGCGTGCTATTGTTCTCTGACGTGAGGAGGGGACCTATAGTTGGACGACGACACCGAACAGAGAAGTTGGACTCCCTGAACGGTGATTTTAGAGAGATGGAGCCGCGAATTGGCAACGTTTCTGACGGAAGCTTGAAAAAGCGAAGAAAAAATCCACTTCTACCTGTTCTATCTCCTCGTTCTTCTTGCTCGTCTCGGGAATTGAAGCAAGACTCCCTGAGGAGGAACTACTCAGTTTGGAAAGGTGGCCACGTTTTCGTTGACGGAACCTTGAGAAGGCAAAGAAAAGCCATCTCCGTTGCTCGTGTCGGAAATTGAAGCAAGACTCCTGCAACTACTCAGTTTACCAATGTGGCCATGTTTTTGTTGACGGAACTTTGAAAAAGCGAAGAAAAGCCATCTTCTCCCCCGTTGCTTGTGCCGGGAATTGAAACAAGACTCCTGCAACTACTCACTTTGCCAGTGAGGCCTTGAAAAAGCGAAGAAAAGTCACCTTCATCTCCGTTGCTCGTGTCGTAAATTGAAGCAAGGCTCCTGCAACTACTCAGTTTGCCAGTGCGGCCACGTTTTTGTTGACGGAACCTTGAACAGGCAAAGAAAAGCCAGCTCCTACCTGCTCCATCTCCTTTTTGGGTGACTGTCCAGCCAGAGGCGAACAAAAACCTCAAATATTTCATCAGCTGCCAGTCGCACAAGTCGTCCCAAAAACCCCACAAATGCTGTCCACGACAACGCGAATATATTCGCAAACATGATTTTTTTCCGAATTCACTTGTGAAATTCTATGTGATTCATGCGTACAACTAGAATGTTTGCCTTCAGTTCAACTAGATCTTGATCTTTCCCGCAAATTTGCGGTTCATGATCTACACTTCTGACAATTCCAGTTTTGCAAAGCCCACTGAATCATCCTCTCTCATTAAACAGAGGGAAGGAAAAAAAAACTGTGACAACTTGAGACCAATTTGCAGAGAATGTCGAAAGGCTTCACTGCTGAATGCGGTATCGTCCGGAAATCAGGAAGATCTAGTCTGATTGAGGCCTGAAAGCCTGATCTAGTGGATTCCAATGGGATGTGCGTTCGCACAGACACCACCGCGCCGCAATGAGTGTGTCGTGCTAATCTTGATCGCGAGAGCACAACGCAATAAGAAAAAAAAACGAAATTTATATTAAACGCAAACACAGCAAAGATGGACGCAAATTCATTTCTATACCACACGACGTGGCGGCGACGGCAGCGGCGGCACAAGGCACACGGTCATATCGCAGAGGTTTTTGTTTTATTTTGTGCCTTTAATGACCGAATTGTGAGGAAAACCTCAAAATGAGTCGAGTGTGTAAGATTTTGTGGCAACGATAAGGAGTGAAGTGATTAAATAAAGGAACAAAACAAAAAATTGAATCTATATACAAAACCGGTGATGGCGCGGTCAGTTTCTGTAGCCGTTCACGTATGTGAAGCGAGAGATACCCCCACGGTGCGAGAGAGAGAGAGGGGGGCCGCCTCGTGTGGTGGTGGTGGGAGATAAACAATTAAAATTACAATAAAATATATTTTATTTATTTACTCAGTCACTGGTGCTCTTTCGGTGGTGGTTTGTTAACACTTTGTGCCCGCCGGAGGAGTCTTTGGAAATTGATTTAATGCCACATCAGAGTGGCGATGTGGCGCGGCAACAACAACGGTCTAGTTAGGAACTGATTTGTTGTGGGTTGAGTTTCAGACGGAAAAAACGAAAGAAAGAAAGAAAGGAAGTGAAGAAAAAGAGTGATCTGCGGCGGATAAGGAAGACCGGTGGTGGTTTGATTGAGAAAGTGAATGTCTAGAGAGATTGGTTAGACGGAGAAATGGTGAAACTCCATTCATGGAGTGCTAATCCTTGATCAAACTTCTAAATTTAAGTTGAAATCTAAAAGAGGCCGCTATCTGCAAAACACCTTCCCGAATTCAATGGTATACCACAAGGTTCCAATTTCGAACCAATATCTTTTCTTTTCTTGTTTTTTTTGTTTTTTTTTTTCAATTTAAATCAATAGAATGTGTGTGGGTGTGGCTTACCTTCGAATCGGTCTTCCTTCGAATTTTACGATTTGACGTCGCTGAATTAGCTGAGATCGGCGATGCAACAGCATTCATTATTTTCGCTTGTGGTGAATGTTGGTGATAATTAGCGGCAGTTAGAGCGGCCGTGGCAGCTTTTTGTTGCAAAATTAATGGATTATTTATATTAAGACTTTTATTATTATTATTATTATTTGTTGTTGTATTATTATTGTTGTTGTTGTTGTTATTATTATTATTATTGTTATTATTATTACTTGCTGTTGCGGTATTATTATTTGTTGTTGGTAATGTTACGGTTGGTGAATGATAATTACCACCACCTAATGATACAGCCGCAGCTACACCTGTTGATACAGCAACGGCTGCTGTTGCAGCTGCCGGCGATGACAATGGCAGTGAACAAACGCCTGATGTTTGTGTTGTGTGTGGCACCCAAGGATCTGGTAGGTCACATGGGCCAAGCCTATAAACAAAAAAAAAAACAAAACAAAAAACACAAAAATATGAAAAAATCGTCTTTTTTTTTTTGCAAATAAGGAATTCTGGAAAAATAAAATACATTCCACAAAGCCAAATGGCTCGATGGATTCTATAATTAACGTTCGGCCAATGAAATAAAATGTCAATAGACACGACTGGTATATACACAATGCAAAAGGATAAATGAATAAATAAAATGAGAAAGAGAGGAAAGGGGAGATAAAACAAAAAGGAAATATTTGTCATTTATATCCATGTCATTTTAATCACCATCTTGTCGTCGTTGTAGTTTGTCTCTTCGTCTTAAGTCTCATCATTATCATCATCTTCGTTTGTCTTAAGCTGAGCCATTCCATGCGCTCTTCAGATACCCCCAGCCCTCCCCTGTTCGTCGACCAGAACTCGGTTCACTGTGGTTAATTAGGTATGAAGGAGGCGGTGTGGTTTGGTTTGGTTTGGTCAGAAAAGGAATGACAAGAGAAACAGAGAAATACAAAAAAAAAAAAAAAAACAACATCGTTCTCCAAAGAGTAGAACATAAAGAAACCTTTATAGCCACTTAAAGAGTTTTCATTGTGATGGGTATCGGTTTAATCTTTTCATCTATCTTGCAGTTTTGTGAAAAATAAAAATAAGAAGAAAAAAGAAGAAAACGAATATGAGCCCGAAACCAAACCAACCCAAGCACGAGCGATGATAATGATGACTTGCTGTAGTTTTGTGCAAAAATATATAAAATGAAGAAAACGATTACATACACACGGAAGTCTCTTTCTTCTTCACAAAAACAAAACAATTTACGATGATCATTCTTGTGGTCTTATCCCGGTTGGCTTGATGAGCTTTTCATGAGTTTCAACTGGTTTATCGCCATTTTTGGGGCGAATTACCCTTGATTGGGTAATCATTTTGCAGATTTATTGTCACACGAAGCGATGGATTCTGGTGAAATGTTTTCAATGTGCCATATGGCTGAGGTAATGGTCCCATATTTGTTCAGTTTAATGGCAGATCGCTGATCGGGGAAATTGTGGGTATAACAGTTTACGTGGTTTCTGAATCAGAAAGGTGGCGCACCGATGAAGACACGTACGAGGGCAACGATTAGCCCAGACTTCCTGACAGTGATGGAGAGAATGACATAATTTGTCGAAACCAGAAGCTTGCCTCGCAATCAATTCAATAAACTGATTAGATACATATCTGTCTAATTTATGACAATTTGAAAAATTGCCTTAATTGATGCGACGTTTTTTTTTTCATTCTCGCGCATCACTAGTAGACTCGTGAAATTTTTGTGAACTCAAGCATCTTCTCGAGATGGGTATATGCGCGCTGCCTAATTAAAGTCACATTATGGCCTCTAATAAAACATCTTATTAAACACACCACACACACACACACACGGTGATACAAGGGGGAAGACTGAAAACAGTAGAAGAGACAAGAAAACATAACGACTGCGAATCATTAATTGAAAATCCATGTCCGTCTATGGGTCGTGTTTTTGTTTCTTAATTCGATTTCCATTTTTAATTAGATTCCGCCGTGTGCGAGCATCTATGAGAGTTGCCAAAAACAAAAAAACGCGACCACACGAGAGAGAAGCGTTGGAAGAGCGAAAAGAATGTGCTCCGATGGAATATTAAATCCCTACGAATTGTAATTATTTTTCCATAACCAGCGCCCGTATTTCTTATGAAAATCGTGTTCAACAACGATGCATCATCGGCAGAGGGTGTACACCGCAGCCCCATTGCATGCAATGAAACCAGAACCACACCCGGTTCTTCTTTTTCGAGGATCCCCGACATTTCCCTTTAGCAGAAATACAAAATCCATTATGTGCTCCTGTCACTTGCTGGGAAATAATTACAAAGCAATGGAAAACTGAACGAATGACACTACATACAGCGGCACCAACACTTCACACTGTTCAAAAATAAAACCCCGAAAAACAAATAAACTAAACAAACCGAAGAAAAAGAATGGAAATTAAATAAAAGAATACCGAGAACCGATGGGTGGTGGGGCGGTGACGGTGCCGCTGTGCCCTGCGCTTTGTCCTGACGAGGCGATTCATCAGCGCAAAATGTTTTGCATCTAAAGACTTGAGGCTCAAGCTTCCCTTCATCCTCTCACTTCTTTGTGTTGGCTCCGCCATCATTTCTAGATGAATCTAGCAAATGTTTTGTTTTCACCTTTTTTCTGTTTTTTTTTTTTTTTTTTTGTTCTCGTTGCTGTTGTTCCACTCCATGCATGAGTCAAGCTCTTGCCGAAAAAAAAAAAAAAAACAGAACAGAACAGAATAAAGTGCGCTGCTCTGACTAAAGGTGTGCATTGTGTGACGTACTTGAAACTCTGGGGTTTTTTCTTAATGGAATTTGAGATTGCACACAGTTCAGCCACGCGATGGAGGCAGAGTTGACGTTGGTTTAAGAGGATCCCCTAGGATGGAGGAGCTTCTTGTCTTTCAATTGACATTGGCTTCCATTTTACTTACTTACACTCTTTTCCTAAAAAAAACACACCCTCCTCTTGTTGTTTTTTTCTTCTCTTCACAGAGTGTACTGCGAAGTTAGGAAAGTGGATTGTTGTGTTTTTTTTCCTTTCCTTTCTGTGTAAGGTGAAGTCCTGAAGGAGTAGCAGCGTCACTTGAAAATTGAGCATAAGGATGGGGGTGGTGGGGGCTTGCATGTGCAAAATGGAACATAAATATTTGGCAAGTGACAGTGACTCGTTCTATTTTTTTTCTTTGCTTCTGCAGCCAAATGTGGGATTATTTGTTTCAAAGGTGGAGAGAGCGAGTGAGTGTCCTTCGCCAAAGGAGGCAAGTAATTAGAGGTGAGGGGGACACGGAATAGCTTCTTTTTTTAGCAGTAACAACGTGAAAATAAATAAATTCCAATTAGACCACGAAAATAATGAATCTTCCTCACGGACGAGAAGTTTCTACGTACCACCATTCTGACTGTAGTTTGTCGGATGGGGCAACAACGTAGAAAAGAAAAGGTGGAGGCTTGCTGATTAGGAAAGCAGCCCAAAGACTCAAAAATCTAAGCTGATTGGTTAGGCTTTGTCTTCGACTACGAGCCTGTGGGACAACGCAACAGAGAAGGCCAACTTTTAACGTGGCACACTTAAGTGGAGCAAGACCTCAATGGAAGACGGCCGCTGTTATTGTGGCGCCCAAAAGGGGACGTGAATCTCAAAAGAAGACTACCGATTTTAATGTGGCGCCCAAAAGTGGATCAGGACCTCAACAGAGGACTCCCGCTTTTAATGTGGCGCACCTCAACGGAGGACTCCCGCTTTTAATGTGGCGCACCCAAGTGCAGAAGGACCTCAACAGAGGACGCCCGCTTTCAATGTGGCTCCCAAAAGTGGAGAAGGTCACCGCTCTTTATGTGGCGCACAAAACTGGAGCAGCACCCCTACAGAAGAAGAAGCCCATTTTTAACGTGGCACCCAAAAGTGGAGCAGGACCTCAAAAGGGGACAGCCGCTTATAATGTGTCGTACCCAAGTGCAGAAGGACCTCAACAGAGGACGCCCGCTGTTAATGCAGCACCCAAAAGTGAACGAAGACCTCAACAGAGGACTCCCGCTTTTAATGTGGCACACCCAAGTGCAGAAGGACCTCAACAGAGGACGCCCGCTGTTAATGCAGCGCCCAAAAGTGAAGAAGGACCTCAACAGAGGACTCCCGCTTTTAATGTGTCGCACAAAAGTGGAACAGGTCCTCAACAGAGAGCCTTCACTCTTAATGTGGAGCCCAAAACTGGCGCAGGAGCCCAGCAGTAGACGGCCGCTATTAATGTGGCGCACAAAAGTGGAGCAGGACATCAACAGAGGACACCCGCTGTTAATGTGGTGTACCCAAGTGCAGAAGGACCTCAAAAGAGGACTCCCGCTTTTAACGTGGTGTACCCAAGTACAGAAGGACTTCAAGCGAGGACGGCCCCTTTTAATGTGACGCCCAAAACTGGAGCAGGACCTCAACCAACTTGGTCTGCACAGCACCTCAGCCCGCACCAGCTAGAGAGCCAGCCTTGTTGGTTAAATCCTAGAAGAAAGCAAAGTGATGTCTCTAAAGCCTCGTGAACTTCGCCCTGGAGTAGATATTCATAGTCCGGCACCGCCCCCAACCACAGCTTAGGCAAGTTTACGACTGCCCAGCTCACTTAAACCAACCACACTCGGTCCGTGGAGCTCAAAGAACTGTTGTATAACCAGAAATTCCGCATTATAAATTATAAACCCTCATAATCTCCCCTGTAATCCCGCCTCCAATTGATTCAACGCTCTCCGGCCGATTTCCAACACTCGAACATCATTACTTAACACCTAGCAAACTTAAATAACGTTCAAATCGATTGATTGTGCCCATCGTCGTCTGTAATTTTCGATTTCCTGCCGCATTAAACACTTTTCCGCCCCATCCCGATGGGACAAACATGGATAGCCTAGCCTTACCCGCCCATCCCACCGCCGCCACTCTCTCGTTTCTCTCTACAACAAAGTTCGCATCTATTGATTGTCGATTACTTTACATTTCCTCATTTTCGTGCAGCGGTGCGGCGCGGAGCGGTGCGGTTCGGTTCTATCTGCGGTGCTGTGCTGTGTTCAGTCTCCTATTTATAAATTCTCGGCGCATTCGTGTGTAACGGTGAAAAACCCTTTAGGGCAAAACTCCATCTACCTTGTGTGTCCCATACCCCACTCCGGCCCCATATCCGATACTGCATAGATTATTAATGAGCTTTTAATGAGTGGCGAGCGAGAGAGGGGAGTTGGATTAAATTAATTTGTCCAAGAAGTTGTCGGTGTTGTAAAATTGTTGTAAAATTGATTACAGCCACTGAAGACACTGGACTTCATTGTGTGCATTCGAATTAGAAAATAAATTTGAATTTGATAACTTTCCACGTCGCGGTCGCAACGATGGCAAAACAATTAAAATCGATTTATCGGCTCTGTCGGCCCACGATAAGATACAGTTGTGTGTTTAAATATACTCGCAGATATATTTGTTTGTTGGTTGGATTCGTCAAGGGGGGGGAGGCATTATGGTGAATAATAACAATCTCACCATGAGATGATGTACGAGAGTCCACTCACTACACTCACTACACACACTACACTCACTACCCCCACAGGCGAGGGAGTGAGAGAGGCAACTAACAACCAGGCAGCAAGTAGCAGCAAGCAGGCAGCATGTAGGCAAAAGCAAAAAAAAAAAGCAAAAGCAAAATGATGCCAGTGGGTCAGAGTCAGAGTCAGAGCTTTACAACAGTTGGGTACATCGTCAGCGTACACAGGCCCCAGCACAGCACTGGCAACTATACTTAGAGGGAAGTGAATGAGTGTGTTGAGCACACAGCCCGAGAGAGAGAGAGAGAGAAGGAGATACTTATTTTCTTTTTAAACTCGGGTAAGGCTAACCAGCGGCTGACTTTAAATTGCACGTTGCATGGTGCCTCCAAGGAATCCTCGTTTTTTCCCACCGGGCTGGCTACAAAGCTTTCATTGTTTTCAAACTGAATGCACATCACAAACAGAGAGAGAGAGAGAGAGAGAGAGGGAGACGACGACTATCACAGGATGGCGAAATTCATCATCAAATACCTCGAACTCCTAATTGAAGTGTTCATTGTCTTTCCAGTTCACCGTCGAATATGTGAAATTGATTAGATTAATCGATGACGAATGGACTTTGAAGTGTTACAAAGCAAAAACAAGAAAAAACATCAACAAAAGAAAAGAACGAACAGAGTTTGCTGGAGAAGTTGTGGTTCCGCTTTTTGTGGAAACTGTACTGAATTACACGAGACCTGGACAGGGTTGATGGTGGATGCAATATGTTATTTCCGGACGAAAAACAAGTACATATTCACACTCATTAGCACATGTTGTGAAATGGTGCGTTTTTTTTTTTTTTTTTTTTTTGTCTTTTTGCGGGGTTTCTGTTGACAGCTGTTGCGTAGTATGCGCGATATTTGTCATCACATCGATGCTAAGCAAATTTACATGACTTCAAAGTGACAGTGTATTTGGATTATGGAATGGCACAAGGTGCACACATGAGTTGGTGGCCAGCATCTTTGAAGATTTTTTTGTTGACTGGACACACTGCTTTTGTTCACATCGGAGATCAGTGACTGACTGAGTCAAGGTGAACGGAGGCGTCCTTTGATGAGAAGAATGAATGCATCATCATGAGTGTAAGCCCTGTTGGTGGACTTCATTTTTGAAGGCGCTTTACGGTGACTGACGCACAGATTGAGTGATGTGGTAAAAGTAAGGGAATTCCCAAAATTTGAACAAATTTAAATGAAAAAATATGAGCTATTCCCACCACATTTCCACTCAGATCGCGTTGACGTTGTTATCACAGTCAACACAGACGTCAAACAATCGCATTCCACGCTTCAGTGTACACTTGTCAATAAATGATAATCGAAACAAAAAAAAAACATCACCTTGTTCCAAAAAAAAAAAAAAAGAAAGAATACAACTTAAACTTGTTCTAAGCAAATAACAATTGTAACAAGAAACACATTCGTAGCTCATTGTTTGCTCAACCCATATTCGAAACACAGGGTTGCAAACGTCACACCCGCCACAGCTACAGTCGTAGATAAAAATACAAAAAAATGGAGCGACTAGCAAATGCAGAAAAGAAAAATCATCGTATCTCTGCAAAATGCACTTTCACTTCAATTGAAGAAAAAATTTCACTTTTCACCAATTGCAATTGTCAAACCAGCAGAGTAAATAAATACCCATAACGAGAAGAAAGAGCACGAACGAAGCGGAGAGGAGCAAAAAAAAAGCAAAAAAAAAATTGTAACACTGGTGAAAAGTAGGCACAACCCAACAACAGGCCGACAGCCAGACAGAGAGAGACACAGGCAGAAAAAGCAGAATCTCGTTAATCAGATTAATGGACCATGGCAACACTCGGGCTGTTACGACATTCAACAGAAAACACCAGCAACAGCGGCACACGAAGCAACACACGACTATTCTGACCTGTGTTTGAAAATTGGCTTATCTCTGCGGAAAACCAATTCAAAAAGATGCACAAAATCGCACGAAAAAGAGAAGAAAAAAAATGTATATGTATATCAGAAATTCACGTGCTACTCGAGTCGAGTCAGTATTTCAGCTCATGTCGCCTTCATCGACGTCATCATTCCATTGACAGTCACATGAGTGGATGTATCTTGCATGCTGTTGCCATTGCATGACTAGAGCTAAGTCATTGAGTGTGCCTGGGGTTGATGGGGTGGGGGTGACGGGGGAGGGAGAGGAATGAAGGAGGTTGACGAGTGGGGGGGGAGAGGGGGTGGATGACGGTTGGCAAAGTTGGAGGAAATACTGACTAAGACTCAAATGCACACAAATCACACACAATACCCACAGCAGCAGCAGCAGCAGCCACAACAACACAGTTGGATAGAGAGAGCGCACCAACGAGTAGTTTGTAGAAGCAGGCAGTCAGGCAGCACCAGCAACTACAGCAACAACAGCAGTAACAGCAGCAACAGCTACAGCGGTAACCAACGTACCAATATCGACTGAAATTCATGACCCACATTTTTCGCTTTTTCTTTCATCCATGACCCACATTCGTACATACATCGCACATTTAATTCCTACGTATGAGCAACAAACAAAAAAAAAATAAAAATATGTATACACTCACACGAATTTAACAATAACCAAGCACACACGAGAGGAGCAATAGATTGCGCGAGAGACGGAGAGAAGCGTGAGAGAGTGGCGCTACTTTTTTTGTTTCGTTTTGTATTAAATAAAATTAGTTTTAGTTCGAGAGCTGGAGGAATACTCGAATGTTGGCGATTTGAAGGGTGCCCCCGCCTCCGGGGCTTTGCAAAACGTCACGTTGAGACAGGAGAAGCGAAATGTCAGAAGAAAGCCGCGGAGAGTGTGATTCATGTCAAGAGCAGGGATGGCAGGGAGGCGACTGGGAGATGACGTGAGAGTTGTCATCTGATCTGTTAACTGACACTGGCTCATCTGTGGGTGATTAATGTTGACGACGGGGAGCTGGGATTGGCGATAGTTCGAATGGGAACTTGCCGAATCACAGGTGTCATGTGAAACAGGACTATCAACAGGACGCACATAAGTCCCATTTAGCCCCTCATGGACTCACTGTAGTGCCCAGCAGAACAACGACAAATGCTGTGGTCAAGATACAGAATGACAGGTGCCTTCTAAAATAAGAACGACTTTGAAGACATTCTGAGAGGTCGTCTGACAAGAGCAAGAAGGTACGCACGCGGGGGGACAGACATACACTGCGTCTCACTTAGGTCCTGATGGACTTACAAATCATTCTGTCATATAATGCGAACTATATGACGAGACAAAAAATCAACAACAGTCATAAATAATCTGTCAAACTCAAGCGACGAACTTAATTCAATTCAGCGACAAAACAGCCAAAACGACTTCATCATACGATGGCCGCACTAACAGACATTCTTGGAATATTTTCACACTTGAATCATCCGCAAATACGGGAAAAAATAAAAACGTTTAAGACCACCCTTCAACGAGGCAAGGTATTCCCCAAAAAAAAAAAAAACAACTTCAGTTGAATCATTTTGATTATCATCTGGCGTGTCATCGAAGTTAGCTGGAAATGGCATTAAATTCCGAACTGATTCTGCGTAGTTTTTGCGTTGTTTACGACGTAAATTCATTGTAATCCACATCCGAGAATAACAAAAAAAAAAACGAAGTCAGCTGAGAATGTTAATTAAAAGAGCTGCTTTATATTTTAACTTCCGATAGCAGGCGGATTCGAGGGAACACGAATCGAAAATCATGTGAGCCAGTCAGGAGTTCTGATGAAATTGTGACAGGCATTTTTTTGAGAGCATTCAAGTGTGATTTTGCGAATGCGACTAAGTGGACTTTGGCCGAAGCGTAGAAGGGAATTCCGTGGATGATGCAGCGGCGCAGTCGATGCTTCTGAAAAATGGAACTGACTGTGGTGATCGGGTTTGTCTGCTCTGAGGGGACAGTCAAAAGTGGTCACATTTTGCGGGTCTTCTTGAAGGACACTGTGGGAGGTAGGTTCGTAAGTGAGACTGTCACAACTTAGACAGATCGAAACCGACGCCACGAGACCATTGGTAGGAAAGGAAACAGAGGAACAGAGACGTCGACTGGGAAACAGAGCGACTTAGGAACACTGTCACACACCTTCCATCGATGAACAAGGCCGAAAGGAAGTGGCTCTGACTGCCACAGGCTCTTGAAGCTCACAAAAAAATCCAGGCAAGTAGCGAGGACAATGCTATTTTTTCTTAAAATTCCTTCAAGGACTACTCACATTTTGGCTCGCAAATAGCGTTTGGCGACTGATAAAATTATTCCAAAAACTCGAACAGCAGCGGTCCAGCAAGCAAGCAAACGAAAACTATTCAACGTCAAATTACGTCACGTGTATATTTATTCTACAAGTTCTAAAACACTTCTCGGGCATAAATATAAACAGTTCATTAAGCGCAAGCATTTTTTGTCTTCCTCGCACCAGGCACCAGGCGCACTCAGCCGATTACAAGGTACCACCACAATACACCATACGAGGCGAATACGTTTGCCTTGGCTATTCTCAAATCGCTTTAACCGAAACGAGTATTAAAATATTTGTTTTTCGTATTTAGCCCCCCGAAATTGGTTTGCTCGCTCTCACGCACATTTAAGTCCGGATTCAAAATTTTAACTATTTCACAACACAACACAATGATTTTTGGTATTTTTTTTTTGTTTTGAAACCAATGCCCTTAGAGCACTTAGCGTCTAAAGAAAGCAAAATGAAAAAAATTGGGAATTTTTTTTCGAAATTTATTTTCAGCCAGAGCAGCAACAAATTAATTCACTTTACACTTGTCCACAAACAGGTGGCATTGATCTAAATTTAGTTGTGTCAGAATGAAAACGTCACAGCGAATTCGAAGAGCACAAGTCTACGCACAATTTGAGCACTTCTGTCACCGGAAGATGGCGTTAGACGACTGACAAATATTTTGCGGATTTTTTTTTTCTTCACTTTTTCTCCTTCCCGAGCGCCAGCGAGCGAATGGACGAAGAGACAACGCACAATAAAATAGATTCAAGAGAAAAAAAATAACAACTAAATTTATAAAAATCTATTAAGCAGATCCACCTTGACTATGACTATGAATTATTTTGTTGTTGTTGTTGTTGTTGTTGCTGGGCATATGGTTGTCTCGGCTATGCGGTTACACACAGCCAAGCAAAAGCAAAAATCTGAGCAGAAAATCGTTGACGGCCTTATAACCCAGACCCAGACGCGCGACGATTGTTGGTTTTGTTGTTGCGGATCTAGGTGACTGTTGCTGCTAGCCTAGAGACAGACACACTCTGTTCGAGTGTTGTAATATTAGTGTTTGACTTTGGAGTCGCAGACACCGAACGAACGTCGCTCGCGCTCGACAGAGAGTGTGAGAGAGAGAGAGCAAGCGAGCAATCAAACATCAAATTAACGAAAAAATAAAAAGAGCTTTCGCTTTCGAAATAATTTGATAGAGAGCAGCACACACCGCAAGCCGCGACGCGTCGAGTCTTGTGAGTTGTGTCGTGTCTGAAAAATGTAATTGCAAACGAATACACACACACACGCACGCGGATGAGGAGACCGAGTGCAATCTAATGCACACGTCAGCCGCTAATACAGATTCGATATATCGCGGTCCCTTTCGCGTTTCCTTTTCGCCGCTGGTTCTGGTTTATTTCGTTTTGGTTTTTCGGGGTCAATTTGCGCGGTTCAAAATTTGTGCATCATTAGGTGAGCAAGGCGACCGAATGTATCGCAGATTTGTCTCGGCTCTACATGTCACGTCACCGTATGATTATCAAGTTTTTTTTTATTTTTGCTTTTGCTTTGCTGATGTATCGGCGGGGCTGTCGTGTAGCTTGACGCTGTTTTAAGATGCACGATGCGCGATGGTGATGAGAGCGTTCGTAAAGATCTGTGTGATTAGAGCCGCAGAGCGAGAGCGATAGGGACCGACCGGTGACGTTTTGTCAAAGAGGGCTGCCGAGTGCCGACCAGTCGCTGATTTATGCTGACGATTGTGGGAATTTAATGAATAACATTGTGCATGCATCATTGTCGTAAAAAGATGGAAGATGGTGGTGTTAAGCAGTTAAATCAATCTTCAGTCAGCTGCGAGACGTTAATGTTGATAAGTGATGCAAAAATATGACAGTCAACGTTTTCAGGCAGTCGTAAATTATCAATCAAAGGGGGACGCAGTTGAGAGGTGTGTTGGTGGTCGTTTTTGGCAGTGCATTGGGGGAATTTGTCAGATCTGGGGGGAAACAAAACTGTGACAACTGAGCTGGAACTGCTGGTGGGAAGTGTCATAAAGAGGTGGTCAGGTTGGGAGACAGAACGAGCAGTGAAATCTGGACAAACTTGGAGTGAGACCTTCAGTCAGAAAGGAAGGAGTTGGAACCAGATAAAGAGGAGACGTCAAAGATTGGAGACTAAAAGCGGAAGCCAGAAACAGAATTCAAGTAAGACCGCTGCACGAAGTGGACGAAATTCAACATAATTTCATGGACGCTTCAAGCTTCAAAGGACCTTGCAGACTCGAATCAGCAGCCAGGCCAACTTAGTTGATAGAAGTGACGGAAGGCCAACGCAGGGAGCTGTGGAAAAACGAGAAGTTAGATATTAAGCGCTCGACACTGCAGCTAGCCCTACTTCACAGTGATCGAACTGAAAAAGGCCAAGCCACAGCGACCGAGCTGACTGTTCAAACTCGCCGAACCAACAGAATTCCACCCCACTACGAGAAGTCAGAGATTACAGACTTAACGCAGCAGCCAGCACTACCCAGAGATAGTAACCACACACCAGCGGTCAAGCTGATTGTTCAAAGTCGACGGGCGAACGGAGTTCCACTTCAAAATGAGAAGTCAGAGAATAGAGACTCGACGTAGCAGCCATCCCTATTCGGAGATAGTCCTCAAGCACAAGCTCGACGAATCAACTCCACTACGAAAAGTCATAGATCAGACACTCGAATCAGCAGTCAGCACAATCCAGTGGAATTCCATGATCCGACTTCCACTTCAAATTAACCCTTAAACGCAGCAAAGGTTAAACCCCCCAGTGGCCAGGTCGGTCACCAGAGAATCGATGAAACTAAAAATACAAAAAATAGGACAAAAAAGATACCATAAATACCGTGACATCGATATTGTGTAATGAGTCCCACTTGACTGCGTAGTGGGACCTCCAACAAATCAATATCCACCGCCACCACTCACACACATCGTTCGCCGAACGAAACCAAGTTTGTACTCACCTGAAAATAAACAAAAAAAAGAGGAAAAAATGCATTAATTGAATATGTTTACAAAGTTTGCGTTGTTAAAAATAGACAATAAAATGCTCGCCCACACTGTTTCCGATCAACACATTCGTTCCACATGCAGGATGTGCAATTACAATTACCCACCGCCCCTGTGCTGGGACCATTCTGATTTTTATTTTCATTTTCATTTCCTCCTACTCCACCCCCACAGAGTGAGAGGAGATGTGCCTACAACAACTTTTGGATACATTTTTCCGACAAAAAGTTAATAATTTAAGCTGATTCAGCATCCAATCGATTACTCGAATGTTATGCCATTCGTTGAATATTCTTCCAGCCCACTGAATGCAGCAGCAGCAGCGGCGATGGGGTTGCTTTTGGTTTTGCTTTGCTTTGGTTTGGCTTGCTTTTATGCCAACAATTAAACTGCGGCAGACATTTTCATTTGATTTTTTTTTTATTATTCTGCTTCGAAACAAAAACAACAAAGACGTGGAAAATCTCCCCCGGGGGCAGCAAGTACCAACGAGCAGTAGCAGCAAAAGCAACTAAAGCCTCCCCATATTCAACGGCATTGCCACTGCATAGCAGGATAATGAATAACTTTTCTGCCTGCCGCTGCCTGTTATTCGTTCATTATTTCATGCTTTACCACCACCCACCCACCTTCAGCCACCTCTTTCATCTCACCCACCCGGCCCCTGGTCGGCAGGCAGTTTCCGGCAGGAGATTCATTTCACAATTTAATTCATTCGATGTGCCGGTCTGCGGGTGTGTACGGGTGTCTGCCAAGAGAGAGCCTAGCTGCCTAGGCCGCCTTTGACAAGCGCTCCGATGATGTCGGAAAATTAGGGTTCTCGGTATAATCAATAAGTAAAAAAAAAAAAAAAAAACCGACGAGAGGAGGACACATCAACTCTCAACTTTTAACGTCGTGTCTGATAATCATTCTGATGCCCACCTCCTGCTCCATAGACCCAGTGTTAGGTTTCTGGTGCAGAACACAAAAAGAAAAGGTTTAGAGAACGACCAAAAGCGAGGCGAAAAGCGAAACAAACGGCAATGACCTACCCAACGGAGCTTTATGTGACGAGGAGATTTAGTTGCCTGCAACCCTTACTCAACTTTATTTTTGTCTCTGAAGAGGGGATTGAATAAAAATGTTCCCATTGTCTCATAACGATGACTGGCAGAATAAGGGAGAGAGCCAGCGAGAGAGAGATGCACAGAGTGGGTGGAGGATGGATTGACGGTTTGCAGGATATAAAGGGATTCCTTGTGCGCATTAATTTATTCCCCATCGGCGGAATTACGCGAATCAGTCAAATAGGATTAAAAAATAATCACACACACGAAGAGGGAAAGCTCATCCTCATCACCCAGTCATGACTGGTCGGGAGGGAGGGAGGGAGGCAGCAAGGCGAGGAACGGATGATGATAATAGACTCACGGGGATATGAGGTGGAACTCAATTTACATTGGGGATTACACGTAATCTAATTTGTAACGATATTCGGGTTCATGTGTCATCATATTTTGATAAAATCGAAAATGAATGGGAAAAGGTATACCATCCACGTTGCTCTACCGGGGGTACCTCATCGAAATTCGATTTGGAACTAATTGGGGATATCGTTTAAGCCGCACTCAGCCGTGAATGGCAGACAGACAGACAAGACGGGGAAGATCAGAAAAAAAAGTTTCCAAACCCGTTTGCGCAGATCACATGCCTTGATCAAGTTACAAGGCGACTGGTTTATCTTAAGGGAAAAAATATTGCACATCACCTTCGCGTTGAAAACAAAATCCCACCGTTCAAAGCCCTTCCAACCTTCGCCTTGACAGACCGGGACCCCACGAGGTCATCCCCTACCTTGCCGTTCGCCGAAATCGAAATTTAATTTCCAATACAAAAACAGGCAGCAAATCCCCTAATTTGAAATGCATAAGCGTCGTGGTCGTGTCACCGACTTGTTCAAACACTGCAACTAGTTAAAACCAACATCGCCGATAAGCCAGCCTACCAACCTACCAGCCTACCACCCTGTGTTCCCACGATCCCGTCGTACTGGAATTGATAAAAGAAAGAGCCCACAACGACGTGGCTCCCCCAGAAAACTGAAAAAAAAAAAAAAAACGAAAAGGTAACGCATTCAACCTAGAACCCCTATTTTTTCGAACTCTTTTGCTGGTTTGTTTTTTTTATTTTTTGCTCGATTTTTTGTGTTTTTTCTCCTCTGGTTTCGGAAAATAAATTGAAATTTTATGCAAATTTTCGTTAACCTACCGTGAGTGGCGGAGATAAAGACAAACCGCGTTCCAGGCGCACACACATACTCATTATTTTAATTCTAAGCTATTTTTTTTTTTTTTTGCTTCGTCTGTTTGGGTTTTGGTTTCGGTTTCGGTTTTTTTTGTTTCAGTTTCCTTCTCTACCTTTCGCAGAATTACTAGAATTACCTTTTGCCAAGTTGCACTCGACGGTGTGTGTGTGTGGTGTGGTGTGGTGTGGCTTCTGTTCTAGCCAGGCTTCCGCTCACGGCGAGTGTGTAGAGCGACAAATTTATGAGGAGTTCCATAAATTGTGTAACCAATGTTGTTCTTTCTCGCTGTGGGAAATTTGATTTTTTGTGGGAGATTGTCTGAAAGACTGGTAGTCAATTGGTTGAGTTGGTTATTCGGCTGTAGGCCCGCACTGTTGATAAGAGAGTCGTGGAATAACAATTTGCATACTTAGAGGTTGACTAGTTTTAACGATGAGGAAGTTAACGACCGGATAGATTTATTTACATTGTTTTTTTTTTACCCGGGGATTTCGGGTGGAAATGGAAAATGAATTTGTTTATTTTAAGGCCGGAAATTTGAACGACACATGCAATGGATGTGAGAGGTGGTGGGAGGTTTGCAGAGGCTTTCAGTTGGTACTACTTTTAGTGCGAAAAATAGAGCAATAATGCAAAGCACATTAACAGAGCTTGACGACATAAAAAGACACTCCTCTAACCCATCGCTACAACCCCGTCCCTGCGATCACGATCTGTTATTCATTGTTTAACAGATACTGAGCCATTGAAGGAGCTAATGTATCTATTTATTTCCACGGTTTCTCACCTTCATCAGCAGTGGCGTCACAATTTTATTTATGCACCAACCCCAACTCGGCGCATTATGTTATTCCATCCATTCAACAAATTCTGAATGTTTGTTGAATGTCAAAGAGGGACAGCAAAGAGAGGACCGATGAAGAGGGTACATTTGTGAAAGCAACAGAGAAGGCGCACAAGGAGGAGTATGAAAAAAAAAACATTTTTAATTTCGTTTTCCACTTCAATTTAAATTTTAATCCTTCAAAAGCTTTCACATTGAATCCTTCTTCTTCTGTTGCGCTGCCTGTGCCTGCCCGCTGCTGTTCCTGTCCAACCATCCACCCACATTCACTATTGAAAACAAGAAATGCAAAAAAGAAGAGTGGAATAATAATAATCCAACAAACAGAGAGAGAGAGAGAGGAAAAAAAAACTGCAGCAGGATATGCCAACGATGTTGATGATGCTGTTTCTGATACTGCCTGCCTGCCTGCCGCCTCTGCTGCTCAGAGCAATGTGAACGACGACGATGATGATGATGATGATTCACAAACACACAATGCTCCATCTTCTGATGACGACAACGATTATGCCAACAATACCAGAAGTTTCACATTTATTATTATTTTCCTCGTTTTTTTTTTTTTGTATTCGTAAACTCCTACTCCCGCATTCCACCTCGAGCATGGATCTTTTTGCGCCCCTGACTACACAGCGCACTACGTATCCATCGCTGATGGGTTTGTGTTTGTTCACCACTCGGTGCGCTACCGAACCGAGTGAAAGATTGAAAGACGAAAAACTGAAACAAAATCCTTTTCACAGGATGTTTTTTCTCTCATTTAAATAACTCCTTGTTGGAAGAAGAAAAAAAAATTAATTAAAACCAAGATATGCGATTCTCGAGTTGGAACACTGAAGAAGCGCCATTCGCGAGATGGACATGGATGCCGTATGTGTGTGTGAGAGAGATGAGGGTGCGGCGATATGCCTCCGAAAATGACATTTGATGGTTTATAGTGAGGTCTGCTGTGTTCTTTTCCATTCATTTCAGCAACAGAAACAGCGTTGGATATCCCTTCAAAAGCAAGAATCTAGGGAAATAGTTCTGTGGACGACTGCTGCAAGAGCGAGCCACCACTCTTTGCACAGGCACACAGGACCTACCCCAAACGGATGCAGCTTGAGCAATTGCATCTATGATTGTGATGAGGGTGGTTTGTTTTTCTTTTTTTTTTGCCCCTTTTGCATTATTTCTTCTTTTTTCACCACCACCACCATCGCTTGTCTGCAACGAACAGTTGTTTCTCGTGATATGATGCAATTTGCGATGAATGCTGAAAAATGAAGAAAAATAAAAACTGACAGAGCACAGTTGAGGGAAAAAAGTTTTTTAATATTCATACGCAGAACATGATTTGATGATATTCATCTTGAAGTTATTTTAATGGGATTTGTGCTGTCGTTTTTTTTTCTGTTTTGTTATACATCTCCTCTCTTTGACGTGCTGCGGTTGGCGTAAGGACGAAGTTTTTGCAATAAATCGAAGGACTGTGTGATACGATGAGGAATGTGTGGGCATAGGATAGATAGCGCTTTAAAGTGTGTGTACTAAAATTTAGTACACATATCGAACTACAGCGGTACTAAAATTTAGTACACATCTAGTAAATTCCTCAAGACCAGTCTTATGACATTTTCTCGGCAAAAGAAAAACCCCAACACACATTAATTAAGTAGCGCAACAGTCCACACACGAACAAAAAAAAAAAAAAGAAACAAAACAACCTCAATCACATCAAGTAACACATTTCGAAATCCAACAAGAGACCATTTGTCAATTCCCTGACAATTCAGCTGACCAAGAAAGACGATGGAAGAAAAAAAAAACCAATCTTCACACATGTATCTGTTCCTCATCTGCATGCATGCACACAAACTTGAAGCCAAACAGAATTCTAGTTCTAAGCAAAAAACAAGTTGGAGAACCTAAAACGAAAGACAACAAAAACAGCATCGCTTACCGTCGCCGTGGTAGAGAAGGTTGCGCAACACTCTTACGGTGAAGTAACACTTCTAGTTTCCTTAGAGCGTTCTGTTAACTGCTCTACTAATAGGAGAGTTGCAGATACAGATATCTACTGCGGCAGCAAGAAACCGAAAGAACAAGTTTTTCTCCTCATTTTTTTTTTGTTTGTGTTGATCTCTTCACCTCCTTCATCCGGTGCATAGAGTAACACAAAATGAAAACAAAAAACCAACTCCAACTCCAAGCCAGACAGGAAATAGAAGAGAACTTAAAGCTGCCCAGTGGAATGACGTTTGTTGTAACGGCGACTGACAGACTAAACAAAAACCACTCATGACTAGAGACGACGACGAAAGACACAAGAGATTAGAGTCATTAGAGTCTGCAAGAATATGATGACCAGCAGTGCCCCCCAAAAGCCGCAGAGAAGCAAATAGAACCGACACAACAAAGCTCGAGAACGCAAGAGATTCACGAGTTTTCAGATGGCTGTGGCCAGTCAGGTTTTCATCTTCTTCAGGGTTCCCCTGGGTTATTTGTCTGCACGCGCGTTTGTGTGTGCATGTGTGTGTGGTTTGTCGGTTTTCGACTGCAGTAAGGAGCACTGGCTGCGGCTGGCTACCAAGTACCACAGCACCATCGTAACCAGCAATGCCGGTATAATCGAATGGAACAGGTTTTTCACTTCATCTCTGCAGAAGGTTAAGGATGAGAATATATCGCTCTTCGGGTTTCTCTCCTTCTGTTCGTTCGTTTGCTCTTCACAATTCTTCCTCTGCTGCTGCTGGCTGCGGTGGCGGTACGTTTTATGTACGAGCGTCGCACTATACGCTGTGTTTGAGTGTGTTTATGTTTTGTTTGTCATATAAAATGTGAAACCGTAAACCTAGAGACCTAAAGATACCCTTTTTTCCGATGCAAACAAGACAACAACATAGAAGATGCGCCTATGGGTCATGTGCAGTGGGATAAGATGCAGAGTAAACACACACAAAGCCACACAAGAGATGGGAGGATGCATGAGTTTACATTCATTGCAAGAACAGGACGAACAGGAATTCCTCAATTCGTTGCTTTATATGTGCATTGCATTCAGTCATGACTGGTTCTACTTTAATCTTCTTCTCTCTGCGCACACATCCGCTCGCAGCAGATACCTTTTGCATCAATGTCACGAGATATTAGCGAAGCGATGCAGTTACGTCAAATGCACAAAATCACGTACAGAGTGTGTGTGTGTGTGCGAGGGGGAGGGATAGGGCGATAGAAATGTAATCTTCTATGACATTTTCATTATTCAGTTAAGAGGAGTTTCAGCAGAGAGGATAAGATGTACTCATCCTCTTGTATCCATTAAGTTGATGTACTCCGAAATGGAGGAAGAACACCACCAGAATGTGACTTGCTGGTCGATTAACGTGACAGGATGTCGGCAATGGGGCTGAGGATGATGGGTATGAGTGTAGTGCATGGTTTTTTCGGGATCGTTTAACTTTGATGGAGCGGGTTTTAATGAGTACTAAATGTGTGCTAAGTTTATTCATAAAAGAGTTGCGGAATTTTCTGTCAGTTTTTGGAGGATGGGAATTTTTAGCAATTTTTCAACATATAAAGTTATGTACTAAAGTTGTACTAAACTTAACTAAATTGACTTTACATCGTAAAATTTGAAAACTGAAATGTGAGAAGGAATATAAAAGGATCTAAAATTTTTAATAAGAACCCAAAAATGTGCTTAAAATATATTCACCAAATCTCCTCGCGCGTCGTTTGAATAGAAAATTCGCAAATTTCCATATCGACCCCTATTCACAGTGGAACTGCGATCCAGTTTTCAATGTTCCGGCTCCCTCCACAAAAATACATCCCTTAGATGCGAGTGAGTCGTTATTCTTCATTAAAAATTCAATTCTATTGCAATCTCTGCACCTAGGGACGCGGCTGCACAGAACCTGTACTACTATCCACTTAACGTTTACGCTGCTGCTACTTCATATTTATCTCTTCCTCTTCTCCTAGGTGTATCTCTTCGACATCAACACTCCGCAATGTATGGCACAACACACAAAGAACGAACAAGGAAAACAAAATCAAAAAAAAAATATGAAAAACTTTGCACAAAACTCGGCGAATAACCTTCTGCACTCCAGAGGCCATCAGGGCACGAGGAGCGTGTGTACGCGCGTGTACGCATAACGCATATAACGTAAAGACGGAACCCTACCGTTCAAATAAACTCCATCCACTCCTCCCCAACCCAAACCATTTTCGAGTGAAAAGAACACACACAAACGGAATACTAAAACAAAGTGCAAGCAAAAGAAAAATGCATAACATTTACGAAGAGAGAGAGATAACTTTGGCCAAGCTAGTCTCAAACGTCAAAAAGGAAAACACCAACCAATCACACAGAAATTGGCAACAAAACCTAAAGAAAATAAGAACGAGAGAGAGAGAGCGAAAGAGAAAAAACAACTTTAAAGCAACAAACAACAAAACTGTTCTTTCCTACTGGCCCCCTTTATTCTTACGTCATCATCATCATCCTCATCATCATTCCTCCTCATCGTTATATTGCAATATCTTCGTCTGTCGTTTTCCTTTGGCTTTTGTTTTTCCCTTTAAACACACGTTTTGCACACATCGACTTCTTTTTGTTTTCATTTTTCGTCTCTCTCAACTTGGCTTAGTCCGTCCCTCTGTGCTTCGCTTGTGTGTATCTTCATCGTCATCTTGTTCTTCGTTGCTACTTCTCTTGTTTGTTTGATTGCATAAAACGTGCCTTTGTGTGCGCTGTTGGCTTGCTGTGGACTTATGTTGTGATTTTATGCAAATTATTCCTTTTTGCCATTTTTATTCGTCGTGCTGTGTGTGCTTTCTTTCTTTTTCATCACACGCGCTACGCTTCTTTTTCGACTTAGCCATTGGCGGTGTGCTGCAAGCAATGCGTTGCAGTATTTCTATTGCGCTTTTGTATTCACAATCAATGTGTGCGTGTGTGTGTATGCGAAAGAGAGCAGTATTTGTGGTATGTACATGTGTGTGTGTGTGTCAGTTGCATGCGATGTTCTTAGTTCTCACGGGGTCATTTGCATGCACTTTTCAGAATAGAATATGAATGCAAAGAAGGATCATATACAGCGGGGAAAAAATAAAAGAAGAAGACAAGCGAAAGGAAACGACGAAAAATAAATGAATAAACGTGCGATACACACCCATGCACACATGTGCAAACCGTGTACAAATCAAATTGGATACGATTGCTAAAGTTGCATAAGAGATTTGAAAACGTATTCAAATGTGAAAGAGAAAGAAGAATGAGGTCTCTTTGGCATGAATGGGGTGGGATTTTATGAACACGATTTTTTCTTCGGTTTTTTTTTTTTCGTTGATGAGTACTAAAAGTGAGAACTATACAGATTTAATCGCTACGAAACTGAAAACTAATTGCCCATAAATTCAGCGATGGTTAGTGAATGATTTAATTGAGAAAATAAACTTTAAACGCGTGAAATTGGTCTTTAGACAGTTGTACTAAATTTGATTTAGTAGTTGTTTTGGGAAAAAATTAATTGACTTTGATTGTGAGGATGGAATGACTGGTTTGGGTAGATGATGGAAGGGCGGTTGAAACCTCGAAATGGTGTGTTCTTGATTGATAAGTCCGAAGTATGATTTTAGATCCTCCGTGACGTCGGAAAAGAAACTGGCCTAAATTCACTGAAAATGCAATCGGTGAAATAAAGAACCGCAAGAAGAGATTCAGCAAGCACAATGGAACTACAGCTTAACCAAAAATAAAACGAAATATTCAACAATTATCAAAAAAAAAAATTACTCATACGCCCCGAGTAACCGACCGTCATGCCACTGCACCAGTCCAGTCCCAACCAATTACAACGAAAACCTCTTCAAACATCAAGAGTCCTACGCAAAACCCTTCACTCTGACTCATTCACACAGTCCGCCTGCCCCCCTCAAAGGGTATCCAGATATGTGTACTCTTTTAAAGACTAAACCCTCATGGCATTCACTTTCAATTGAAAAGAAAGAAACCCGCTTAAATCTGAGGCCCCCCCCCCTCACACACAGTTCACATCTTCGCTTTAATCTTAATTAAGTTTCTATGAATAAAAGAGAAGAAGAAAAAATACACTCCATTGAAAAAACACATTCCTTATGAACACTGTTTGTGTTCGCATAAAGATTCTTATTTCATTTTGTGCCTTTAAAACTCGTTACCGGAATAATGATTTCATCATAGCTACACATTTTGCTGATTCCACTACTTTAGCTCTCTCTCTCTCTGTTGAAGGGATTCATATCTCACACACACTCACACAGGGTGGGGGGGGGGCACATTCAAGCGCATGCAGTAGAGCTTCATTCTGAGACCCTGTGAATGCTTATCCTCATCTGTATTTACAACTAAATACACATATCTCTTCACATTCAACCAGCGGAGAGATGAATGTATAATAAAAATGCAAACATAAAATATGCATAAAACGAAAAAGCAACCGAAAAAAAAAACAAAAAAAAACTGAAAACGAGAATCAAAAGAAAAGGAAAATAAAAAAAAATAAAAGATGTACTATGCAAAGAAAGAAGCGAACACATACAACAATTCATTCTATTATTCTTTTCATTTCATTTTTTTCTTTTATTTTTTTTTTGCTCGGTTTTTTGGTTATCATTCCTTTATTATCCACCTATTCAGGAGAAAAAAAAATACCACGACCACCCCTTCGCTATTCATTGGAATTCTTCTCTGCCAAGCAGAGCAGATCAGAGGGAGGTCCTTCGAAGAAGAAGAAAAAAATGAAAGAAAACCCCGCTGAATATTCCTCGTTTGAATGTAATGACAACTTAAAGCTTGGAGCAATTATTATGATTCGCTTGGATAGAGGTTGTTGCCGACTTTGATTTGTAATTCATAGGGATTGCTCGCGTTTGACACGACGGAGGAGGATGAGTCCGTTGTTTTTTTTTTTTTTTGTTTGCCCCCCCAAATGGAAAGGACAAAGAGCGAGAACATTCCAATCACGGCCAGACCAGGGACCTGAGAAAAATTAAGCTTAACTTCCAGTAATGCCGCCTCGTGAAATCAGACGAATCATCAGAGGAACGGGGGTAATAATTATCTATCTTTCATTCGCACTTATTGGATTTATTTCTTTTCAATTCGCAGATAAGTTGGCCGCGAGACTGGTTGCGATCCACGGGGAAATGGGGAGCAACACGACGGAGAACGAGCGAATGAAAAATTGATTATAATAGTGAAACCGCAAATGAAATTAAATATTGTGCCTGGTCTTCTCTACGTTCGTCGGATGGGAAGAATTATTCTTCATCGTCATCTCTGTTTTGCACTGTTTCTGGCTTGTTTTTTTTTTTTGAAAACGAAGTAAATCTTAGTTAGCTGATTGGAGTGATCAACTGGAAGCGAGATGCTTTGGAATTTGGTTACCATGGGGATTCGCAGTCAACTGAGTGGACAACGATCAGAAAGTTACAGTCCTTAGAAGTCACTCCGCATGAGGTCCTTGACTTTGGCGTCCATTTGGTGTCAGATTCACACGAGTTTCAAGCTAAAGCGATAGTCCACCAGTCAAACAACATCTTGAAACCCCCATCTTCACGGCAAAGTCTACTCTTTAGAAGATGGCAATGGATTGAGAACTGCAACCATTTTGTCACTAGCTGAAGGCAGTGTAATATGACCCACAACTCTCTCTTGTCTTCCCCTTCTAGTCTTAAGCTTAAACCTGGGCAATGACTACTGGAATCAGCAGAAGTTCGGGAAGCTGACATTCATCTCGATTTAAAACCGATGAAAGAAACTAAATCGATGTCCAAGTCTGACATAAAACACTGATCGCTTAGTCTAAGTCGATGAGGGCCAAGCGATTCGTGGCTCAGACTCTTGAACAGGCTTACAGCTGAAACTCACTCCTCAACTGACTCACTTGATCGAAAGAAAAACACCCACACCTCACATTCTCAGTCCAATCCAATCCACGACCTTCCTCTCACGATGAATCAAATCACAACTGATCCCACTTCCCTGTGATCGTTGTCGCTTAATTCAAAAGCATACACCACCGAGTGTACAGCCAAGTGGATGCGTCTCTAAAAAGCCTTCTCCTCCTCCGCTCGGATCTTTAATTTAAATCCTCGCCCACGTGTCAATTGCCACCTTCAGTCACAATCAAAGCGCGTCCAGCTTCGCTACATAATCCGCCACATTCCCCCCTCCGTCCCTCTCTTCGTCAAATAAACAAAACCAACAAGTTGGCCTACAAGAAGGAATAACAAAGAAAAACCACTCGGAAATGAAAAGAAAACAAAAAAATACACAATATCAACCGTCACCTGCAATCAACGTACCCAGCATCGTGCGTCGTTGTCAACCGTCGAACGTCAAATATCGTTATTTAACGTAATGGAAATTAATTGATTCTTATACGTAATCCCTAGAGATTAATTTTTGCGCTATTCGCCTCTTCCCCGATTCAGTGGGAAGAGAAGAAAAACACACACACTTTGCGCCTGTCTCCACTCGGTCGGTCGGTCGGTCTAGATGGGCGCATTTCTGCGGGCAACAAGCAACAGCACAAATGTCAAAATGTGTATAAGCCTTCACAGCGTGACTTATGTGGATCGTGTAAGTGAACACAGAAAGTCAACGGACTGAAGTATTTGTCATTGATTCTTCCGTCACCCGGAGGAAAGACTCGCGCAAAATTCAATCTCCTCTGACAGCTGTCAAAGGGAGAGAAAAAATTCAATTTTAGAAATATTTCTTCGGCTGCCGAGCCAAATGGTGGTTCCAGCTCCCAGCTTGGGTCACATTTAATCGTGAAATGATGCAATTTCAAAACGAGTTTTTTTTTTTTTTTTTTTAGAGAAACAGTCCTGGGTTTCTTCACATCACCCTGTTCATCCGGTGGACTACCTGTCATTGCCTCGGTTAATTGTTAGTTTTTCTGAAAATCGACATAAAAGAAAGAATGATTGCTTTTTACGGCTGAGAGGGGGGAGGACGGTGCTGGGAATGGAGTACAGTGTGTACAATTGAAATCATATGCGTCAGCGGATGGGTGAGTCGGTGTGTGTGTGTGTGGTGCCACTGGCCAGTGTCCAAAATGACAGAATGTGTAATAAAACCGAAACTAGCGAGTAATGAAATTCACATAAAAACAAGACCAACTTGCACAAGGAGGACCCTGACTGCGAAACTCATACCAAACGGGGTTGTTTTTCTTGTTCCCTGTTTATTTTTTTTTATTTTTTTAAACAAATTGCCGAGCTCTTTCGTAAAGTGGATTTTGTGCAGAGAAAAAAAAAGGTTTATTGAGACAGCTGCCAGTCAGAAAAATGGGCTGGAGTGGCATTTTCAACGGCAACAAATGTCTTTCGTTGCTGTTGTCAAACAAGAAACTGCCAAAATCTTCTAAATCTCAAAAAAAAAAGGACTCTGGTGTGGTGTCAAGAGTAATGTCAGGACTTTGACGAGCCCAGAGGGGTTGTGTAATTTGCCATGATGAATCGTTCACGTAAGACAATGATTCAAGCCTCAGGAGGACGAAAACGTGAGCGATTGGATCTCACGTTGACCAGTGGGGTCGGGTTGGTTACAAAAAATAGGGGTGATTCCAAGCATAGGACACGATTTCAAGGGAAACTTAGTGAAATAAACACGCAAGTTTATCGAATTCTAACTCAATCGAGCCTTTGAGTGAAGAAGAAAAAAACGGAGAACAGAGGCTAGTTCCAGAAACAATACCATTTCAAGTGAATGGGCGAATTCTAGAAAACTCACTAAAGTCTGCTCGCCTCAGCAGTGAGGGGAAGTGGCCGTGACGTCGGGCGAAGCCCTGTTCAGCCACAACTGCTGACGTAGGTTCTTCCTGGTCCTGTGTTGCTGGAAAGTCGACACACTTGTGATGACGGCATAATTTTTTCCCAAGTTTTTCGTTATACAACACACGTGGCTGTACAGACGGAGGTGTACCTGGACCTAGCTTCCTCTGCAGCCACTCGCGTAGTGCGGGCTATTGTTAACTCACGAGTGGAGGGGACCTACTGACGCACGCTAGGTTTGTCTTGTAGAATTTGTTTTCCAAATAAGGGAACAATGATCCTTCAGTCAACGACTCCGAGTCAAAGCAGCAGATGAGTCTAAGGTGAGGCACAAGTGGAGAGAGATCGCTGCAGAGGCTGATTGGGCTCCAGGTCCAGGTCCACCCCGGACTGTACAACCTTCGGGCAAAATATTAAGACTTCCAAACGCGACTAGATTGACAGTGAAACAAAAGAGGCGTCCAAATTTTGAACTTTTAAAGCAATAATTGAAGCGAATTGTCAGTTGGACGCCTTCATTTGGCTCCATTTGGTAGACCTTCTCCGGTCTTGAAGCAAAAGCGACTTCGATATTGACAACCAATGCATTTGGCTCAAGGATTAAGATGAAAAATGTGAAAACAGTCCCCTCCCTCAAAGTTGAATTTCCACAGGATATCAAAATTAGTTCGAGTTAGACGGAGTTCGACTTGTGGATGGATTATGGACTTATGAACTTATTGAGAGTCCACTGTAAATGTAAAAAACTACACGTTCTTACAAATAGTTCAAGACGTTTGCTCTACATCGCCGATTTTAGAAAGAGTCTTCTTCTAAGCTCTTCTCTCCAACTTACTGCGCGATTTGAGATCTCAAATTCAAAACCGAACCCATCAAGAGGACATTCAGACTTACCTGGAAATAGAAAAAAAAAACAAAACATTAGTAAGGACGAACATTAAAGGGCTAAGATTTAAAATTCACAAGCAACAACAAGCACACCCGTCCCACCACATTCATACCCAAAGAAGTGCTTTCGACAGTTCATCACTCGCAAATGTTTCCACTCTCATGTGGATCACCAGCGACGCCGCATCTCATCCACCAAGAGTCAACAGCGCCACCAAGTCAATCCCAGAGAGCAAAACTAAACCAACCAATCGTGCAACCAGCAATCAACTAATCAAATATCATTGATTGTCCAAAGGATGACAAAAATCGGGTTATCTATACACCAAAAAATAAAGCAAGCAGTGGACTGGGGTGACAGGGGGCGGGATCCAGGACAAAAATGAGGAGTCGCCGCCTGGCGGTGTCCACAGCGACCATATATTACATACATTCCACGAATTCAGTCGTTTTTTTGAGCTGATTTTTTCTGCTTGCTTTCTGATTGATTGCTGACTTGATTTGGCTGGGTTTACATACATCACACATTTTCGGGTGCCATTGGCAGGACGTGGCGGTCGGTGGTGGTGACAGATTGCCACTCTCTGTGATGAGATCCGAATCGAGTCGCAGTGTTTGAAAAATTAATAAAATATCCGCGACCCAGCCATCGTGCCATGGCACATTGAGGGGACGACTTTTCGGATTGTGGAGAGATGGAGTCGAAAAGTCGACGAGATGGCATGGAGAGAGCCTTTGGGAGGAATATGATTTTCATGAGGTTTGTGTAAGCTATCTGATCTCGTTTGTGGTATGATGGGTATGATCCATCATGGACTGGGCTAGCAAAAGCCATCCGACGAAGAGGATGAAGACATCACGAAGAAGAATGGGGAGCTGATCGAGAGATCAAGATCGTCTACCCCGGATTGTAGCGCGAAGAGCGACGAAATAAGACGGACCACTTGAAGAAGGACCTGATCTCGGAGTCAAGCCCGACAGATGTTCGGGAAACGATAAGCCATAATTTGACCGAATTTCCGCGTGGCATTGTAGACTGTCTTTCAATAAAAACGAGAATTAAGGACATGAAGGCGACTCAGGCTCGGAAAGATGCCATGTTTTGCAACTAAAATGAGAATGGAAGAGCAGAAAACGACAGATGACGTCTTTGAGATCGAAAGGCGCTCTAAATCCACGGAAAAATGCACAGCTTCCTGACATTCTCCCGCTGATTCAGATCTCCTTCAGTCCAATCCTTCAAAACTAATTTCAGACGCCAGCTTTCGCGTTGGATTGCTTGTCACAAAGCCTGGAGTCGATGCCGAATTCATCGAAAAGTGCAAATTGACGTGAGCTTACCAAATAAGGGCCAGTCTCACCGACATACGTCCATCATCCTCTCCCAACTGTTCGAAGACTACCCAGCAAACCAATTCAATTAAGACAAGAAATTAATAAATTTTTGCATAAGCGCGCACAGGCGCTGACGTCAGTGTGAATGTCCTGAGTAAGACGAAGACGATGTGAAGACGACAAGAAACGCCCAACCATGCACACACACTCACATTTATGGCTACATCTGGACCGAGGGAGAGATTACTCTGGCCAGCCTATTCGACTCACAGATGGGGGGTGGTGGAGTGTGCAGCAAATGTGTTAACCGATTTCACTCTGTGTCCATTATCAAATCCGAGATATTCCTCGCCGCCACCCACTGCGCGGCTGACTAATGAAAAACCCATTATCCCGATGCGAGGCATGGGGTTTTATGCGAAATAGGTTGAACCTTTCTTTTTTCGGGGGAGCCTCGCAAATTGCTGTTTGAAAGAAAATTCGCCGACACGTATACATATGTGCGGCGTGGAAGAAAACCAATTTTGAGGTTTACGAACTTGAGTAATTATGTAAATCCTCCGCTTTAGTAGTCGACTACACCTACGCTGGTTAGCTATCCTACATCCATTAAGGGCTGTAAAGGAAGTCAAAGCAGCCGTGTGTCGCAGGTGTTCGAAGCAGCCTCTTCGATCAAGATGATTGGCAAATTGAAATCGATACGCTTTAGACATGCGAGACGTTGAAAGAAAAAATAATAAGGACAAGTCGTCAGCACAACTCGGGTGGGTTTTCTTAGATGGAGGAACTTTTTTGGCGCAGAAATGGGAGTCATTAAGAAGTTTAAGTTTGGAATCGAAGCAGGCTCTCTTTCCGTTGCAGATGGGAGTCATAGGATTTCCCTCGAGTGGCAAAGGGTGACCACATTTTTGTCGAAAGTGACACCGAAGGGATTTGAGAATGGAAGGAAGGCGCTCTCGACACAAATTCAACGGCAAGGGATCTCTACATAAATCGACACGTCATTCGAGAATGATTTATGGACACGATGGCAAGTGACCAGTTCTACGAAAGGCCATTTACCCCACAGTAGGCTGCATGCTTTCGAAGAATCACCCAAGGGCTTACGTAATCAATATCGAAGGTCATTACATCCGAGCGCAGGTTCTGTCTAGCAGCCGGCTTGTACCTAATTTCGCCTGCTTCCAAGAAACTGCTTTGCTCGTCTGCCAAAAACACGAACAACACAATCACTGAAGCTTATCATGGCAGACGAGCAACTTTTACGTCGACTCATAAAACAAAAACCTATGCACGACGATACCTAATTATCCCCAAACCCCTAACAAACGCCAACACCACACCATCCATCCAGCCATCCACGATGTGAAGCATCAAAAAATTTGAAAATGTTTCCCTTAATCGAAATTTCCACAAGTTCATCAAACTACAAGCAACCCCCCGCGCTCCAAAATTCAAACAAACGCCAAACAAAAAACTTCACCCACCAGATATGGGCTTGACATGTTCGAGTGTAAATAAAATTCCACGCCCATAAAAAGGCTCTTAAAACGCATCCCCAACAAGCCCAGACGTTCAAAGCCTGACTGACTGACTGACACACAGGGCACGAGAGAGAGAGAGAAAGAAAGAGAGCGGGGGAAAACAGAAAATCATGGCAGGACATAAAATCCTTAGCAGGACACTTTTTGTGTAATTAAAATTCGCATTCGCCGATTTCTGTGGAATGAAGCAAATCTTATGTAAGCCCACGACTTAATTGCGACTGTCAATCATGATGGCGCGGCGTCCACTAAAATGGCATTAGCCATCATGAGAATCGAAAAGGAGGATAAAATAAAATAAAATAAAGACGAGATCACTCCCCACATCAAAAAAGAAAGGACAACAAAAAGAAATGTGGGCTGAATCACTCTGCATTTGTGCCGGCGATTATCCACGGGCAATTAAATTTCATTCACTTGAGAAGAGAACGCTCCTGACGCTGACGAAAGTGGGCGAGAGCGACAGAAAAAGCTCCTCCTGCCGGATTTGTCCCACGGCCCACACTGCGCCAGTGGACTGAGCAAAACGTCGTCGTAATAAAATTGAATATCAATGACGAGATATGCCGCTTGTCGTTCTGCTGCTTAAGGGTTGCTGCTTACAGCACACTTGCACAGCGAGCGAGTGAGCGAGCGAGCGTGCCAGCTATCATTAGGCAACAGCAGCAGAAGCAGCAGAAGCAGCAGCAGCAGCAGTTAGCACGCACACGATACGATACAAAAATGCGACGAGAGAACGAGTGGGACACACGAAAGAGAGCGAGCGTACGTCGTATACACTTGCTTGGACGAAAATGTGAATGCCCCGAGCCGTTAAGGTCGTTCAACTTGGTTCGGGGTGCCCCGAAAAATCCACAAAAAGCTTCTGCTCCTTTTTTTCTTTCCTCTGCCCTGTCCCTTCGAACGTAGAAACCAACAAGGATCAAAGCGAGGAGAGAAGACAACAAATTGGATACGACGATAGGCGCTAAGAAAAACCCTATTAAAGCGAAATCATGGCCCAAAGCCTACAATCAATGTGCGGTGGGGGTGGATGACTCGCACAACGCCCACCGTCCTTCAAGGAGACACACACACATACACACACACAGAGACCCACACGATGTATGCAAACATTCGGCGAGTGGCAAATGTTGAACTTGACATTAGGCGCAGGCACACTGATGCTGCTGATGATGATGATGACGATGTCACGTTGGGGGACAGGGTCGAAGTTGAGAGGTGAACTGCCGGCAATAACAACAAAGCCGACCAACAACAGGATCCACAAGTCCCCAAAGTGTACACAAGAATGTATCTCAAATCAAAAAGAAGAACAAGAAGAAAATCCCGCACAGAAACCTTTTTTTGCTCCGTTTCATTCACTTTTCGGGGAGAAATGAGCAACATTTTTCGTTCGTTTCGGCACAAGGCGACAATGAACTTTGTCGGGTGTACATTGACCCAGTCAACACTGAACACACGGCTCCTCTCGCTTGCTACTGCCTTTGCCTGCTACACATTTACACACTTACATTCTGTGTGCTCTGTGCTCTGTGCTCTGAGTTCTGAGTTCTGAGTTCTTGAGTGGCGAATGCCGGTGCCGGTGGTGATGATGTATTTCTCCTACTCACCCAGATAACACACCGAGAGTGAGAGAGGGCGGTTTATTTATTTTTTTTTTTTCACTGCCGTGCACATGTAGAGAACTTCAACTACAACTACCCACACCCCATCGGAGCAACGTGTGTGTGTGTGTGTGTGAATAAAAGAAAAGAACAAAAAACAAAACCAAACGATATAATAACACAACAAAACCCAGTAATGATTACTGATGATGATGACTGTGTGGTGGAGAGAATATTTCTGTTTATATTGGCCTAATGGGGGTATCTCCTCGTTTTCACTGTCACCCACCCATCCACCCGCCCACCTTCTCTTTCGCCAGGCGACCGGAGCGGATCATGCTGAATAGATTTCATTACGTGACTACGGGGAGTCCTTGCTGTTTTGTCCGCCCAAGGAAGTCTGTCAACAAATCATCAAAAAATTCAAATGAAACAAATTAACGAACAGAGACCGAAGAAAGAGAGAAATCTCTCGACTAGCAAGTCCGGATGATTTGTGAAACAGATGAGAGCTGACACGATGATGAATTCGCACACGTACGAGCTGTGCTTGCCTGTTCAGTGTTCACCCACCCCCCAAGCCCACTGGCATTTGATTTGACATCTTCAATCTCCGGCACACATCTCTGCTCGAAGGTATTAGCTCAGTTGGAGAGGAAATCGCAAGTAATTGACGTATAGTTTGGCCGAAACGAGGCTCGTGAATGATTGGATGCGGTTGGTCTTCTGCTGCTGTTGACAGAGGTGGCACGTGGACCTGCCGTGGATTAGCGCTGGACGAGTCAATGTTTGCCAACTGATTTGAGATATTGTTGTCCATTTGATTGGGCTTTTTTTTTCTCTTTTTTTGCTGCGCTGGGCTCCCTTCGTCGTCGCTCAGTGGGATTGCTAGTGGAAATGACAGTGTTACAGGATTTGTGTGGACTCAATTGGATTGACCTTGCCCAAGCTGGGGCGGGGAGCCTACCCCGAGTGGCTGGGGGGAGGTCAAGAGACTTTGTTTAGGAACGCGGACGTTCGGTTGGTAAAAGGAGGACAAACGAGGCGTTACGTGACGGGAACAGCGATTTTCAATGACGACCGGCCTTGTCGAAGATGGCGAATTGTGGGCAGAAATTCGTTAGGACGGAGTATAAGGTTAAGGCCCCTCGGAGGCACACATTGTCTGCACAATTTGAAACCTCTGTTAAACAAAAAATGTAATCATCTGCTTTTTGAAAATAGAAATGAATCCCTTCAAATCAAGAACTGTTGTTTTCCTTTTGTTTGAGTGGAAAATGTTGACGCTTTTACAGGCCATGTGGAACCTCCTTTTGTTATAATGTTCCTTAGGTGAAGAGGTTCCTGAAACGGGCAGATCTCTGAAGTGGACAGATCCCTGAAACGGTCTTATGTACCCCTGAAATGGACAGATCCACGAAACGGACTCTTTCCTGAATTGGACAGATCCGTGAAACGGACACATCCCTGAAGTGGACAGGTCCCCTTAACGGACTCATCACTAAAGTGGACAGATCGCCGAAACGGACTCATTCCTGAAGTGGACAGATCCACGAAACGGACTCATCCCTAAAGGGGACAGATCCCTGAAACGGACTGATCCCTGAAGTGGACAAATCCCTGCAACTGACAGATCCCCGATGTGGACAGATGCTTCAAACAGATGAAATTTTGAATACTCAACACAGGTGTTGCTGTACCTAGAGCGGGAGGCAAAGATCAGTCGACTCTATGGCTCGACCACACCGGGGAAATGGACATCGAATCCTAGCCTGATACGAGAAAGGAAGGTCGACTGAACCTTCGGTACAAAGACCAAGTGATCACAGACGCAAAACAGCTTAGTCTGGAGGCAGAGTATCCGTGACTGTAAAGAGGATGCTTTAACTCAGGATCAGGCTTAGATTGATAGAAGGAAGCAAATGGCCTTAGACGGATGAAGCATGTACATACGTGTCAACGTCCTCCTTCCAGACATTAAGTCTCCAATTGGAGGTCTCTCCCTCTTCCTTGCGATATCTTATCAGTCATTGCAGTGCAATCCTATCGTATCAGATACCCGTCAACCCAGTCGAGAACAATGACTAGCAGTTCAACAACCGCATTTCGCCACATCGATAGGTAATCAATAAACGTCGTTTTGGGTTTTTTTTTTTGTTTTTGTTCACCTGCACCGACCGTTGAACTTCCTACAGCGGCGGCGTAGTCATTGTCACTGTTTCTTGACCGATAAGATACACAGACCGAGCGCGCAACGCAACCGAATAGATGTCAATTTGGAAACAATTTTTGCACAAGATTGTCGGAAATCACAGGTGAACACGACACACAGAATGCACTCGAAATTCATGCACTCTCCCGACACGCACACACACACACACACACAACAGCCGACACAAATCTAGAAGATACCAGTTTCGTGCTCTGCCTTTGTAGTGGAGTGTGCTTCACTATTGTGTGTCAAAGGTGCTTGTGTGACGACTGTGTGACGACTGTGCCTCTGTGGCTCTGTTGATTGACAGTCGAACGATAATTAAAAATGTCGCAGTATGTTAATTTTGTTGATTTTTTTTCTGTCTTTCTTCTGTTTCTCTGTCGTTTTCTTTGAATTCCAAGTTTTCTTTTCTGATTTCGATTTTTGTCGAAGCTTGTTGATGAGTGAGGGGGAGGGCTGGGGAGGTTGGGCGACAGAGTGAGGAGGAAAACTTGAACAATTTATTCAACAACAATGAATATTGGTTGTCGCGAGTGTTAATTCAATGACACGATCGTAAAACATTTAAGGACGACTGTAAAACGAACGTCATGTTATCTAATTGAATTGATTAGGGTTTGGGTCGGATGCAGGTGTTAATGTAGGTGGAAAATAGCGGAGAAATATCAAAGTCTCCAGGGAGTAGGGACACTAATTGTTAACGGGTTCTCGATGCGAGCTAATTAGTGGCTTAGAAGTCGTCACAGCTTTTGGAATGTGTTATGTAATTAATCTCTTGAGAGGGGGGAGGAGGTGGAAACGACATTCCATTGGTTGGTCAAGGGGGGGTTTACTCGAATGACAGGACATGAAACAGACTCATTCTCGCACGCGACCCAAAACTAGGCTCAAGAATCCATTAAAATTGTAAGACCCCCACGCAATTAGAGGCTATTTCAAGTCTCAGTCATTTCCTTCACGGAAGGACCGAAATCCCCCCCCCCCCGCCATTCAAACCAAACGCGACAAACCGTCAAAAACACCGCGCACACAATTCGCCGTGACACCCCACGATAATCCTATTTTCCAATTAAAACATTTTCCATCCTCACCTCCAAGGCTAGACTGTGCCGCCTTGCCTTGGCGGTTGCTCCCCTCAGCTCGTCATTTCCTCTTGCCCAAGGTGTAGCAGTCATCTTCACGATTGTTGGCGGAATTATTAGAACATAATTAGTTGAAAATCAATCCTCACACTTTTCAAGATTCTCCGCTGATTGCTTACAGACAGATATCCATCCATCCATCCATCCGTGGTATTGATTCCTTTGATGGATGAATGGACGGTTTGGATGGACGGACAGCTGTGTGTCGGCGGAAGAGGCGCACAACACGCGCTCGGCGGCAAACGCTGAAGCCATCGATGATAATGATGATGGCGAACCATGGACGGATGATAAATGGTGTTGGGCAACCTTCTAATTTGTGTGAAGCGGGAGACTTCATTTTCAAAAGCCGATTATTTATGTCTTTTCTTTTTGTTTGCTCCAGTGGGGGGGCGGAGGCAGGGGGCTGCAGGATAGACTTTAATAATTATGTAAGCAGGTGGGATTTATGTGAAAACATCGCCGGGCCCATATGTGGCTCATTTTTTGCCAAGTCATCGTGGACCGGTGGTTACCAGGTGTGGATGGGTTTTTTTTTTTTTTTTGCCTTCGCCAAGGTGTGAGGAGATGATGATAGATGTCTGATATATTTTGACAGGCTCTTTCTCTTTTGTTTGGCTTGAAATTGATAGTTCGGACGGTCACAAGCGGAAGTTGAGGAGTCAAACAAAATGACCTTGTAGCCTTGTCCGTCCGTCTTTGGCGCTGCCTCTGTTTTCTCATTCAGGTGCCTGGTTACATAATTAATCCCCCACAAGTGCGGCCGCATTGACAAAAATCATAAATAATCAACTTGATATCCCAACGACCTCATAGAACGAAATTAATGTCCAAATAAAGCGAAAATTTGCTGGCAACCGGATATGCAATGAACCACCACCCCTTCTGCACACCCACCGCCCTGCTCGAAAAGGCATTCCTGACCTAGTCCAATCTATACACGGATCTCGCTCATCTGCTGCACCACCCCCCGGCCACATAAAGTGAAACGACGACGATATACAACCCTCACCTCATTTGGATTCTGCACCACACCGTAGACCTCGGCCTTATAACACATGAAAGTAAATAGTTAGCCAAGTGTAACATAGGCAATAACAATTCATGTAAATTGCACACGTAACGACCCTTTTTAGAGCAAACAATATCAGCATAATCATCGTCATTATCATCAACATGACATGACGATGACGACGACGACGCTACTGCTACTGCTGGTGGTTGTGGTGACTGGTGGGTGAGCGAGTGAGTGTTGCTCGCTACTCCTGATGACGTGGATGGAAACAGGAAGAGGGCCCCAACAACGGCTAGCCAATGATGTGAGGCAGCCTACGTGTTGATGTTGGTTGGTTGGTTGGTTGGTTGGTTGGCCTATACCTTGGCCTTTCGCGCCATAAGCTTCAAGTCTTTATTCCTCCTGCCATGAGTGTATGCTAAGCCAAGTTGGATGAATACATTAAAAACGCTGCTGCCACTGCCACCGTTGCAGCAGCAGCAGCAACAACCAGTCGCCAGAAGGGAGCTGCTGCCAACGGAGGAGGAACAGGTTATTAGGGTAAAGCAGGTCTTTCATTTACATCTATGAAAGTTTAAACAAGTTTACCAGAAGAGGGGCCGCAGATGAACAAGAAAAAACAAACTCTTAATCTGAAGGTAATGAGCTTCCCTCTGAAAACGGAGGGGGTTGGTAGTGTATCTCTCATCATCTTGTTGACTCTGCGAACGGGCGAATGCGAAATTAGACCAGGGGATTACCGCTAAATGTGTCATTGTGCAATGCGATGAATTATTGCCAACTCAGACGTGACATCGGGATGCGTGCACAGTTTCTGTTGTTTCTCTTGCTGATACAGATTCATATCATAATCCTTTCCGATTGCAATGGCTGTTGTGCCAGGACAAACAGCGACCACCGCCCGACCCACTCCCTTGGCACAGATTTAATTGAACAACGGACGGACGGGCGGGGGCGGCTATGCTGCTGCCGAACACGATGGCGTCCACATTCTGGATGTGTATCCTGCTGCCGGCTTCTGGAACTATTTCTCACGCACGTGGGAGTGTTGTTTTCTCTTCGATTCAATCGCAAAAGGAACATGATAAATAAATGGCGCCCAACGCGCATAATCTCTCTCTCTCTCTCTCTCTTCGTTCGTTGTTGACGTCGGTATTCCATTTTGCCCACGCGACCTATCCGAACACTCATTCCGTAACTAGCGCAAGGGCTGGGTGAAAGCTCACGTCGATAACTTCGAAAACCTTCCACAAAGCTCTGCATACGACCACACAGAGCCTGTTTGCATAATACTCAGGACAAGTCAGCAGGCAGTGAACGCGCGAGCGAATGAGAGCGTCGGAGAGAAATAAACATCCACCGCAAGAGAGTAGAGGAAGCATTTAAGCCGGTTGGGCTAGGGTTGGCAGTTGGCACAGCACACAGCACACGTATCGTTCCATCTGTGTGTCAGAGATACATCCAACACAGAAAAACAGGCGAAGCAAAAAAAATCTGATACAAAGTGGAGGAATCTGTATAAATGTTACTCGACCGACTGCTCTCCAATACAGTCAGGTTCAGTGGGGCGACCGCGACGACGCCTCCAATGTGTGTTGGTTTTTGCCATCCATGAATGATGTCGATGACGGGGCAGAGTGAATGAGAGAGAGAACGTCCACCAAGCGAATGCAAGGGAAACAACAGTCAAAATAAGACGAAGAAGACGAACAGGTGGAGTGGGCGGGCTGAGGAGGGTTGAAGCAAAACGACAAAACAAAACATTAAAAGTTTGTTGTTATTCCCTTTTCTGGTTGCGCTGCACAGTGTTGCCATTTGCAAAAGGAAGTCGTTTCGACTCGGTTTTTGCATGTGTTCCCACCTCCCTGCCTGCCTCACCATCCAGATGGACGGGGAAAGCTTCGAGACGTGTCTGTTGGAGGGTTTAATGCGCCCTTCGCTTTCATTGATTTTTTTTTCTGGTTTTTTTTTTCCTAGTCTCTCCTTGCTTCTCCGTCCATTTGAAGAAGAAATCGATTGGTTTCTCTCTTCTTTTTTTTTCTGGTGTTGTTTTGGAAATCATATTATGGCAAAGGAATATGGAAGGATCTCCATTGGGCTAGAACTTGTGGCAGTGGCGTTCAGTGTCAATGTCCTGTGGCAAGAGTGCCACAGCAAGAGACACACACCGAAAAGAGCTTGTGTGGCGGTGGTGGTTTCTTCTTATGGTGCATCATCTTCCTTCCTCGGGGTGGCAGTGTAGCCTCGTCTATCCGAGGAATAAATCAGTTTTATGATGTTTCTGAACGATTTTCTGCGGATTAACAACTATCTCGGCGGCACTATGAATGCGGGCATAAATGAAAAATTGGCTAAACGACCGACGCTATGCAATGCTAATGTGTAGTTACTGTCCACGGACGAGGGCTTCACATTTCGCCCATTTGTTATATTCGAATTGGGAACGCTGACAACTTTAACTATTGAATGTGTCCAATAGAAAAAAATGTGAGACACATTTATTGCGTGGCCATTCGCAGTGACACATTACATGTCTGTGAAATGGAGAAAATGTGCAATGAATTCTTGTCAGTGTCTGAGGGGGGGACGTGGATTTAGGGCGGGATTTATTGAGACAGGTGCCAAGATTGAATTAGGAAATGCCACAAATTCAAGCTCAAATCTCGATCATCCATCAACTCTCCTACTGGTGCTGTAGGCACTCGCCAAGCCTAAGTAGGCAATTGAAAAACGAAGCCCCCACTCGAGGGCTGACCACATAACGATGCTTGCTCAAGTGGTGCATCGTGTGTTGACGTTTTTAAGTGCTACACGGACAGTGCAGTGTCAGTTAAGATGCACTCGAGGGGGGGTCTTAAAACTGAACTGAGACTTGAGCCTGTGGACGGGGGGATAGTGTTGACATTTATTGGCACTTCGAGTGGTCAGATGTCGAAAGTGAAGTGGACAGAGAGAAGAAGTAGAAACGTTTTTCCGTCGTCTAGTCCGCACCGGAAGATCGGATTTTCTTAAGCTGGACTTATGCAACGACGAGTGCGGGGCTTTGGGGAATTTTCAGATCTCACGAGCTGCGGCAGGTGCATAGTGACAGCTTAACTGATGTTTGTGGACTTCGAGTGGACGATGATGATCAAGTTGGACAGCTGTGCAACACAAGTTGAATACAACTTCATATAGAAACAAACGAGTGACGGGGAGTGTGTTCGACGTAAGTGGGCTTAAAAGATGTGCCCGTTGGCTTAATTATTTTTAAAAGATGTGCATCGACAAGAGTAGCTTGCAGCTTCAAAATCAATGGATCTAGTGACGTGGAATTTGAGAATATTGAGTGAAGTCTGTCTGCTTGGACGAGGGGCTGAAAGAAACTTGAATGTAACAGGAGCGTCGTGGCATTTGCTCGACAAAAGGTCCTACCATCCTCTTCCTCGACACTTGAGCTACCCTTTTTAGCCTCCTGCAGCAGTTAAGATTGATGGCCCAAGAGGACAAAAGCCGAATGAGAGAATAGATCAGGGAGGAAGTCCATGGTATCCATCGATCAAAGATCAAAATCTCATGAGAGCAAGGCTAACTCCCAATTCAATTGATTTCCATTGAAATTCCCAAGTCAACAGAGAACTGAATTCAACAGTCAGTCTTCTTTGACATCTTCGAGCTACTCCGCCTCCCAACTTTGCTCGAAATTAAAAAAAAAAAAAAAGGAACTCCCTCGCATCGTATCGTTCGCCTACCCATTAAAAAAATGCCAATCAAAATACATTTTATTTCCGAGAAGAAACTAATTAACTCGTAAAAGTTAACCAGGCACAGCACAACGATCCAACGCTCGGCAGCACAGCGGCAGCAATCCGCAAGAATGCGAGTGAATACAACCGAAATGCAAACACGAACCAAAAAAAAAAAAAAAAACGAATACAAATTTTCTGACACTTCGAGGTCGCACAATTATTTTGAATTCGATTTCAGTAATATTTTCGCCAGCCTCCCCGGGAGTGGCTTTTCGACGAAACAATAGCCCACCACCATCACCTCAACCACCACCAGGTGATCTAATTAGAATCTCCGTGGCAAATGCATGCGTCGCGTTACATAACTTCACAGCCAAATTGGATGTGCTGTCGCGTTGTCGCTGTCGACCTACGACTAGACGCTGCCACCGCCTAGCGCCTGTATCGGATATCGATTAACATCGGAGTTGTTGACAGTGTCACCAGTCACCCGGAGGGGCTTGTAATTAATGCACCCACATACGAGGGAACCGAATCAAAATAACCCCCAACAGAAACCATCGCGCGACAAATAATTTTTTTTCTCTCAAATAGAACGGAAAAAGTGTGCTTGTGTGTGTACAAAAATTCGCAACAAGCAGCAGCAAGTAGAAAACACACAAAAACCCATCTGAATGGGCTTCACTTTACCTACGCTGAAGCCAGAGCCTGGTGGTGCGCTTGTTTCGAGCGAAGAATACATGTCGTCGTCGGCTCTCAGTTGGAGGCACACTCTGCTATTTTTTTTTCTTCTTTTGTTGCTTTCATTTCCTCGTCCAGCAGCAGCAGCAGCAGATGATGATGGCGATGAACATGACGATGATGGCTATATGGTTGTGTTAGAGTCGTGGCCCGGTGGTTGTTCGCCAGTGGGTGTGGTATAGTTACGGAGAAACCGAGAGCATTTCAGAAAATTGCGTCGTAGAATATAAATGTACCACGACGTGTTTATACAGAAGAATTGGGGATGAAATTTTGTTGAAGGCTTTTTTTTGTTTTTGTTTTCTAAAATTCGCTTGAATTCATTTTAATCACAAATGCAATGAATGGTGGATGTGTGCTGCGGCAACAAAGGAAGCAAGGATCAAACGAGGGTTCGCCAGTTTGCTTGGGATACGAAATTGAATGGAGTGCCATAAGGTAGGCATTTTGGGCCCATACTTGGTGTGGTAGAGAGTTGATAAGTCTTGGGATTGGTGAAGATGGGGTTTTTCGAAGGAAAAATGTTGGAAATCGGGGTCGAATGGGAATAGAGTTATGGGCGAAAAGAGGATCTAATTGAATTTGACTTCAAAAATTTGATCTTCAAGATAATTTGAGTCCAGGAATGGAGGTGCAAGATCAGCCGTGAAGAAAACCTGCAGAATTCGAATTGCGATCGCTGTTCTTTGGGTTTAAGAAGAATTTTTGATATAGAATCGAGTCAGTCTAAAACGACCCCAGTTGCGCCGTACACCACGAAACTCTTGGACGATTCAAGCGTGGAGTGCCGCTTATGAATTTTGATTGTTTCAGAACAGCTAGGACACGACTAGAGGAGACTAACGAGTTGAGTCGCAACAAGACATTAAAAATGATTCTAAACTTGACCAGGAAATTAATTCTAAGCGAATGAAGCAACCACAGGTTTATCGACTCAGACCACAACGTTGGTTCCCTTTACCTTCCGACAAGCTCCAAGACCAACCACAACCACCCCTCGCCTTCGCCAAATGCCACAAAACAACAATTTCCCTCTCGGACATGACCTAATTGAAATTTGACAAGAAAATGTTCAAGTGTTAATTTGACCCAAAAATCCGTACTCAGACGTTCAATTAATCTTCATCAACTTAAAATTTAATTTTTTGCACTCCATCTGGCATCCTCCATCAGCCAGCATGTGTAAAAACTAAAACGCCGATCAATTAGTGAGTTATTTCCGAAAGCAAGCAAAAAAAAAAAAAAACGAAATCAACCGAATCTCTTCATTTTTCAAATTCATCGCATTCCTTAAAGTCACTTTAATAGAGAGACATCACAACAAATGAACAGATTCTTTTCTGTTTTTATTAGTTTTTCGATTCACTTCGAAAGTGTTTTTGGTTTTTTTTTTTTGTTTTTTTTCTTCTCTCTAAAGTGGTGGCGCGGCGCACATTGAAGGTGGCGGCGGCGTCTCTCGCCGTCTGTTGTAGTGAAAATAATAATCTCTTTTTTTTGGGGGAGCGGATTATTGCAATAAAACTGACCTCCAACCGCTAATGAGCCGCGAGCTGATAAACTTGTTAAAAAGCAATTGGCATTTATTTTTATTTTTTGTTTTTGGTTTTTATGACGGGGTTTTTTTTTGTTTGTTTTTTTAGTAAGTGCTGTAATAAGGTGGAGATTGGCAAGGGTTCTAAGTGACTGTTGATCATTTGTTGCGGGGAAAATGGGGTGAAAGCTAGACAGTCGCACGAGAAAACACAGAAGACACAAGATTCAGTGACAAACTGCCGGTCATTAGATCGAAAAGAATAAGAAAAAGTTTTGCCTAGGAGGTGTACAAACTAATAGGGATACCACCTTCCATGCCGATCGCTACAGGCTACCATCTTTTGAAGATACATACACACATAACACCACCAATAACAATGGTGGCTAGAAGGCACCACCTGCCTTAAAACAAAAGAAATTTGGCCATCACTTAACCTAAAACTGACTAAATCAGTCTACTTAGACTCAGCAGATCCTCATTAAGGACTCTCATAGGAGTCAAAACCGGTCACTGTGCAATTGACACTCATGCTCGCAGGATGGGTGACCCTTATAATGATTTCTGCAGAAGCTGCATGGATGAAGAGGAGGTAGAAGACATAGATCGCTAGTCGCAGGTTCCTACATTTAGGGGTCTACTATTGCAATAGTCTCAATGAGCTAAACAGCGTCAGCATAGGCCAGCTAAATCGCTTTCAATGTTAGGAGAAGTCTATCCGCGTGGTATCACAATGGACCTGCCTTGCCCTAAGTGTGACGACTGCCTTCAGCAGTCAGCCGCTACAACCTAACCTAACCTAAGTGTACAACGATTAAATGGAGCAAGAAACAACCCTGTTGTGCGAATTCACCGGAATATGACAGGTCTTCAACCCACAAAACCGCTTCGCTTACATCTGAAACAAAATTTACTTACGATTCTCGAATCGAATTTCATGTTGACACTCACCTGGAAAGAGAGAAGAAAAAAAGGAAATCATGAGTTTCATTCAAATTGTTTCAAACAGAAAAAATATGAGAAAAAAAAACATTTTCTATTTATTCATCGCATAATTGAAACCAAACCGAACTGCCATTGCCACTGTCAGTCAAGAATGGTAGGGTGGTGGTGATGGTGGTGATGGTGGTCGGGTCTCTTTGCAGCCAAACAAGCCACCAATACACAATAGACCGCTACCGCAGAAAGCAGAAAGGAAAATCCATTTAATTTCTTGTCACCATGACATCAATCAATTTTATTTTTTTTTGCTTTCCACCCTGTCGTTCGCTTTGGCTGTCATAACATGATTCCCTGTGACCCCTCTACCCCCATAGACCCCCCCCCCCTCCGTCCATTTGCTCTGTCCGCATTGTTACATTCAAGTATGGATCATCACACGATATTTGTGCGTGATATTTTGATATTTTCCATAAAACATGATATTTCGCTAATTCATAAGATTTTCACATTTTATGCGAACACAAAGCAAAAAAAAAAAAAAGGAGAAGAAAGCACTCAGGCTTGTTGCTCTCTCTTACTCTGATTGGAATTAGCTCGGGGACATGACCATCCCCATCAACCATCCCCTCCCCCTCCTCATCGGGGCAACACTGAACGAGTGGGTGGATTGCCAAGAAACGAAAAAGAAAAAAAAAAGAAAGGATTTCATTCTTCTGCTCTGTGCGAGTTCATAAATTGTTTAACTGGTAGTTTGGCTTCTATTGATTCTCAAGGATTCTCGCTACCCTCCCACATCCCTCTCCGCACTCACCCACCTCTCAAGCGAACAAAAACATTTCGGAATCGTTCGCAGATTTGCATATTTGATGACGATTTTGTCGTTTGCACAATTGAGGAAACCACTAAACTACACTCACTGGCAGTGGCTGTTATGCGTTTCATTGGATTTAAATGCTGATGACTGTGAGAAAATGCAGAAATATTCAAATTTTATCGAATCTTCTTCTGGCGGCGATATCCTGGAGATTAGCGGGTGGTGCCAGTAATCCGTGGCAGCGATGATTCGCATGGTCATTGCAAGTAGTTGCTGTGACCGGAAAATGCGAGGAGATGAAAAAAACGACCACCGCACAAGGAAAAAAAGTGCTGTGACCTCACAGCCAACGAATGCCATCTAAACAAACCACAACGCTGCTGCAGACTAGTTAATTTCTTTCCATTCCAGACTTACCTCACACTACCTGGCAGGCAGGAGAGTCTCTTCTTCTTCGCAAATGATCCCGCCGCCACCTGACATGGATTCTGCTCAGCTAACTACCCGCGGCACAACATGCAAACCAATGTTACCTCAAAGAATACAAACGAAACGAATGCAGAAAAAAAATAACCGAAGCACAAATCAGAAACTTCTTTTCTCCCGAAACTGCAACACAGAAAACAAACAAACGCAAGCAAAAGCAGCGTATTAAAAACAAAAAAAAAAAAAAAAAAAAAAAAACAGAAATAATGTCATCATTGCGTCGTAATGTTGTCGCGTTCTGTGGACGCTGGCAAAGTGAGGTCAATGCCTGATGCGCTCAGTTTATTGCCCCACTGGTGTGCATCATTCGGGTATTGTGAATCAGCGAAAATATAAACAACCCAACGAATGCAAAAAAAAAAAACAGAAATAAAATAAAATTCATCATGAAGGAACGAATGGCAAAAAAAAATGAAATCGAAAAAAAAAATTGTTTACAATCATTCAAATAAAAAGCGGATATCATGTGTGCAAAGAATTTTGCACATGCAGCTGTTGTTTCGAATTGAATTCGTTTCTTTTCTCCACCCCACATATGCGCGAGAGTGGCGGTGTGAGATGTTCTTTGATAGCTGGCAAGACGAAAACGATGAAGTGTCTAATTGCGGGGTTTTTTTTTTTTTTTTTGTTGCTGTTGTTGTTGCCTACTTCTTCTTCTGCTCTGCTGTGCGGACGTGGAAAGAAAAAAATCAACAAACAGGAGAAATACAAATCTAATTAAAAATGTTTTCCCAAAGTGTTGAGTGACAACTGGTGCCGATGATAGTTACTCCATCCATCCACAGGAGGAGATGAAAAAAAAAAAAAAAAGAGAAAATCTCTCGCATCGCATGCAAACTAAATCAAACTAGTCGCGGCGCACGTCATCATTTTATGGCTTCAAACTGCATTAGAGCGTCTTCTTTTCACATCAACCACATGACAAATAAGATCTACTCCATAACCATATGCACTAGGCTGTGCTTCGCTTCGCTCTGCCATTGCACACCAGATACATTCAGCTTATTTAATTAGCTAATTGCTATCTCGAAAACTAGTCATCACGTTTCGGTTTAAAACTTATAATTATATGCTGTGCCGATGGAGCCGTGGGGCCGTGGAGGGGCAACAGACGACGAGAGCAGCAACTCTGCCGAGACACACACACACGGTTGGATGGATGCTATTGGCGATGCCGTGTACTCCATATGACGTTGATGATGGGAGAGGGTACCACTCTGGTGTTTAGTGGAACTTATTAAAATTCACTTAGGCGACTCTGGCAGTTCGAGATATGCTGCATGGCACTTGTCAAAGAAAGGAAGACGTCGGCTGACCGTCAAGTTCAAGGCAAACAAAAATAAGGAATGCAATTATTTTTAGAAGTAGATGGGCAAAAAAAGACTCTCAAATGTTAATCAAAGCCCAAGATTAAATTCGCTACTTTAAGCAACGAGCAACACACGCGTAAAATTAACACCAAAGCGGAAAATAATCGCACAGCCCATTGCCAAGGAAGGCGAATCCTTAGAAGCTTGTCGCCATCACACCTATATGAAGGCTCTCCTGTTTACGTGTTCTCAAATTATCCACCACCCACCCGCCCACCATCCACGATATCTAATGAGATTCTTATTCTTACAGATTTTCGTTCGCATTTTTTTTTTTTCTTTCTAAAATTGCTTGTAACCACTGACGACAAATGGATTTTTCTATAGCTTAGGTGGTATCCTTTTCAATATCAACTTCACATCTCCTCTCTTCCATTCCGGGGACAACTCAACTTACATCCTCCGCCACCCCGCCCACCGGAGCTCATTCAACTGATACACGTTTTCGTTTCCTATCCCTACCGAAAAACATATTTTATCATTTGCGTACTTCTTGTCGTTGTATCAAGCACTCTTGTGTTTCCAATTTGTTGCGCTTCGCTATCGCGACAGTCGATTTTTTGCTGCTTCTGACATCCTCTCTCTCACCCCCCCCCCCCCCCCCACCCCCCACCCCCGCCACTTCCTTGTCAAAAATAACTTTTTGGCGAAAAGAAGACAACAAGCGACCCAACAAAAAAAAAAAAAAACCCCTCAATTCCATGGATTTGATGTTGACGTGACTAGTTTGCTAAGAGAGGTTCAAAATTCAAATTTATTATTCACTAGATACAAGCAATTACTTCAGCTTGTACAACATAACTTCCTTCTGCTTCTGTACATTCGTTTCAGACTCATTCTCGTGGTTTCTTTTTCGTTTGCATCTCGTTTTGCCGAGAACTTTAAGGTGGAATTAATTAAGACATCGTAGAGGGTTTGCGCGCGCGTGTGTGTGTGTTGTTGGTGGAGTACGTTGGCATTTTCGACAGGATCAGCAGAGGAGGAGGCGGAAAGACGATGCTAGGCGAGAGAATTGGTAAATTGAGACAAAATTTCTCCCGAGGTTGAGGGCGCGTGTTCGTGTAAAACCACTTCAAAGGCGACTGAACAGCGGAGTGTGGATACGCTTGAGTTTTAATCGCTAAGCAATTAGTTTCAAAAGTTTTTGATTGTTTTAAAAGGGAATTTATAGGATTTTCAGTTGATAAAAGAGCGCAGCTAAAGCGATACAATGCTGAAGTAGTAATTGATTTTGGCTGTTATTCATTTTGAGGAGACGAGGAGATACAATTTGAATTGGAGTGCTGAGAGATGTAAGCAGCTCTTCCAAAGCAGATGGTTGTACTAAACTTGTTATAAATACAACTCGGTGATTTATTAAGTACTAAAAGTGAACTGAAATGAATTCTGTTGGATCTGTGGCAGTTGGAAGATGAGCTAAAAAATCCTTACTATACACTGTGGATTTTTGTTTAGGTAAAAATTTCGACTTCGTCAGATGCCCGCCAGTGTATCTGATTCGGTTAATAAACGTAGATACGCAACCACAGGTGTAAAAAAGTTGTAGGTACGCCTAGTTGGGCCGCTGTTGCAGTTGGAAGATGAAACATTTGCTGAAAACTGAGATTTTGAAGAAGTCTAAAAAAAAAGTTATGTACTAAAAATGTACTAAATTCATGAATATATCACGCATTCAGTACAAATTCTTGTGGAATTAATGACTCGTCACATTTCGGATGATTCCCTGACAATCAATGACTTCCTACGATAAAACAACATTTTAGAGAGAAGGTCACTTCTTTCAGAAATACCCCAAACACACTAATGCATCAAATCACCTACTCGTCCTATTTCTACTTCGGAAACAACTCAATTCACTTAACCACTGCATCAGTAGAACAATGCACGCTGCCGCCGCCCAAGCCATGCATCAAATAACATCATCTTCATAAAATTATTTTAGACACTTAAAAAAGAAAAACACTGTCACACCGCTTCTCGCCATATCACCATCATCACCGCCGTCATCCACAAGATAATTATTATTATTCTAGTTTTATTTGTCTTTCCTGACAACTGAAGTGCCTACCACCACACCAGGCATCATCACCATCGTCGACATCCTACGAATAAAAAATGAATTAAAACAAAACAAAACAAAACAAAACAAAAAAAGAAACTTTGGAGACGGTATCGCAGAGAAGATGTACACACTCACTTCTTGTCTGTCGTTAGTCTGCTATGTCTGTTTGCATTGCAATACGATGTAGATATTGCACTTGGTATTTGTCTAAAAATATATTTAATTGCATTTGGACATGCAATTTTATACTATCACAAGCTTAAATTTAATTGCTGAATTATTTCATTTTCACATTTTGACGGTTGATTCTGATGCCAACGGGAATGGTATTTTGTTCTGTTTCACCAACGCCAGCGCCAGCGCCTTTGTTGTGACATATTGCGGTGGTGTTGTGTTTGTTTTCTTTTTTTTTTCAATTTTGTAATTAAAATGTTAAGTTATCAAATGAGCACTCCGAAGAAGAGTGGAAAATTTACTTCGAATTCACGAGGAAAAACAAAAGAACTTAAATTCTTGGTATTTTTGCGGAGGAGAACAAGCTGAGTGAATGTTGTTGACCTGATCAGATCATCATCCAAGAAAATAACGCTGTCAACTGACTCAATCAACAAACTTTAATGACTTCCCAGTCGATGATGAGTTATGATGAATGCTTTTGTTTAGTGCGAGTGAATGATTTTCATGTAAAATGGCATCCCGGCGATGTGTGAACACAGCAAAGTTTATCGAATCAAACATGTCAAGGACACCAAACAATGCCCACCTCTTCAGGCTAGAGTGGGTTACAACCAAACTACTCATTTTCAGTGAGTTATGCAAATTTTAAATGTTTAGCATGTGGTTAAATTATATCATCGTCAACAACATCGGCGTTTGATAATAGAGACAAGGGAGATGAGCCGTGACGCCAACCGTAGTCAAAAACATGTTCCTTGATCGCGGACTAAAACAAAAAACAGCAGCCCACCGCAATTGAAAAAGCACTGTGAGAGGAAATTAAAGCCAAACTGAGCAAGTCAAGCGCAAAGACGACACACACAACAGTCTGCCACACGACGCGCGTAAGTACCTTCAGTGTCAGACTGTCAGCCAGCCACCGCATGAGGGCTACCTTGGCTGTTAATTAGAGCGAAAATATGCGTAATATTCAGTCGTGCAGTGTGACTGGTATCCGATTCCACAACATTCCAACCGCCATCGTGTATGCGTGCGCTTAAATAAATAAAAAAAAAACAAACTAATTAGCTCTCCGAAATGAGACGAGTAACGAGTGGCGAGTGGCGAGAGGTTCGACTTCGATTCGAATAGCAGATAGTGTGACAAGAAAATCAGATACCTGTTGATGTTTTCCTTCCCGTTTGGCGTCCGCTATTTATCTTCATCTGCGTGCGAACATATTGACGGTGTTGCCTTTTGGCAACATAAATAATAAATAAATATCATTATTTGTCGTCTCGCACGCACGCAGCCGATTCGATCGTTTCGTCGTCGTATCGCCTCGGTCAACAAGAGGAGGAGAAGCACCGAAGAAAATATGATGATACAGTGGCCTCTCATACACATGGCATATCGCAGCAGATATAATTATTTTATAGTGTTGAGTCAGAATTCTCTCTATTTGACGACTCCACTGCCCTACCACAATGTAAATATTTCTGTAGGCCGTTTCATGCCGAGACTGGCATATTTTTTTGTTCTTGTCCACTGGCGTCTGAGGTCTTTCCTCGGTGTGCGTTCAATTTTTAGCACCTCACGAGAATCTCACACCTATTGACAGAGGGTAACAGACAAAAAGAAAACTACTTGGAATTCGAAGGAAACAATTCTCGTGCCCTGATAAACATCAATGAAATCTGCAGGAATGTAATAAAAATTCTATTATCTGTTTAACATACTCCACGAGGTGAATTGAAGCTGTTTATGGCCGCACAATGGGGCGGCAGGCAGATAGCTTTAGATAAGACATTTCGGGATCATACGACGGTTGATGGACGTGTGCGGTCTTAGTTGGGATTAGCACCGATAAAGTCTGTCTGTTGGGCTGTTTGCCTGGGCTTAAGGGACACATAGGGGTTGGGTATCGTTTGCGGGTGCCATTGCGGTCTGCAGTCAGGGGCCACTGTGATCAGAGTGTTGGGACATTAAATCGAAGTCTGAAGCCAGACCTGAGAGCCACGGCAGGCATTAAATGGAAGTCTGAAGCCACGGCTGAGAGCCACGAATTTAATAGAAGTCTGAAGCCAGACCTAAGAGCCACGGCAGACATTAAATGGATATCTGAAGCCACACATGAAAGCCACCGCAGGCATTAAATGGAAGAATGGAAGTCCGAAGCCACGGAATTGGGAGCTTAATGGGTGACAGAAGTGGCACCGCAAGAGCTTTTTAGTCATGGCTCACTTAGAATTGCGACACCTTGCTTTATTAAAACCTACGAATCGAAGGAGGCGAGCCGTGTTAGCGAGCCTTCGCCTTCAAGATTTCTGATCTTCTGCAAGGCTCACTGCTCGTGGATCTTCTGTAGTTCACGCATCCCCTTGTGGGGCTTGGAAATAAACTACGCCTACGCCCATCTCCGAGTGTAGTCTCCTCGGACTTTAAGTGACAAATGTCGCAGTTATTTGAGTTGCCGGTGACCTACAGTCGGGGTGGTGTTCTTAGAACAACCAGCTCCGAAGGTGGCGGTGTTCTTGGAACAAACAGCTCCGAAGAGCGAACAGCGTTCTAAAAGAGGCTGGTCTTATAATTTCTTTGTTCCTGCTCTCCTCCCGTTCCCAGGCTTTTAGTCGCCTCTTACCACAGAGGTAAGGCATCCTCTGGCATATTCTAACCCCGTACCCTTCGTAAATGTTCCCGAAATCGTTCCATGCGGTTGCTGCATTGAATGGGAAAAGAAAAAGATAAACCCTATCTCTCTCCAACCAACACACAATCCATTCACTTAATCATTTGGAAACTTCCAATTTTCTCCTCTAAACCGCTCAACATCCAATCCACAAGAGAACTAAAAACGAAGTACAATCGATAACAGACCAGAAATGCAATGGAATGCAATGCAATTACTCATGTGATATTAAAATACAAACTTCCACTTCAATTCTGAACAAAAAAATAATGTTCCACGTCTCTTCTCGTACTCGCTCTCCCTCGTTCCCTACACACACAGTTTATCTCCTCATATCACATCTCAGACCAGCACAAATATTATAAAACTTTGTAAATGCTGGATAAGAGTGCACACAAAAAAAAGGAAAATAACCCGAAGACTAAACCCCTCAAATGAAATCCATGAACAATGTACGTACGTATGTAGCCATATGTAACTGAACAGAAGATGAGGAGGAAAAAAAGAAGAAAAAATAAATACACATAAAAATGCAGAAAAAGTAATGGAGAATAAAAAAGAAAAGAATGAAACTGAAACTCCATTAATCTCACCGCATTTCGCTTCATCCGGGATAGGGTGAAATATGGTGGAGCCGAGGCGCCCACAACACCAACCAGAGACTGATATGGACGGAAAGGAAGGCGAAACACCAGCAACACCACCAGCAGCAAAACAGAAGAAGACTTAACCGACAACGTAAAGAAGAAAAATGCACACGACCTACCCCAAGGCGAAATGTATTATTATTATTCCCTCCCTGGTTTCTGTTGCTGCTGCTGCTGGTGCTTGTGATTTTGCTGCTGCTCCTGGCTGCTGTGTACCGCACCCCATTTTTTTCCCCCTCTTCTTCTTCTTCTTCACCAAAACACTAGTGCAACAGAAGAAAATAATACAGAATGCAGAAGAAAACAAAAAAAAAAGGAAACGAATTCAACATGAAACAACCAAAACGAAGGGAAACGAAGATAAATGCAATTGAAAATGAGAAAGAGTGACAGAGCGCAGAACAGTGGGCGCCCCACAAAACAAAAAAAAAAAAAAAACGAGACGCCAACCCAACAACCACGAGAGGACAGAAGCAGATTCATATAAAATGCAATAAATTTTTACGACTTCATTTGGGAATTTCTTTTCTTTATCTTCTTGACTGTTTTTTTCGTTTCTTTCATTTTGGTTGAATTTTATTTGGAACGTATCTTTTCGTTGCTTAAGGTTCGGGGCTTTTTTCCCCCCCGCAATTCGTCACCGATCGAGAGGGGGTGGCGAGGTGGTTGAACATGAAAGCGATTCCTTTTCCACTGGAAATGCAATGATTTCCGTATAAAGTTTCACTTCGTGGGCAAGAAAAAGTAATCTCCAAAGTGTCTCAGACAGACACCCCCCCACCGCCCGCACTCTCCTGCTCCATGTGCGGACATTATTGGCAACTAAAAGGATATACTGGTAATTTGCTATGACCAACTGCATTCCTTCCTTCGCGACAGACAGGCCAGATTCTCATGGAATGAGCGAGAAAAAAAAAAGTTTCTGTATCATAATGCACAATCCTTGTTCGAGGACATGGTCCTCCTCTGCCTGTGATTTCAATTTGTATGGAGATCCTCTTCCATCACCTCGCTGCGCCCCACTCAAGATGCATTTAATTCGAGGGACAAAAGGAGGAGTCCCGCAGAGAACATACAAAAATCTACCCTTAAACACAGACCAGACCCCACAATGTGTCATACGCTGTGCTGCTGCTGCTTGCTGTGCTGTTGCCGCACTGCTTACTGGTGTATCCATGTAAATCTTCGGCACTCGTGGCGGTGTAAAGAGCAAGGAGGGGAAAAGAAGAAGAAAAAGAAAAGGCAAAACAACTTGTAAAACATCTGTTTCAACGCCCGCCTGTCGCACAGCGATACAGATACATTGTAGCTCTTTTTATTTTTCATTTCTGTTTACGAGTTGGACTCTTTCTTGTGTTCCGATTCTTCTTCTTTTTTTTTTTATTGGATTTTCTCGCTCGCCCCCACCCCCGCTCTCGATTTCAACCAAAAAAAACCTTGCGCTAGATTTTTGCAGAGAATCCAGCTAAAGTGAGAGTGGAGGACACCACAAGACAGGAAGAGTCTTTCGCCGAGTCCCTTTCTGGGCAATGGCAAATCAACAGCAAATCAGACTCGATTGAATTTTGAATCTGAGACGCACACTTTCAGCATTTCGATGAATAATGCAAAAGCGATCTGTTTTGAAACAGTTTTGATTGCATTTTGCAGCGCCGATCTCCGGCCGAACAAATGGTCGTGGTGCATATTGATACGAGCGCCTGAACCGGTTCCGTTCATTTTAATTTCCAGGGAATATACAAACGAACCACTGTCACTCCTAGGGGTGTGTGTGAGTGTGATTCAAAAGACGTAACATCGCTCGGCGTGTTGTTGTCGATCGATTTGTTTTCGCGCACGTAGAACTAAACGTTTTCCGGTTTCAGTTTTTATGGTTTTCGAATGTCGACTGCGTTAAATTTGGAATAAAATGACCTAATTTGTGGAGGATCACATTTATGATCCTGCTACTGTCGGAAGGAGTAAACAAAACTTATGAGAAATGGTCGTCAGCTTGAAGGGACTTGAGGGGTGCCTTTGAAAATGTGAGAATCTGAAAGAGTCAATGATTTTTGGTGCAGCTTGGGTGCCTCATCACATTTTACTGACTTCTCATGCAAACAGGGTCCGAAGTCTGAACTTTCGGGTGGAATGCCACAAGCTTGACCATCATTTCAGATCGGCAACTTTGATTGGTCATCTGTCAGTGGGTAAATTTGGTGAGAAAAAAACATATTTATGTGACGAGTACAAGGGATCCATCAGGACCTAAGTGAGAATTGGCTTTCGCGTCTACCCACGGACGTGTAGAATTTGAAATTATTTAAATATTTTGTAGACAGGGGTTGCGAATGTCTGGCATTTCTCTGGCGGTGAAACATCATTGAAATGTCCGTCGCTCGAGGCATTAATTTCTTATTCATATTTGGCATCACCACATAGCCACCGAGAGACATCATCACGTTGCTATTGAGTCGCATCACCACGTAGCCACTGAAAGGCATCACCACGTATCCACTGAGAAGAACGATTTTCTTGGTAGAAAAATACTAGTGTGCAACAATGGAAAACAAAGATTTAGTCTACGAAGTGTTGGAGTGCAAGTCTCGGGTCATGTAGTGGCAAAACTTGCTCAAAATCAGAAACAGACGAAGATAAACAAAACTGAAGACACAAGGTAACTGCACACATGGCTAGTAGTTCGCATTTGAAAATGAATAAAACCCGACAGTGCCCAGTGTCCAGAAAGTACTGCGGCTTTAATTCGTATGGCCTTATGTTCACGGCAAATGTGGACACAACACAGACAATAAACAAATTGCAGAAATCAACAAAAAAAAATCCCATCGAACCGTTGATACATTTGACGCATATGAAGCTTACATATTTGTATAGTGAGTACCTACTTATGTACAGCAACAGCGGAAGACGATATCATTTGAAGTAACAAAGAAACAACAGCAACAGTACGAAAAGAGACATCACGCAGAAGACTGAGACTAAATCTTGGAGACACTTCAGAGAAAACTGTGTCAAATGCCTTCAATCTTCACAAAAAAAACCCACAAAAATGTATTTAAAATACTAGCAATTGAGTTACCTGCAATTGTCGGCTACATTTGCATTGAAGAAGCAAGCAAATCAGCAGGAAACAGACAAGCCGACAGACGTTTGATGAACTAACAAGACACACTTGTGTTTGATGAACGATGAACATTCTTCTTGCAGTTCCGTCAAAAATTTCAAAACACACTTTTCACACCGAATTCCATCCATCCGCACATCATAAATTAAAATACACAAGCACGAACAATTTCCACAAAAAAAACTAATTTTCAAAACCAAAAAATTCGAACGAACAAAAAACACCAAGTTCACCGCACGTCATTTCTTCGGCACTACTGACGAATTGCACGCGTAAACATGTTTTGATTGGTTCTCAGCGGGAATTTATTTTGGCAGATGACATTTCCATGCACTGGCTGAGCAAGCATGCATAATCATGTCTGAATGGTCCTTTATGAGTGAGGGAATTTCAAATGTCTTGACAAGGGGAAATTTAGAATTCGGTAGTAGATTTTTTTAGACATGGAATTTTAGTTTTTGATCGCGGGGAATTTTTTCCGAAAACAACGAACAAATGTAAATTGATTGATTGCGATTGGGATGGAATTCAATTTTAATGCGTTTTTTAATGTACGTAAAGGCAGCGTCACGTATTCGTTGAGAGGATGATCTTTCATTCTGATCGGTAGGAGATGGAAGCACATAGCCACACTCGAACTGTGACTTCTAAAAGCATTTTACCTTGAACACAACATCGTGACAGACAAAATGATCACTTCAAAAGCAAACATCGTATTCCACGAATTCCCCGCTGAGTGCATTGCTTTTGGCAAGTAATCACAACTTCGACAGAAATTCGCTGACATTCATATGTCATCTGTCCTACTGGACGACGGGACTTCGTCGAAGCCTTCAACTCTTTGAACCCCGACGGGGAAAAAAAAAAGAAGCCACAAAACAAAAAAGTACTCAATATCCGGTCCAATAACCCATCCAAAAATGAATGAATGATTGAAAAATCTCAACACGGTCACTCTCCCGATTTCTGTATCATTACAGAGTAAACAATATACAAGTGAAATGCTTAAATAAACACCTTCTGTCTACACAGTCGGTCTAAAACAATGCCTCAAGGCGAGTGAAACTCCCTTCGCATCATCGCCACCTACGACTTATCACAACACAAACTCTCTCACCCTCACAAACGAATTGTATCTGTGTCGCTGTACAGCTCGCAAAAAAAAAAACGAAGAAAAAATAACGAAAAGCAATACGTATTCACCTGCCTTGGAAAGTACTACAACCCGAAATAATTATCTTCTTTCAACATTCTGATTCTAATGCATCACAGCAAGGTCGTTGCCCTCCGGCTGATTCATCGTTAAAAGCGCACACACAAAAAAAAAATACAAAAATAAGCAAACAAATACACCAACAGTGTACACACAGAGAGAGAAAGGAAAGAAAAACTTCCCCTGCGCTCCCCCGACCACCGGAAACTTATCCAAACAGATATCTAATTTTTGACACCTGTTTGTGTTTTTCACTTTTTCACCTTTTGTCTTTGGAGAGGGTGTCGTCGTTGCCCCCCGAAATTTTCATCTTTCAGCTGGGAAAACCATCAAACAGATGGTGATGCGAAAAAGTAAGCGTTTACGGAGGCACTTGGTGTGTGGCGATGGGACTCCCAGTCATCCTAATTGATTGCGTCCACACAAGACTACCTTCTCGATCATGCCACAACCGTCGCGATCTTCTGAAATGATGGATGCACAAAAGAAAAAAAAAAGAACGACGAAAATATTCACTCTTCTGTCTCAACACGAGAAGATAAATTAAATAAAGTGTGGACCCTGCCCATAAACGCTCGACACTGTGAACGTCTGCTGGTGGCCGAAGGATGAGAACAAAAATAAACTCCCGCAATCGACCACCCGGACAAACAGTCGAGAAAAATTACTTCATTTACACTCCATTAAGTGATAATTAACTTAATACGTGGTGCAAGTCATAAGCGGAGTCGCTACCGACATACAACTTCGTTCACAAAACTTCACAGCACAAACCGAGTGATGATCATGTCTGGGCACTTGTCGCTTAATTTGCTAATGCGCCACCGCAGCACAATTTTTATTGGCATTCCTAATAGTTTAAGCATAAATTTCTTTTGTTTTCGTTATGCACGTCTGCACGCTGAGGAAAGGACACACACACAGTGACACCTCATCCTCCTGTGCCATCAGTATCAGAAACAAAAACCAAAAGACCACCAAACACAGCAAACTGCTAATGTGTGCGGATCTGTGTGCTGTTTCAAGTCCTCTCTCATCCTGTGGGAGGACAACGACGAGGAGGAGGAGGATGGCCTCTCACACCGTGGCACAGAAACCACTAAAGTTGTTTAGTGAAAATGCAATTACAAAATTTAATTGTCTAAGTAATGAGTTGCAATTTAATTGCTTTTCTGTTGGGTGGGATCTCTCGTAGCCTCGTGGCTCGTACGTACGCGAGGGGGTTTGGCTCTGGTTATGGCCGAGGAGCATGGAATTGCTGATGGATGGGCTTGAAATGTAATTTCATTTTGATGAGATATGAATGAGCGGTGGTGGGGTGTACTGAACTGAAATGTACTGTCAGCAGCAAATACGGCTGTATGAATAAAGCTGGGGCATATCCGCTTGGACGGACTTCATATTGGGGATGTGGCCAAGATCGACTAAGTAACTCTGATCAGTGCATGAAATTCGACGCACGTTTTGAGCCGTTTTGTGGTGGAATTCCCAGCGATTTGCCGTCGGGTCTTCAGCGGTCAGCGAAGAAACAAAAACCGAAGCAGTTGAGTCTCGCTTTCAGACGACGACGGGAGAAAATCAGCTCGTACTGGACGTTATTTTTTCTCACAAAACGTATTTTTTCTTTAATTGCCACACAATCATTCATAAAATCTAGCCCTTGGCTAAGCCGAACCGAGGAAAATTAATGAAGTTCCACCACAAGCGACACAACTCGGCCGTATGCCACTTCAGCAATCACGCCTGAAGTCACGCACATCGAAACCATTACCCGATCAGCGAATAGACAAAAGAAATCAGGGTTTTCTTGTGTCGACACACAGCCATTTGAAGTCGCATTTGGTAGATTTGCGCAACACTTAAAGGGCTTTCCATCTAGCTATGGAACGCGTGATTCAGTTGATGAACACAAAAAAAAAAAAAGTTTCAAATATTTCATGGAAAATCACACAAGCAAATCGACGCACACACCATCCCGACACAATGGAGTAACCTTCACAGTTTCCTCCCCAAGCACCGTGACTCAAGAGTCAGCCCCAGCAACTGGCTAACAAGCCGGATATATTCTACCCACAATCCGGCAGCCCAAAAAGAACCTATGCGCAATTTAATTTCATGTCAAGTACGATGTGCGACACACCCATTCGACGAGACAAAAAAAAAAAAAAAAATCGACAGCCGACTATGGGATAAGTAAAAGGTAAGACCTGCATTAACTCAAACCACTAAATTACACCCCGCACAACAATGGCACAACTGACTCATTCGTCAAATTGACTCTCCCACCAGAAGTACTAAACTTAAACGTATCATAAACTATTTCGCCATACAGTATAACAATGGGCTGCCTAATTTTTTCCCTCTCTCTCTCTCTCTCTGTCGGGCGTGCAAGTTGCGTAAGTCTCATAAATTACAGTTAAGCATTTATTCCCCCTCCCCCCATCAGTATGTGTGTGCAGACGCAATAGAAATCACGTTTACGCACTTCACAAAAGCGCGACCCGAACAAAACGTCTATCTCTTCTCTGCGGCAGCAAGCAACACAAACACACTTGTGGTGATTGGGTGAATTTTCGAAACAGAAACCGAAAACCCCGGGCGTGCGGAGACGTATGAATTTTGGAAATGTTAACTCGAAAAGACATCGAGAGAGACGCGCGACGACGACGAGAGTGCCCACCTCAAGTTCCAAATTGTAGTGGCGCACTATGAAGGCGGAAAGTGAAAGTAGGCCTAGACCTAGATTCAGATCCCACCTGCGACCGGTATTCGATGCGAAAAGTCAATTCGTCAAAAAAGTACGCGAGATGATGGGATCAGAAATCTGACAGAATTGGTATCGAAGCGACTACAAGCTCAATTGCCCACTTGTGGCTCGCTGAGCGGACGGGCGGGCGGGCGTGCGTGTAAAGAAGTGAAAGCCAAGACTCTCCTCCTCTTCGATGGGTGGCTGCTGCTTGATGGCTCTAAAATTGTCCGCTGCTCTCAGGAGTGGAGGAAGGATGTTGCTGGTTCTGTTTTTTTTTTTTTTTTTCGAGGAATCACAACTCGCTTGTCGTGGGTAATTAAATGCCGATGCGATTGTTGTTAAACAGTACAAACTGCATGGATATCGCAATTATCATTATGACTGTCATCGTCACAACATTGCAGAACGAACATGAGGTGGGGCGTTGGGACGGTGGCAGCAACAGTAGCATCATCATCAGCGTATTAGATGCGGTCTGATTATTCGCTAATTCGCCTCTGTGTGCTGCTGCTTCTGAAGCAGATCTATTTGCCGAGATAGGCACATTTTTTGCTGCCAGTTGTTTCAGTTTCAGTTTTTTGTTTGATATCATATTAAATGGATATTAATGCGAATGGAGGGTGCGGAGCCGGTTACAATGTGTAGCCAGTAGCTGCAGCGATCATTTATTGCAGTGATTAATTTTGTTAAATAATTCAGTTAAGTTGTGTGTGGCGTTTTTTGTTGTCGTTTCTCTGTCGCGACACTGAATATGACGTGCCAACTAGAGGTTATCACGAGGCAGGAGCGCTCTAATCAACGACGTGTTGACTCTTAGAGTGCCAGTGCAGGGGTTGACTATGATTTCAGGGAAAGTTGTGAATTTGATTGCAATTCGATTGGATTTAGACGTCGTCAATGTTCTCTGGCCGATGGAAAGAGGAAGTCTGACTAATCATGAATTTGAGCTCACTTTGGTCACGTAGACGTCCCCGATTAAACTGGGGAACGATCGAAGGAGCAAACTTGACAAAATATGAAAAATGAACTCACTTTGATCACGCAGACGTCGTCGATTAGACCGGAGGACGTTCTGTGGTCGATCGAAAGAGAAAATCTGACTAAGCATGAAATTTAACTCACTTTGATCATTTAGACGTCGCCGATTAGACTGGAAGACGTTCTGTGGCCGATCGAAAGAGAAAATCTGCCTAAAAATGAAATGTAACCCACTTTCGTCATTTAAGGGTCGTCCCTTACAATGAGTGGCCTCGGAAAAGCTTCAAGATCAACACTGTGGCTGGTGGGACGACGCGGACCGACTATTTTGAAACAGAACTCCAGTCGGTCTTCAAGGTACCTAGTCCTTGTCGACAGGATACTTGACAAATTCAAGATGCCCATCAGCTCCACAAAAAGTTGAACAAAAAAACCATAAAATCTCACAAATTTCTGTTTCACTCCAAACGCCCACTCCCGTCTAACCACCTCAATCTCCAAAGCCAAACCTCTGTTGTTGCGAATTCAATAATATCCGACAAAGAATAAACACATCCACCTAAAACCCAAAACCCATCATCATGATAAGACAAGACAAGAAACTACATAATAAAAGTCAACCATTCATTCAAACAATCTACGAAATACCTATTTATTTCTTCACCACCCCCAAAACAGGCACACCACCGTGCCCCCAGCACCGCGACACTTTGAGAAACATTCGAAATACACAAAAAGAAATCCAACGAAACGAATGAAATTCCCTCATATCATTTTGACGGCCATTATATTGCATCAATAAACACACGTTAAACAATAACCATCCATCAGATACCCACCTCAGGCGCGCACACATTCACCAACTCTCTCTCTCTCTCTCTCTCGAACACAAAGCCACGAGCATACCCACGCACACATCCGCAATTAACCATGTCTCATGTAAGTACAGGCTGTCGCGGCAGTTTGCGATTCCCGATTCGACACTCTCTCGCCCTCAACAAAACAACACAAAATCTGTGCGCGCTTTTGGCTGGCCCTCTATGGCGTATTGGAAAAATCTATTCAAAGCCATCCACCCCCCTACCCGCCAGTGAAGAGAGCCACCACCAGGTAAGGCATTTCAGTTTTGTTCCTTTCTTCTGGTGAGTCCTCGTTTTTCTTTTTTTTTTTTTTGATTTTTTTGTGCCGTGTTCAAAAACCCAAACAAAACATTAATTTCCTACAAATACTCGGAAGAAAACATGCCGGAGAATAAGAACGACACACACAAACGCACGAAGCGTTGTCGCACACACATCCGCCAGCGATTACACATGTGAACAAGGTCCCTACACAGCAGCAGCAGCGGCAGCAGAGAGATACACGAATGAAAAGAATGAGTTGACGGGGGAAAAAAAACAAAAAAAAAGCTTTTCTGCATCTCACAGATACACCTCGAGTCGCGGCGACCACCGATGTGCGAGTGATGGTGAACGAAATACGTCATTAAGCGCACACTGGCAGCCATCTTTCTCACCTTTTCTCGTCCTCCCCTTTCTCGCCGGTCACCACCTCCACCAGAGCACACAGCCAGCCAGCCAGTGTGTGGCAGAAATTAGAGTTGTATGAAAAATTTTAAGGAAAATTTCATAACAACTGAATTAGCGGAACCAGAAAGCTCGCGTTCGCTCTTGCTCCAGCTCGCCCTGCCCCCAATAAAATCACGAAAAAAAAGGCACACACCTCACGACTCGTCAAGTTTAAGGTGCCATCACATTGTGGTGTTGGTGAACAGTCACCCTCCAAGGGGGTGGAGGCGGGACGGTCGGAGGGCACAAGAGAAAACGACGAAGCAGTACGAAACGAAACAACTTCCATGGCATGCCAATAGTTTTCTGTCTATGGCAAGTCTGGATTCTTTTTCGACTTACAAAGTGTTGCACAGAGGGCGGCCGTGTGACGTGACGCGGCGGGGGCGACGCCAGTTGGAGACAGAGAGAGAAGGAAAAAACAAAATACGTACAAGCGTAAGGCGAAAAAAAGTGGGCGCACGTTTCAATCTCATTAGGCTACGGTTAGTTTGGGTTAACGTGGAAAAGGTAAGACTGGAGTGGTCGTTCGTCGTGCTTCAAGTGTACTCACATTTTTTTTCTCTCATTTTTGGAGCACTGCCACCGTTTTACTTGAGCTGCGACACAAACTTGACACAGAAGCGTCGAAAGTGTGAGGTGGCATTAAAGTTTGTTGGTGAAGGAAAAAAAAAAGAAGTTTTGTGCGGGCCGTGTGTACCAGAGGAAGCCGTCAGGGAATGGGTTTTCAATTCTTTTTCTGCAGAGATCGGTGGCGAATTGGAGGAGGATGTGGATCGGATGTTGCAAGACGCGTCTCCTATTCAATGCCGAGCCACGAACAGACCGCCACCACAAACCATTCCGACTGAAAAATCCCGATCGACGACGTGGCTGCAAGCGGAACTCGGATATTTCCCACCACGTCAACGATTTGATTTAGCTTCAGGAACAAAGCACTTTATGACCCAGTAAATCGCTTGTTGAACGCGATAACAACAAGCAGCGCCCAACATGGGAAGCCTACCTACCACAACCCACATCGGCCATGATTCACTCAGTCAAACACAATCGAGACATGACTCACCAGCTAGAGCCGTGATCGACTCTATTCTGATGACGCGTGTGTCTTCAAGTCTCAACAAGTAAGTACTCGACATTGTCGAGTAGATCCTGTCAGGTTTCGCCGTCAAAATGAGATCAAAAAAGACAAAGCCATCGGAGTGCCTGACAACTTTCTAATACCTCAACTCGAAAAAGAACTGGTTATCCACGCGTTAGATTAGCAGCACACGCACGCGCGTCATCACAGCCACCCTCCAAGTCCGAGCTTTGATACAAAGCCGCAGCTAGAGTAGGACATACTTAAAATTGCAATTAACATAACATTTCTAATAGCTAAGTGAAAAGACACAACGCACCGAAACTTAAGTACACCATTAGCCCGGTCATAAAATTATTCATTAATATTCATGTATGCACTGCTAACAACAGTTTAAGTAGTCATTTTCCACAAAGGCACACAGCACCATCGATGCCGACACCACCACCCGCCGCCCCCATCAGGAGACAGAAGAAGGAGACTGGATTCACACAGAAATGAATTTGCATTCCAACAAATGTTTGTTCAGGCAAGACCTCACAAGATACATCATCATCATCATCATGGGCATGGGTCGCCCGCTGTCGCCGCCCGACCGGCCGTGTGTATGTGTGAAATGAAAATCATTCAAATTGTCACAACATAACCTTCCGATGGCGCCTAACCTGAGCACTTTTACTGCTCTCCGCTGTTTGTATCTGATGATGAACCAGACTATTGCTTTGTTGTTGTGGCCGTCTTATCTTGTGAACGCACAAAGATGTATAGGCGCACACGTAAGGAGATACTCCTTTTTTTCGTTGGAAACGTCTTTCGTTTCGATTATTATTGGTTGCAGTGATTTTTTTTTATTAGCTGCTCTCCTGCGCCGCGTTTTGCTGTTTGCTGGCAATGTGTTCGATATTTTTATGACAACCACTTTCAGGTTGTTCATATAGTTGTCACGGCCTGGCATGGCCGGAGAAATTTGCATTGTAAATGGAATGGATTCGGTGGGGGGATGTTCAGTCGAGAATGTTTTGTGAATACATTTTAGACTGGATCCAAAACAAAATGCTTGCTTTTTTAACGATTTTAGAATGTCACTAAAAGTGTGAACTTAGGCGGTGATCTTGTTTTGATTCAAGTTTGTGCAGAAATTTGGATCCGCGCCAAAGTTGAGTACCAACATTTGGATCAAATAAGCACCCAATTTTGGAACTAATTCGTAGAAAAAAGGACGCCAAGTTAGGCCCCCTGTTAGGGCGCCTATTAATTGGCCCACTATTAGGTTGGTGATGTTGTCCTACGTTTACTAATCGATTCTGATACTCTGGCATACCATTTGTCGACAACAGTGGTTAGTAAAGCAATTTTCAGCCTTTCCATGGCTCATCTTCCAACTGCCACAGCGACCCAATTCCAAATTTTAGATCGAATTAGTACAAGATAGAATTTCCGATCAAAATTGTACGAAAAATTTCCATCAGATTGATGCCAAAATTTGGATCAGAGACTGTCACAAAATTTGGATCAAGTTGGTAGCAAAATTTGTATCCAGCTGGTGGCAAAATGCGAGTCAAATCAGTGTCCAAATTTTGAAATAAAAGTAGGTTTTTTCTGAAATTCTAATCAAAATTGTACCAAAATTCGGATCATGCTTCATGGGGACTTTTTCATGACAAATTGTTAAACAATGCCGCCCACAAATCCACTCAAAAACCAAGAGACAAGTAAAAATTCAAAAAATTTCTGAAAAAAATCTATCGAAAATTCCTCCCGCGTGATGATGACCACAATGGGGTGGCTATTCCGTGTCTAGAAATTTTATTTTTCGAATGCCATCAATTTCGTGACTTTTTTGACTGAAAACTTTAATGGATTTTTTTGATTACGCACTAAAACTGTACGAAATTGTACTAATACAAAGCATAAGTCTTTTCAGCTCGGCATACTGATGATGTGCGAGATGATGGATGAGAGACTGGGCGGCGAACGTGGTTCGGCGTCGGAATGTGAGGAATTTTGAAAGCAACACTTCGTCATGAAGTTGATTGGAAAAATATCCGTTTTTTCTCGAAACTTTGAATGGCATTTGTGACTATCTACACAGGACTTGATGAGTTGAAAAAAACAATTGATTGGTTTGTAAGAAGACCCAATTTTTCTCCCAATTTACGTGTCAACATGAAGCCTTAAATTCCAACAAGAAATCTATTGTTTCCATTTGTACAACTCACAGGAGATAAAAAACAAATTAAAAATAACACGCAAACAGTCACTTAAACGAATTTACAATCAAATTATGCACAGAACTGGGCCCTCTTGAATGCAGGAACAGAATACATGGAACCCTACCACCTCCTGTAGTGCCCTGTGAACAAGCCTATAAGCAAACAAAAAAAAACGAAAAATACACAGCATAACGTCTGGACAGCAATCAACATGCTCGTTGTACAGACACTCATAGACTGAACTAAAATACAGAACGTTTATCCCATTAAACAGTACATTAACACCAATTCTTGGTGTTTTTTTTTTTTTTTTGCCCTGGTCTTGGCATTTATCAATTTGTTGGCCAACTATTAAAAATGTCACGTACAAACGGGGGAAAAAAAAAATACTTGTAGGCATGAGAAAAGCAAAACAAAACCACCGAGCCTCGGAACATTTGACAATTCATTTTGTGTTTAATGCCGTTTTTATGCGTCAACACAGCAATCTGCCGGATTGTTGCGAATAAGCCTGAGGTATGTGAAACATGCCCGATCGTGACATTGTAATGCATGTTTTTTTTTTTACGTTACGAGTGGTTAGTTCTTTTTGTTTAAATTAAATGTTACGTATTGTCAAGATGTCGTGATTGAGTCATTAAATGGCTTTGTTTGGTTATTCAGGCAATTTTAGTCGTCAACAATCGGCTTGAGGTGTGTCAATGCGATAAGCGATTGTATTGTATCTTTTTTGGAAAACAAAAGGTGCCCCTAATGAGGGCAGCATCGCCGAAAAACACAGCGTTTTCGAGATGTAGGCGATTTTTCAATAGAAACCGCCTTCTCCGAAACTTGTTCATACCTTCTAATGGTCGGAGCGGGATTGTTTAGGGCTCAGAAAGAACCGTATTTTCAGTCTCCTTAAAGCTCATTCCTTAGAAGAAGCTGCATCGCCGAAAAACGCACCGTTTTCGAGATGTAAACATTTTTTTTTAAATAAACCACTTTAAGGCCACCTTCTCTGACAGTTTTTCCTACATTCTACTAGTCGGAGCGGGAGTGATTAGGGTTTAGAGGAAGCGTCTTTTCATCCTCCATAAAGCTCATTCCTCAGAAGAAGCTGCATCGCCGAAAAACGCACCGTTTTCGAGATATAAGCGATTTTTCAATCGAAACCACTTTAAGGCCGCCTTTCCTTCTATTGGTCGGAGCGGGATTGTTTAGTGCTCAGAAGAAGCGTATTTTCAGTCTCCTTAAAGCCCATTCCTCAAAAGAAACAAACATCGCCGAAAAACACACCGTTTTCGAGATATAAGCGATTTTTCAATCGAAACCACTTTAAGGCCGCCTTTCCTTCTATTGGTCGGAGCGGGATTGTTTAGTGCTCAGAAGAAGCGTATTTTCAGTCTCCTTAAAGCCCATTCCTCAAAAGAAGCTGCATCGCCGAAAACACACCGTTTTCGAGATATAAGCGATTTTTCAAGATCAACCACTTTAAGGCCACCCTCTCCGACACTTGCTCCTACCTTCTATAGGTCGGAACGGGATTGTTGGGGCTCAAAAGAAGCGTCTTTTCATTCACAATAAAGCTCACTCCTCAGAAGAAGCTGCATCGCCGAAAAACGCGCCGTTTTCGACACAATTTAGCAACATTCTGAGAATAATCAATGAATTGAATCTGGTTTTTTTTTAGCACTCACCCTGCATTTTCGGCTGCAGCAATTGACATGTGGGGCTCATCTGTTAGCTGCAGCGTAGATGGGCCCTGTGGAGGCGCTTGGGGAGCAGGAGGCCGCTCCGTGGTCGCTGTAACGCCAGCCACCTGAAAAGACACAACAAAAAAAAAAAAAACAAATCAAAATCACATTAATCCCAATCGACGTTATAAACCTAAACACACAGACAAAAAATACAAAAAAAGGTACGTCTTACAAAAAAAAAACAACCGACATGAAACATAAAAATTCAGAAATTAAAATATCAAATGACATGAGAGGAATACAGCCGCCGTTCGCCCGCTGACAACAACGTCAACGACGTCAGCACCGCTATCGAATGTGTCTCTGCCATCATTACCACCATCTACGAAAGGGAAGAGATGATGTATCTCTAGCTACTCCAACTGTCTTTGGCTGCGCTTGTCCGCGTCCGCCTGCCAACTTGCCATCAAGTTTACAAAGTATTCTAGCGACGCACATTAACTAAGTAAATATATGTATGTATGCATAGATAGACGACAGAGGGCCGCCTTTGCGGATGGGGATGTGAAAAAGATTGGCTGCCCCTTAAGGCGGTTTCTTCAAAAAACAAAAAAAAATAAGTGCAAAAAAAAAAACAAAAAATAAACAAAATTTTGGCGTTGTTGTTGCTGGTGAATTTTGTATGCGACACCATAATGGTTTGTGTCCCCCGAAAAAATCTACCCATCTGTGAAAATTAATTTCGACGTTTTTCGTTGGCGTTTTATTTTCATTTTTAGCAGATTTCTTCGTTTTTTTCTTTCTTCTTCTCTTTTTTTTTGTGTGCCCTTGTTGTGTGCTGTTGTGCTCATCGTCGCTGTTTTGCAGTTCTTTTCTTGGCTTTTAGTTAAGAGGATGCTCTTCATGCTCAACCATTCATTTATTGACAGGCAGGCATCTCGTGGCATAAACCAAGTGGCAATCATACACGTACACACACGGGCATACCGGGCCTACACGTATAATGCACTCATATTTGTTGGAAATTGAATTGAAAAATGAAGAGGTGCCAGATGAAGATGACGACGAAAGAGAGAGAGAGTGAGAGAAAATATGATGAAGGCGCACATAACAAAATTGAAGCTCATTGCGCGCTTCAAGATTACTTTCATCACACTTTCATGCACTTGCCCGCCGTTTTCTTTTTTCTTTCTCTATGAAGTTCCTGTGTGTGTGTATATGCAGCGGGAAAGACAAAAACAAAAGGAGGCAAGTGGTACCCCCCCCCCCCCCCCCCTCGAGGAGGCACACACAATTACTTCCCCAGCAAAGGGAAGCACGTAAGTACACATGAAGGGCGAGTGTGGAGGATCACCCTCCAAGCTTATGTAAGAGAAGCCAGAAGTATCTCAAAGATACAACACACGGACTATTAAACAATTTAAAGTGACGACTTTAAAACAGATCCACAGATTCACATTTCACTCCCTCTCGAGCATAGGGGTTCGAGGTGAGGATCCCATCTGTTTTCGACGACGGGGGGGTGGTGGCGTGAAAAATAGTTCATACGGGCACATGAGTGGAAGATAGAGTCCTTTGATGTTTGCTGCCACTTGGCATGTGCGGTTTCCTTCGGTTTGACAATTTCTGATCCGTTTCAGCGAGCGTGTAATGATTCTCAGTGCCTGTGTTTGGTTTACCATGACGTGACGTTTACAAACACAGGCAATTACCGATTGCACACGGAGAGATAGAAGGATGGAGGACGTATTACATTCTGTGGGTTTGTTTGACTACCATAGTGTGAAGATGGCTAGGATAGGGGTTGAGGAAGGTGAGTGCCATTTTGGGGAGGCTTTTGATTGATTTCAGCTGTCTTTGGAGATGGCTAGGGTGAGGCAGTCCTTGGGTTGGAAGACTGTGCAACAAAAAGAGGACTAGAAACCCCAAATCTTCGGTTTGAATGACAACATTTCGAAGGCTGCGCCACAAGTGAATCCTGCACATGCACCGACCGCATGATTTGATTACAATTTTACGCCATTTTGAATAAATTGGCGTAGAAGTGCCACAAGTGAATCCTGCACCTGCACCGACTTCAAGATTTGATCACAATTCAACGCCATTTTGAATGAATTGTGCACAAAATAAGTTGTTTCATGTCAATTCAGAATCAACACGAGATAACAATGAGATTATCGCATGCCCTCGAACAAAGGGTTAACATCAGCTCTGGACAAGTCCACATTTCAGGCATTCCAAGATTCAAAATTAATTGCCTGCCAGCTGATGAATACACGATGACAGATAATCAGTTTTCCCAAGGAAATCGGTGACGAATCGCTTGTTGACAAATGTTCACAAGGGTCACTGCTGGCATTCCATTCTCAAACAACAAACGCTCGTAGCTCGCATCAACAACATCGTCGCCTAAACTCCATTAAAACTGAGTTGGATAATTCGACGACACGGTACAATCTCCAACCTACCACAATCTCAATTATCAGCTTCAACCGAGCAAAACAACAGAGAAAAAAAAAAGATATGCATAAATACAGCCTCCAAAATATGAGTGTATCTAGCGAATTAAATCTCAGCATGGAAAGCAGGCAGGCCTAAAACCTCACCCGCTGACTCGTACAACTCCCAACTTCACTATTACTCACTTCGAAAATTTTCCATCCAAAAAATAAATAACAAAAATTAACAAGACATCCGTATGATTGCCTTCAGATACTTTTTATAAACGAGGTCAGGTTTATCATTCTCTTTTTTTCTGCTGCGCTGCTTTCGTTCGTACGCTCTCTTGAACAGTGTGAACAGGGAAGTACAGAACCTTGTTCGGTTGGTCGTTCAATTTATTTTTTTTGTCTTTTAGTGCAAATTGAGTTGGCGTTTTCTGTGACGGGACGACGGTAATAATTACATTATGTGTGTACTCACTTCACTAAATTCACAAGTGAATATTACGTACGGATACGCCGACGACGATATACACACACGATAATCTATGAAAGCAAATCCGTCGTTCATAGAACTCTCTGATGGATGGATGAATCGGCGGTCGGTCGTTCGTTGGTCGGGGTTCTGGTTAACTTGCGCCGTTCTTGACTTGTTCACGAACATTTGCGATCGCAGCGCTGTGTTTGTGTGTGTTGGCCCATTGTTGTCGTCATTCGTTCTGCTGTTCGTCAAAAATGTGCTGTTGGTGTGTGCAAATTTATAACGGTAAAGAAATAAGTTAAGAATGGGTGGAGAGACCAACAAAAAAAAAAGAAAAAAAGACCAAGTTATGAATAATCACTTTTGTATATAATCGTTAGCAACAAAAATCAGCTTGGCCATCTGAGAGAGATTCACGCAATGCATGGGGGCGGGTGGAGACGAGGGAGAAGACATCAAAAAGTCCAAGTTTAGACGAGAGAAAAAGTAGTCACGACGACGACGACGACGACGACTCGAATGCAAATTCATTTGTTCGCGTGGCAAACTCAAACGAAAAGAAGTCACAAATTCACTTCTTCTCGGTTGTACTTCTTTTTTTTGTTTTTGTTGCACTCGCCCTCGCTACAGATACATCGTGTAAAGATACATATCTGCTGGATGGATATCCCAATTGTGCATGCATTATTATTAAGTATAACGTGTTGTTGTGATGTTTTCTTGTTTCTTTCCTCTTTTTTTTTTTTTTTGTGCCGAAGAGAAATATGTGCACGGCACTGGTTACAACGTAAAGAGAGATACATTATCTACCAAATGAGCATAATTTTCCTTTTGGATTGCCCCGTTTGGCTGTAGAGTTGGTGGTGGTGCTGAGCTGGCTGCGATTGTGATGTGATGTACACGCCAATGCAATGGTGTTGCATTTAATTTGACGTGTGTTTTATTTTATTTTTATTTATATGCTTCTTGTCATTTGCTTGGTTACTTCTTTTTTCCTTTTCTCTTCTCTCTTATTGCATGGTTGTTGTTGCTGGTGTTGTTGTTTTGTGTGCATTACAACTGCACTCTGTGCGAGAGATTGAGGTGGCAAAGGAACAAAAAAAAGAAGAAAAAAACTTGCATTCATGGTCGTAGCCGGCAAATTGCTGTTGCATTCCTTTTTCGCTTTTGCTGAGAGTGGATGAAGAAGCCGATGCATGCCTACTACTAGTGGATGTGCTGTCTTAATGGTATTCTCTCTTTAGAAAATACATTCGTTTTGACTGCTTTTTTTTTTGCAATTTTGTGCGCAGTCAGCTGTGACGGATGAATGCCAAGTTTATCTCAACTTTTGTGAATTGCAATTGAAATTGCAGAATTGAGATGAGAGAGAGAGAGAGAGATTGATATAGAGGAGGACGTGTTGTTGTGAGGGATTATGGAGGAATTGTACAAATTAATTGATCGGAGTTGGGATGTGTTTTAATTATGTTATGCTGATGTGTGCGTGGCCAAGGTGAGTGTCAGTTTATGTGGCATGGAAATGTGTTAAGTAGAACTGCATTTTTTAGAGAATAGAAATCGAAAAGACAAAAGATTCGGTACGGGATTCATTTAAAGACAAACCATGTGTCTGATGAGGCTTCTGATTGGCAACATCTCGAGATCTAGAAGCGAAAGCTATTGTCAATCGTCGCTCTTCGGCCACAGAGCTACCGGAAACTAGGATCGATCAAGCGCCAGTAGGGTGTAGTTGGGTTACCACGCGGATCTAGCCGATTCTCATCATCTTCTGAACCGCTAAAGGCATCTTTTGATCCACTAATGGAGTTGCGAGGATAAAACGCACTAGAGATCTCTAGGCCAATCGATCCTCTGCCATCCACTCTACCGCATTAGGAGTTATGCAACCGAATGAGATTTTGGGCTTGGTCCAACCACCTCGTCATGGGTCTGCAAAGCGGTCGCCTGCCTGATGGAGCCGCATTTAAGGCACGCCTCTGAAGTCGTGATGACGGGGACATTCCATCCTGTTCCACAAAATAGTTGGAACATTCGAGAAAGGCGATGAAGATGGCTGACACTCATACTGCTCACTTCGGCCAGGCTTTTGAAGAAGTGAGCCGATAACTTGAAGGGCCCTACAATGGAAGTGAAGGTAAACAATAGTTTCCCCGTTTCAGCCGGAAGTCGTTGAAGGCCAGACTCGATCTAAAGGTTCAGTGCCCAATGATGCCGCTGATAAGAGTCTTGCCTGCTCATTCTGAGTTATCGTCTGGTATTAAGAGTTGACCCTAATCCATCGACGATTGGTAGAGACAGTCATGGGTGGCAGATCTCAACCTATCCAGAATTTCGTAAGCCTGACATTCAGTGTAAGGCGAAAATGTCCTCCTTTTAGACCCATCGGTCGTGACTAGGCGAGTAACAGCGTGTCCAGGATCCCATGAAACAGATGTGATGTGGGTTGAAATGAAGTCTTAACATCCTAATCCCAAGACTAAAGCCACTGAATGGCATCTGTAGTGACCAAAAGATCCGTAACAGGAAACTCAGTAAGGTCCACGGAAGATCCAGGTTTGCAAAGCCGGATAATGACAGCAAAATGGACCAAAAGTGGTCGAAGTGGAGCTTGGCTTATGCACAATAAGCAAACAGTCACCCTAACTACCTAGTTACCAACTGAACATCCAGACTAAGCTTGCTATTGCCCTGCTACAGTCCATTTCGAACAAAAAAAAATGAAAAAAAAAAGCAAACACTCCCGTGGCGCTTAGATTCCACTTATGCTGCAACCAGTAAAGTCTGCCGCTCCGGTGGACGATTGACTGAAGCAGAAGAACCCACCAAAAGAGGAAAAAACACCGCACGCAAGGAGCGAGAATTGCGTCCCTACAAAAGAGCTACTCTCTCCTCCTTGCGACTTCGAATTGGGAAAGCGGACGGTCGTCGGATCCACTCCAGTCTTTGGATTTCGATAATACACATCTAAACACGTAACCACAGGTGTGCACAGGTCGTAGGTACGCCTAGTTGGGCCGCTGTGGCAGTTGGAAGATGAGCCATGGAAAGGCTCCAAAATCCTTACTATACACTGTACATTTTTTTAGGTGAAAAATTCGATGTCGTCGGATCCACTCCAGTCTTTGGATTTCGTTAATACACATCTCAACACATAACCACACGTGCGCACAGGTCGTAGGTACGCCTAGTTGGGCCGCTGTGGCAGTTGGAAGATGAGCATGGAAAGGCTCCAAAATCCTTACTATACACTGTACATTTTTTTAGGTGAAAAATTCGATGTCGTCGGATCCACTCCAGTCTTTGGATTTCGTTAATACACATCTCAACACATAACCACACGTGCGCACAGGTCGTAGGTACGCCTAGTTGGGCCGCTGTGGCAGTTGGAAGATGAGCATGGAAAGGCTCCAAAATCCTTACTATACACTGTACATTTTTTTAGGTGAAAAATTCGATGTCGTCGGATCCACTCCAGTCTTTGGATTTCGTTAATACACATCTCAACACATAACCACACGTGCGCACAGGTCGTAGGTACGCCTAGTTGGGCCGCTGTGGCAGTTGGAAGATGAGCATGGAAAGGCTCCAAAATCCTTACTATACACTGTACATTTTTTTAGGTGAAAAATTCGATGTCGTCGGATCCACTCCAGTCTTTGGATTTCGTTAATACACATCTCAACACATAACCACACGTGCGCACAGGTCGTAGGTACGCCTAGTTGGGCCGCTGTGGCAGTTGGAAGATGAGCATGGAAAGGCTCCAAAATCCTTACTATACACTGTACATTTTTTTAGGTGAAAAATTCGATGTCGTCGGATCCACTCCAGTCTTTGGATTTCGTTAATACACATCTCAACACATAACCACACGTGCGCACAGGTCGTAGGTACGCCTAGTTGGGCCGCTGTGGCAGTTGGAAGATGAGCATGGAAAGGCTCCAAAATCCTTACTATACACTGTACATTTTTTTTAGGTGAAAAATTCGATGTCGTCGGATCCACTCCAGTCTTTGGATTTCGTTAATACACATCTCAACACATAACCACAGGTGCGCACAGGTCGTAGGTACGCCTAGTACGCCTAGTACGCCTAGTTGGGCCGCTGTGGCAGTTGGAAGATGAGCCATGGAAAGGCTCCAAAATCCTTACTATACACTGTACATTTTTTTAGGTGAAAAATTCGATGTCGTTGGATCCACTGCAGTCTTTGGATTTCGTTAAAACACATCTCAACACATAACCACAGGTTATGACAGCTTGGTATGACCGTCGTAGAGTGGAAAAGACTGCGGTCGAGAAGAATTTTGCTTTCTCAAAAAGCCAAGTCTAAGTCGCCCAACCAGCCTCGTTCTACTCCCCAACAAATTTCCACTTCACTTCAAATGTATTCCGTACCAAAAGCAATTCAGAAAAACACCCACATTCTATTATCAGACGAACATCATTACCAAAGCGATGCAAACCATAAATATTTATATAAAAAAAAAAAAGAATAAATGTAGGATGTCCGAATTTCATACACTTTTTATGAGAATTAAATGAGTAATAGAACACTCGAGAAATCATTTTTCCTCTTTTTTTTTGCTATTAAACCATCACCATCATAGGCTCCTTGGCTTATTTTATTACCACTTTCTTGATGTTTCAATTTCCATCAACCCCCTCCCCATTGACATTATCATCGTGTCCACTTGATGAATTATTCATGAAAAACCCCAAAAAGAATACCAGAAGAAGATCAAAATAAAAACAACAAACACGGGAGAACCAGAAAAAAACACAAAAAAAAAAAACCAAATCAAAAATGTGATGTTCAAAGACAAAACTTTGAAGACCACAATCACATCGGCCACATTCGAACACGCAAATTCTCAACATTTGTACATTTCGTGTTCAATTCGATTTTTGTGCGAGCGCGCGCTACTCTGCTCTGCGTTCTGTATGCGATAAAGATTTCTGTTAAAGATACTTTACTCGATGGATGTTATCTTCAAATTCAATCTATTTGTTTGTTTACTGTTCAACGAAGCATTTGAAATGTTAATTGACTACTACATTACAATTTAGTCTTGTTGTTCTTGACTGGGGATATCTTTGTTACTCGTGCTTTTCTTTTTTTTTCTTTTTTGTATTCTTTGTGCTTACGTTCAACTATTTACTTCTCAGTTGCTTGTGTCTATTTGCTTTTTCTGTAAGGGAATAGAGTGGCAGGCAGACAGAGAGAGAGAGAGAGAGAGAGAGAGCGAGAGAGAGATAGAATTAAAACAAACAAATTTGAGGAATAAAAAATTAATTCAAATATTCAAATTTTGTCAAGTCGTTTTTTGATTTGTGTTGTTTTCTTTGTTTTTTTTTTTTTTTTTTTGTCAAAAGGGAAACACAGATGAATATCTTTATCGGCGGATTTATTTCACTGTGCTTCCTCCTCTCGCCTGTAATCCGACTGAAGCATGTTCTCTCGAGTGTTTACAGTGGCTGAGGCACGGATTGCAAAATGTCTCTAAGTCCATTGAACATGCCGGGGATTATCGTTGCCGTGATAGGAGATTCAATATCGTTGTGCGTCTTCAATCTGATCACGTGAAGTGAGTTGTAATTTTCTCAAAGGCTCCCAACAAAATGGGGACTAAGCGAAATATTTGCATGAACAAACTCGGAGTGCGAGGCGGGGGAGTTGATCTGAGAAGAATTCACAAATCAAACCGATAACTCATAGCGAACAGAGTGGAAATCACAACGCCGGCAAAATAAATAAGTTCCACATGACTGACAATTTCCTCTTCATATGAAGCACACAAAAAATAGAGAAAAAAAAAAGCAAAAAGAAAACCACAACACACGAAAAATTACGTAAGTATGAGACATTAAAAAAAGAGTCTAAGAAAAATAAAAATAAATAGACGTTCGTACATATGTGTGTCTTCAGTTGGACTTCAGTATGTTTAGCGAAATATCTTTGCTTAGTCAGCAGCGCATCTCATTTTCGGTATTTCGTGCCTGATATTCTGTTTATATCAGCACTCTTGATAGTCAAACATTCAGATTCACCACTCACTTTCGCATATAAAAATCCATAAAATTCACTTTAATATCCTCATTTACTTCTTCCTTTTGTTTATTTGCTTTTTTTTTTTTTTTGTATTAATATTTTCAAATGGTAATGAAGAAGAACGCGTCTCTCCTCCGCACAACGACTCTATGACTATATTCTGACCATGATAAAAATATCATAAAAAAGATACATTCTTAGTTGTTGTTTTTTTTTTTTTCTCTTCTTTCTGTTTTGTTTTGTTTTCATTGGTTTTTGTTCTGCTTGAGGTTTTATAATAGTTTTATGGCTCATTACGAGCGGATAGTCTGAGAGACTAAGGTTCTTAAAAGAAATTCGATGTTCGATGTCGTCGGATCCACTCCAGTCTTTGGATTTCGTTAATACACATCTCAACACATAACCACACGTGCGCACAGGTCGTAGGTACGCCTAGTTGGGCCGCTGTGGCAGTTGGAAGATGAGCATGGAAAGGCTCCAAAATCCTTACTATACACTGTACATTTTTTTAGGTGAAAAATTCGATGTCGTCGGATCCACTCCAGTCTTTGGATTTCGTTAATACACATCTCAACACATAACCACACGTGCGCACAGGTCGTAGGTACGCCTAGTTGGGCCGCTGTGGCAGTTGGAAGATGAGCATGGAAAGGCTCCAAAATCCTTACTATACACTGTACATTTTTTTAGGTGAAAAATTCGATGTCGTCGGATCCACTCCAGTCTTTGGATTTCGTTAATACACATCTCAACACATAACCACACGTGCGCACAGGTCGTAGGTACGCCTAGTTGGGCCGCTGTGGCAGTTGGAAGATGAGCATGGAAAGGCTCCAAAATCCTTACTATACACTGTACATTTTTTTAGGTGAAAAATTCGATGTCGTCGGATCCACTCCAGTCTTTGGATTTCGTTAATACACATCTCAACACATAACCACACGTGCGCACAGGTCGTAGGTACGCCTAGTTGGGCCGCTGTGGCAGTTGGAAGATGAGCATGGAAAGGCTCCAAAATCCTTACTATACACTGTACATTTTTTTTAGGTGAAAAATTCGATGTCGTCGGATCCACTCCAGTCTTTGGATTTCGTTAATACACATCTCAACACATAACCACAGGTGCGCACAGGTCGTAGGTACGCCTAGTACGCCTAGTACGCCTAGTTGGGCCGCTGTGGCAGTTGGAAGATGAGCCATGGAAAGGCTCCAAAATCCTTACTATACACTGTACATTTTTTTAGGTGAAAAATTCGATGTCGTTGGATCCACTGCAGTCTTTGGATTTCGTTAAAACACATCTCAACACATAACCACAGGTTATGACAGCTTGGTATGACCGTCGTAGAGTGGAAAAGACTGCGGTCGAGAAGAATTTTGCTTTCTCAAAAAGCCAAGTCTAAGTCGCCCAACCAGCCTCGTTCTACTCCCCAACAAATTTCCACTTCACTTCAAATGTATTCCGTACCAAAAGCAATTCAGAAAAACACCCACATTCTATTATCAGACGAACATCATTACCAAAGCGATGCAAACCATAAATATTTATATAAAAAAAAAAAAGAATAAATGTAGGATGTCCGAATTTCATACACTTTTTATGAGAATTAAATGAGTAATAGAACACTCGAGAAATCATTTTTCCTCTTTTTTTTTGCTATTAAACCATCACCATCATAGGCTCCTTGGCTTATTTTATTACCACTTTCTTGATGTTTCAATTTCCATCAACCCCCTCCCCATTGACATTATCATCGTGTCCACTTGATGAATTATTCATGAAAAACCCCAAAAAGAATACCAGAAGAAGATCAAAATAAAAACAACAAACACGGGAGAACCAGAAAAAAACACAAAAAAAAAAAACCAAATCAAAAATGTGATGTTCAAAGACAAAACTTTGAAGACCACAATCACATCGGCCACATTCGAACACGCAAATTCTCAACATTTGTACATTTCGTGTTCAATTCGATTTTTGTGCGAGCGCGCGCTACTCTGCTCTGCGTTCTGTATGCGATAAAGATTTCTGTTAAAGATACTTTACTCGATGGATGTTATCTTCAAATTCAATCTATTTGTTTGTTTACTGTTCAACGAAGCATTTGAAATGTTAATTGACTACTACATTACAATTTAGTCTTGTTGTTCTTGACTGGGGATATCTTTGTTACTCGTGCTTTTCTTTTTTTTTCTTTTTTGTATTCTTTGTGCTTACGTTCAACTATTTACTTCTCAGTTGCTTGTGTCTATTTGCTTTTTCTGTAAGGGAATAGAGTGGCAGGCAGACAGAGAGAGAGAGAGAGAGAGAGAGAGCGAGAGAGAGATAGAATTAAAACAAACAAATTTGAGGAATAAAAAATTAATTCAAATATTCAAATTTTGTCAAGTCGTTTTTTGATTTGTGTTGTTTTCTTTGTTTTTTTTTTTTTTTTTTGTCAAAAGGGAAACACAGATGAATATCTTTATCGGCGGATTTATTTCACTGTGCTTCCTCCTCTCGCCTGTAATCCGACTGAAGCATGTTCTCTCGAGTGTTTACAGTGGCTGAGGCACGGATTGCAAAATGTCTCTAAGTCCATTGAACATGCCGGGGATTATCGTTGCCGTGATAGGAGATTCAATATCGTTGTGCGTCTTCAATCTGATCACGTGAAGTGAGTTGTAATTTTCTCAAAGGCTCCCAACAAAATGGGGACTAAGCGAAATATTTGCATGAACAAACTCGGAGTGCGAGGCGGGGGAGTTGATCTGAGAAGAATTCACAAATCAAACCGATAACTCATAGCGAACAGAGTGGAAATCACAACGCCGGCAAAATAAATAAGTTCCACATGACTGACAATTTCCTCTTCATATGAAGCACACAAAAAATAGAGAAAAAAAAAAGCAAAAAGAAAACCACAACACACGAAAAATTACGTAAGTATGAGACATTAAAAAAAGAGTCTAAGAAAAATAAAAATAAATAGACGTTCGTACATATGTGTGTCTTCAGTTGGACTTCAGTATGTTTAGCGAAATATCTTTGCTTAGTCAGCAGCGCATCTCATTTTCGGTATTTCGTGCCTGATATTCTGTTTATATCAGCACTCTTGATAGTCAAACATTCAGATTCACCACTCACTTTCGCATATAAAAATCCATAAAATTCACTTTAATATCCTCATTTACTTCTTCCTTTTGTTTATTTGCTTTTTTTTTTTTTTTGTATTAATATTTTCAAATGGTAATGAAGAAGAACGCGTCTCTCCTCCGCACAACGACTCTATGACTATATTCTGACCATGATAAAAATATCATAAAAAAGATACATTCTTAGTTGTTGTTTTTTTTTTTTTCTCTTCTTTCTGTTTTGTTTTGTTTTCATTGGTTTTTGTTCTGCTTGAGGTTTTATAATAGTTTTATGGCTCATTACGAGCGGATAGTCTGAGAGACTAAGGTTCTTAAAAGAAATCCATTTAAATTTTGAATGCTGGCTTATGTCACACATGTAATACACGCGAATTGACGATGCGTACTAAACAAAAAAAAAAAACAACAGAAAAAAATAATGAAAGACCAACGAAGCAACAAACATTTGTTTTCTTTTAATGATTTTCAATGAAAGCTACATGCTGTGCTTCATAAACAAGAAAAGAAAAAAAAATATATACATTATGGAAGATGGAAAAATGTATTCATTAATTGCCAAAAACAATGATTAATGACCTTAAAAATGTTGCCCCACTGTTGGTGGTGTTGTATTTTAAGATTAGTATGCACATCCATTCGTTCGAGTGTCGACGAAAAACCCCGTCAAGTTTACAATTATGTGTGCTCACATAAATTTCATAAAAACTGATAAATGAATGAGCCTGAGTGCGCGGAGGAGATCGATGGAAATTGAAGAATTTCCGAAACCAACAGATATCATTGGCGTTTGTCGAAATTAGATGATGGTCGCCGGGGGATTGACACATTCCACAAGGCAAGAGGTATGGGAAATGGCATGCCACAGGGTTACCATTTATGCACGCAACTTTTTCCAAAAGCGAATATCATCCCATTCTGAAGATCCTAATGAACATTTCTCATTAGACCAGCAGACAGAACCAACATCAAGGATAAACCACAAGCAAATCACCAACTAGGATGCAATAAATCGTGGGTTCCCTACATTCAATTTAGAAGCCCAGCAAATCACACTCATTCTTGTATTCACTCCCTCTCACATTCGCAGAAACGAATAAAGAGAGACCTCCAACAACAACCAACGTAATCACGGAAGAAATTCATAAATCTCCTCCCATCGACGTCCACACACGGCACAGCACAGCAAACCGCAACCAACAGGCAGTGTAAGCGGACAACGATTGCATTTTAAGTGAGAAGATGCGCCAAAGCTTAGAACTCTTCCTCCATGTGCCCCCCTACCACGGACACACAAGAAGACAGCCCAAAAGAGAAGTTTGGCCAACAACAAGAACAAGAAGAAACAACTCAATTTGCTCGAGTCGCCGGTCTTAACTCGCGACTGTTACAGCATAAGATGCGCGAGAGCGCGCACAAGTGAATGCTGTGCATACATATATTTTCTGCTGCACATTTTACCGTTAGTATAATGGTTAAATCACCGTTTAGTATTCACTTAAGGCCCAGACAAACGAAAGACTGGGTTGGAAAAAGAAGTGCTAACTATGTGCGCCCTGCATGAGCCCACCGCCACCGCCTCAGCGAGAATTTTCGCCCAAAGGCACACTTGGTATCTGCATACAAAATTGAGCCCTCTATCCCTTCCACCAACAGAGTCATCATCATCATCAAGTGAAGAGGAAGGTCTCACCACGACCACGGCATCTTCTACCACCAGTTGATGTGTTCACGACGATGATGATGATGATGGTGGCGGGTTTTCACGCAAAAGAACCGATGTATCTGCGCGCACAATGCGCCACCAAAATGTAGTTGTAGCTAGCCATTACCGAAGCATAGAACCGCTAGGTATTTAGCGTTATTCTTCGGTCTTTCCCATCTATTCACATTCTCGACGGATGTACGTAGCCAATTCAAGACGGTAGACGATGGTTGTACCCGCCGTCGACCACGAACCGCCGTGTGTTTGTGCAATGCAAACGCAAGAGGAGAGAACCCCACACAAAGGCCGTGTGTAGCGTGTGTGCATTTTTAATCGTGAAAAGCAGCAGAAATACACGTCGCACTGTGACGATGTGATGATAGTAGAAAAACGGTTTTAGCTTTACTTTAGGAGTATCTATTCATCTACATACATACAGAATGATATGCATACTAAGCGGTTCATTACAGGTTTGCAGTTGTGCCTTCACTCTATTCCATTGAGGTAATTTGTCGTAATATTTTCTTTTTTTTTTTTTCTCTCTCTCCTCCATCGTGTCTGAATAAATAGATGCGCGGAGTGGTGGGCAGTGACGGTGCTGCGCATGGCAGATTGACTTACGCAGAATAAATGTATTCGCCGCTGCAGTCAATGAATATGAATTCAAGTATTTCATTGTTGCCAAGTGAGGAGGACGTGCGGTGTTGAGAAATCAGATCCGAAAATAGAAGAAGAAGGGAAAAAATGCTCAGTCGGCAGAAAGGTGTACACATCAACCGCTTACCTGAGGGATGTCCGGCTGGTGACATATGCTCAACCATTCGATTTCATTAATTGAATTAAAAACCACTCAAATTTATCATTCAATCTGTCAGCCGGAGTCGTGTAATTCCCAAGTGAAAAGCACAAACTAATCACCACCACCACATGGCACGGGATCATACATGTCTCTCTCTCCCCCTTGAATCAGACGGAGAGTGAAAAAAAACATCCATTGGTTGTATCCCACTGCGATTAACAAAGTATCGTTTAGCAGAAAGCCAATGAAAAGGAGGACAACAAAAGAAAACAAATAATTTTAAATGCAAATTTGAGAACTATAATAAATCAACAGCAACTAAGAGGGCAACACTACGAAAGCCTCCCGTCGTGACACTGATCTTTATCATTCCATGATTTAACACTCAAAGCAGCACCACCAAACCAGTGTGCGTCTGAAGTTGGCGTCTCTTCATTTCACACCGTCCCTCCCCCCTATATCACTAACCCACCACCTACCACCCTAATGGTCACCCGCCTCACATTTGTGCTCTTTTTGTTGTCGAAACACGTGCGAAAATTAAAATTTCAATTTACACTTCAACTAGAACGACGAGACGCACGCACGACTTACTTCTATTTATTTTTTTCTGATCAAACCAAAGCAGCCCGCTGCCTAAAGCCCGTAGCCCCCATATCTCGCGATTTCTTGGCCTATCTGTCAGTAGAGAGCAAAGTAAACGAACGACACGCACACACAAACGTCGCGCAATTCACGTTCGAGTGAATTTATTTATTTTATTTCATTTTTTCCCCCTTCTGTTGGTTGTTTTTTTTATTGAAAATGCAAATAGAATGCATTTAATTAGTAAATTAAATTTATTATAAAGAACGATATGCACGCGCGCGTGAGAGAGAGTGGAGTGGTGCGCCACCCTGAGCACCATTCAATTACACTGTAAACAGTATAAATTGCTGAAAATAGAACCGTGCCGAGTCCAACAAACCATTTACACCGCAAGCAGATACAAGAAAAAAAAATAAATAAAAACCCCAGCAACACCACTGAAAGACAATAATGCAAAGCAAAAAAAAAAAAAAAAAAACCGCCAGCAAATGTGCAATGAAACCATAAAAATGTGTGTACACTCGTCCTCCCCACCGTGTGGTGGGCTGGGATGGGGGAGATGAGGGCAAAGAAGAAGAGGAGAAAAAAAAAACACAACACAATCTCTGAGGTCAGTTTCATTGGATTAATCCAGCTTTAGAGTTGAGAACGAGATATGTTCACATACTCTCATCTCTCTTCCAGTCATTCTCTCCTGTTTATTTTGTTAATCGCAAAATATGATGTGTATCTATGTATCTCGCTGTCATCGTAAGTAGACCTCAGAGGAATGCATTTAACATTGAAGTGTGAATAGCTTTTGTGTTTTGCGATCTGATCACGGTGGAGAGCGATGGGAGCATTGGAAAATGGAAAATTATGCAATAATTGTTTGATGTGGACAAAATTAATGATGGTGGGTAATTAAATTGTATGTGCTTTTCATATGTCGATAAATAAAGAAACAGCTAGAGTCACAGCGAAGGTAGGATTTCGTGTAAAACACCCGAAGGCAGTGAGTTAAAAATAAATCACGTGGTTGCCCGGTGGATGGGTGTACTTGGAATGGTTTTTCTCGAGCTTGTCTGAAACTTGGGGGAATCGATGAAGAATTTTTTGAGGAGAGTTTCCATGTGTCAAACGATGACAGACTAAGCTACGAGTCGAAATATGTATTCAATTGAAATATAGGCTAAGTCACTTGGAGATCACTTCGTATGGTCTTTCAGCCTTCGTTGCAGATCTGAAAATAAAGTGGTGGTCCAGTCTAACGAAGTTCATTGGTGTCTCCGTATAAAGTACGAAAAAAATGATTGACACCCGATACCTAGAAGTAAAATGTACTTTAAACGACTACGCCTGGACATTATATCACTCGTTGTTACACTGGACTACCAGTGTATAGACAAGTAACCAAATGTTTACGTGATCTTTAAAAATGTTGATCGAAATTTAAGGCAACTAAAGAACACAGCTGGATGATGGCCCGTTTGTTGAGTGCTTGCCCCCTGATTAGAGGAGTCCCCGGTTCAAATCCCAGTGAAAGCAAAGTAAATACGCTTTATTCGGTTTTTAAATCTGGTCCAGTCACCTGTTGGCTGTTGGGATTACATTAACGGCACTAGTACATACTGGAGTTGTCGATCTGTGGTAGTAATCTGACTATGGCTATCACAATAGACCAACATGTCTAATTGAGCTGGCGATTTCGCTGGCAGCCCAACTACCTAACCTAGCCTAAGTTAACTAAAAATTAGCCGGCTGTGGCATTGTGGGTCTGTGCGTCGACTCCTACAGTGTCTAGATCCGATTGCCCAGTACGACCAAAATAATGTTCACGGCCCACCTCTTTCGAGTCACTGACAATTAACCTGTCTGTCTAGAGAAAGCTTCAAAAAACTTAGCCGTTCGCAGTTGGAACAATAGAACGCACAACACGGATGGTTGCTGTAGAAGCTAGGCCCTGTCCTCAACGGAATGTCATCCAGTGGACACCCCCCGAATTCTCACGGGATATCAAAATTTTCGTTCGAGTTAGAGGCAGTTCGACTTAGAGAATGGTTTTTGAATGAAATTGAGGGCAATGCCAAAAGATGGCTAACAAAAAATTCGAGTTAGAGGGACAGTTCGACTTAGGGACAGTTCGACTTAGGGAGAGTTCGACTGAGGGAGAGTTCGACTGAGGGACAGTTCGACTTAGAGACAGTTCGACTTAGGGGGAGTTCGACTTAGGAAGAGTTCGACTTAGTGAGAATTCGACTTAGGGAGAGTTCGACTTAGTGAGAATTCGACTTAGGGAGAGTTCGACTTAGGGGAGTTCGACTTAGGGAGACTTCGACTTAGGGAGAGTACGACTTAGGGACAGCTCGACTTAGTGAGAATTCGACTTAGGGAGAGTTCGACTTAGGGGAGTTCGACTTAGGGAGACTTCGACTTAGGGAGAGTTCGACTTAGGGACAGTTCGGCTTAGGGACAGTTCGACTTAGGGAGAGTTCGACTTAGGGACAGTTCGACTTAAGGAGAGTTCGACTTAGGGAGAGTTCGACAGAGGGACAGTTCGGCTTAGGGAGAGTTCAACTTAGGGAGAGTTCGACTTAGGGAGACTTCGACTTAGGGAGAGTTCGACTTGGGGGGAGTTCGATTTAGGGAGACTTCGACTTAGGGAGAGATCGACTTAGGGAGAGGTCGACTTAGGGACAGCTCGACTTAGTGAGAATTCGACTTAGGGAGAGTTCGACTTAGGGGAGTTCGACTTAGGGAGAGTTCGACTTAGGGACATTAAAAATCCAGCTCAAGTAAAAAATAAGGCGCTAACTAGAGTCAAAATTTGGATCTACAGCAGAGGCCCAATACGGGATCATTAAGGTAGCCTAAAAAGGATGAACATGCTCTCCGAACTTGTTCGTGTTCGAATGTAGGGGCTGGTTCGCGAATCGTTGTACAATTTCGGCGAACATGTTCGTCGTTTAGGGCTACCTTTAGCTACTCCATAGCTCCAGTTAATCGGACCGTTGTCCAAGTCAAGAATCTTGTCCCGACTCGTGGGTTATTCTCACTTGACGTGCCCTTGTTTACAGCACTCTGCGTCCCTCGTATAGTTTCTGTCGTCTAATCCGACGTTTTTTTGTGTCTCGATCGTACCTCAAGTCCGAAAGGTGACGGAGTAGAGGTTTTCTGCTTCATTTGCAACGAAGGCATGCAACTTTTTGAACATTTTCTGATCTTCCATACAAGAAACACCAGATTCAAGGGCTTTGTTAGAATTGAAGGGAATTTGAATTTAGACCGAGGACGGAAATAAGGCACTGATTGTACACAAATTGACATCCGTCAGAAGCTAAATATCTAGCTTATGTTTAATTCCACTTTTGGGCACCCTGCCGAAAAGGAACAAGTTCAGAATTTTGGTCAAAATTTAAAGAAATGCTGACTCAAGGCAAAAAATTAGGCGCCGGATAAAAAAATGTTAAAACGACAGACTAGCAGAAATGACCGAAATCAACAACAATTCTCGAAATCACCATCAAAACAGACGTGTGCGGATCCCATTAACAATCCAATTCAAAGTCCACAACCCCCACCAATACCATTCACTCCACACCCTCACCCGAAAAAAATCGACGTACCTTCTCGAATCTATTTGGAACACTCTACAAGGAAAAGAGATAACACCTCATTTCGATTGACCAAAAATAAAACATCAACCAATAATCAACACACTTTAAATAGAATCATTAGAACCGCCCGAACTGGTTTCACTGTAATAATATTCATTATCAAGAAATGATAACTAATCATGTGAACTGCGCGAGAGCGAAATGAAAAAAAAAAAAAAAAAAACTCGAAACTAGAAGTATCTACGACGACGACTAGCACAGAATACAGAATTTGATTACAATTCTCACACAGCCAGCGGAGAAGGGCGAATCAAACTGCCTCACAGAATCGAAGGCAAAAAGCAGAAATCATGAAAACAAGCTGAAGAGGAAGACAACGACGACGACGACGACGACAACGAAAGGAAACCATTGCTTATTACTATCGTGTCTAATTATAGATTCTTCCACATTTATTCTTCGCCTGACACATCGCAAGACGAATGCGGAAAACGACAAAAGCTAAAAAAAAAAAACGAGCAATTGTCTACTACTTGTCGATGATCGTACACCTCAAAAAACCATGATCGGTAATCCTCCAAATATCTCACGACAGTCACACGAACGAACGAACGAAATGTATACCCCCGTCTCGCTTAACAGATACAAACAATACTTGTTTTTTTTTTTTTTGCTTTCGCTCCTCTTGTTCTTGGCTTAATGTTATTAACTTTTCAAGTTCTTGTGCAAATCACACCTTAACTCAAAAAAGGCCATACCACACCACACCAGCAGGCCACTCGACTTACAGCTCATACGACGTACGAACAATTAAACAAATTACGCTGAAATGAACACAAAAAAGAAAAAAATGCTCAGCAACAACAGAAATGAATTAAACAAAATTCGAATGGATTGGAATAAATTCGTTTAAGAAACTGAACTGAATTGTGAAGAAGTTTTTTTTTTTTTTTTGTTTTTGTTGTTTTCAAGGTTTCGAGGACATTGACGTTTAGCTGCTGCTGTTGTTGCTGCTGCTGCTGCTGCCGCTCGATGTGATCGTCACCGCGCGGCGTACAACCAGAGTCGCATAGCAGTCAGAACAGGAAAGAAAAAAAAATTCACCACACCACCACACATTAAAAATCCGGAACCAATACGATTTTAGAAAAATTGCTTTACTTCAGACTTCACGACGTTCTCCCCCTCCTCCGTGAGTCAGTGGAACCTTTTATCTTCGCACTCTGGCAGACACCTTGAAGTGAAAAGTTCAATTGCGGCATACAACTCCCGTCACACAACCACCCTCAGAGTTTTGGGCTTTTGTGTTCGAATTTAAGGCATGTAAAGTGTTGCGAATAAATACAATTATCCACATCATAACACACCATTCGTCATTATAATTAGAATCGCATTGACGGGGGGCGCGATGTGGAGAGTGAGTGACAAGCCGATGGTTGCGGCGACAAGGACCAAACGGATACATTTGTGTAAACACTCCTCAGTCGTCTCTCAGTCGTTTGTGCTGCGCTCTCAGCTGGCCTCTCTCTTCTGCTGAGGTGTTCTCGAACGGCCGTATGTGTCTGTGGCCGTGTCGTGTATACACATTTCCATTTCATCATTATTTTCACTTCACATTTATATTTAATTTATTTCACTTCGTTTCTTCTTCCGCCATAGTGTGTAAATACACGTTGAATACCCACCACCAGGCCGGGCCAGGGCACCGCTCGGCCCGGTGTGAGCATGTGGTACACTCGGACTACGACGACGACAACTACGATGATGGCGATGATGACGACCGTGAGGGCGCGTGAGGGGGGGAAGATGTGGAGCCCACGAAGAGAATGTCATGTGTGGTGTGAGAGAGAGCATGATGTATGTGTGATGGAATTCTGCTACTCGTTCTTTTTCGTCAGCCTCTTCTGGTGGTGGTTGCTACTTGCTGGTGACGGTGTGCCCTGCTAGTGGTGCTGCTGTGCCACTAGTAGTTAGATACGTGCGCTGGTGGTGATGGTGGTGCAGAGAACGACGACGACTCTCGCTGTGCAAGGGTAGTGTGTGTTGTGTGTGGTAAGGGCGGCAGCAGCGGAATCGCTCAAGTGGAATGCACTCGACTGAAAAAAGAGAGAACAAAATGTTTGCCCTCAACTACAACATGAGCGGCTAAGGGAGGATGGGCAGCGTTAGGAAGGAAGGAAGACGAGAATGGATTTGATGGTGGAGGAATTCCTCGTGATGTGGAATGAACAAAAATGAATTCAACTCTCCTCCAAATAGTGGTGGTAAACGGTTTTGAAGAAATTTAAAGACTATCGCACAAGTGAAAGTGAGAAATTACATCACAAATGGAGTGGGGGGGGGGGAGGGACTGGGCGGTGAAGAATTTTGAGGTCGAAAAAATGACATTCCATCCATTTTGCTGGTGTTTGTCGTCGTTGCTGTTGTGTATATGGAGTCCGAATCAACAATGGTTTTTTTTTTTTTTTTTTTGAGTGGGAAATTATTTAAAGCTTGAGGAAGGTTCAGGGTTGGGCGCCAGACAGACGATGGAAATGTGACAGTTTGTATTTTTTTTTGTCAAATTACATGTTTTGTTTATTTTTAGACGACTCATTTTGAGGGAACCTTGCCAGACTATGACGTTGGTAGAAGAAAGCTGTGGGAAGGAGGATATTGAAAGTTTTAATAGAAAAATGGCGCACGACAGAAGGACACATTTGAAATGGGGTGCAAATTTGAAGGAGTTTGCGCGACGATAGGTGCGGAGTAGATATGCAGCCAATTCCTCTATTTTTTTTTCAGATCCAAACACTTGCCGATTGACTTAGACGACGGACTACAACAAATCGGGCAGAATTTTGATTGAAATTTGCAACTTTTCTTGTTCCTGGTAAGCTTAGAGCAAGGTCATCAGGTCCGAAAGCCTTCAGGCGGCATCCCAACCAGTGCTGCCGCTCGTTACAAGGTCCATCTGACGCCCAGCATTCCATACCCAAACAGCTGATCGACACGGAACTATTTGCTTCTTATTTACGACGAGTAATTCTGATGATAAATTCCAAAACAAAAAAAAAAAAATAGAACCCAGTTTGAAACTAGACGGCAATAAAATTTACACAAAAAATGCGAACTATTCGGTAGATGATCAGACATTAGAACCTGATTGTGGCGGCTGCCATTAAACCGACAGCAACTAAACTATGTGTGAATTGTCAATAGATTAATGCTAACACCATGATTGAAAGACGAGAAAAGTGTATACATATGTCAGGTGAATCATTCGGTCGGCTCTAGCGAACAAGTTTTTAATTTATGAAATGACATTTAGAGTTCAAACGCGAATCTGGTTTCACAAAAGATTCTATTTTTTTTTCTCGTTAGGAAGTAGAAAATGAAAGCAATTGAAGGTTGATTTTGTTGAACGAGTTTAGGTCTTGGGATTTTTGGGGGGAGATGCGTGTGTCCATCAAATAACACAAGTCAGGATAGTCCTTCTTCAAGAATCAACGTCAACAAAACATTTGAAGGCAGATTAGTGAGACCACTTACCCACATCTTGAGGATCACAGCCTAACTCCACGGGCTTGCCAATTAACAACCACTTCTCCAATCAACTGCGCAGACAAGGAATCCCGTGAATTAACATTAATTTTCAGAAGTGGAAAGTTGCGAAGGCACTTCTTGCTCGCCAGACGATTGGAAAACGATACAAAATGATATTCGAACGAAAGGACTTCGCCTGCCTTGCAAAATCGCAAAATTTATTTAAACCATTTTCGGAAGGCGTTTTCGTTTTGGGACGTTCCCCCCCGCGACAATTTGTCTCGTTATGCGCGGCGAATAGCAAACAGATTTCCGTCCAGAAACAGGCACGAGCCACACGCTAGACCCTCTAGCGATCTAGTGTGTTTTATTTTCTATTTTTAACCTCATTTGGCGAATAAAAGATCGCGTTGTCTAGATTAGGAACTTGTTTTGTTGTGCGAAAGAAATAAAACAAAAACAATCAAAAACATACACACCGACCGACACGAGAACAAATATATTTAAATTATTCCGCGAGGAGGGCTAAATCACAAGACCACTGTGCGTAATAACGAGCAACGACGACGATTGCATAATTCGGGTTCGCTTTATGCGGTCACTTGAGCCCATCCACCGGCACTTATGCGACACAAAGCTCCGCAAAAACTCATACGGACACTTTACACACTTTATATATTGTTCCTCTCGACGTTGTTCCCGATCGGCGACGGAGGCGACGGCATCATCAACGTCCCAGACTGGGAAACAGCACCGTACCGGATGACTTTGCACTCAGAGGGCTTTGAGCGATGGACGACGACGGCGAGCAAGAAAAAGTCTCGTGTTTCTGCTTTAGTCTGCAGTCAAAATAAAACATGGACTTGCGTTATGTAAGTCAGAACAAATCGCGAGATAACTCGTTACGCCCGCCCCCCCCCTTCTGTGCGACTGAGCTGTCAAGCCTCCCATCAAGCGAGAAATTCAAACCGAAACTGCTGCCCTAACGAAGGCCTGCCAGAAAGAATCAAAATCGTATCCAAATGGCGTCGTGAACTTTTCCATAAAACACCACACTCGGGCACAGTGATGAATTTTCGGCTGCTAAACTTGTCGACTTTAAGCAGCGTCAACGATCACGACGACGACGACGGTGAAGTGACGGCAGCGGTGGGCATGTTGTCGTAGTCGTCTCCGTACCAATAACAAACACCCGTGGGACCGGGCCAGAACTGAGAGGAGAGCCGAGTATATTTTGACAACAGCGTCGACGTCCAGCGCGAGAGACGAAGACCACGACGACTACCACGACCACGACTACGACTACGACGACGGCCCCGGTGCGAGGAGCGAGGAGTGAGGTTATATTTACGTATTTTTTTGACGCTTCCAATGTTGAATGACCTTGAAAAAGCTTTATCTAAAATTCGAGTGCAATCAACTTTTGTGCAATCTAAATTTTCGTTCTGTTCTCGCACACAGACAGAGACTTTTCGTCGGTTTCTGCTTTTTTTTCGTGGGGCTAGTTTTCTGATCTATTCTGAGGAATTCATTCCGTCATTCTAGGCCCTCTCGCTCGCTCGCTCGCTTCTACATTTCCATCGGCGGTAGTCGTCGACCGACAAGCAGCAGTTCTTATGCCGGTCAAAAATCTAAAACGCAAAAACCTGCGACAGTGAACTGAGCAGATACACATTTTTTTTTTCTGTTTTTTGTTTGTTCGCCCCCCTCGTTGCGGTGCGGTACGGCGTTTGTTGTGTGTGCACGTGGCGATTATATAAAACGAAAACAAACTCGCAGATGACAGACAGACAGACCCCGACACAGGATGCAACAGAGAGGTCGTCTTGGACTGGTTGGTGGTGCTGCAAAAGCCTTGCGCTCCTGCCTCTTCCGAGAGGGAAATCACCTTTAGTTGACCTACGCCGAGTTCGACGAATGCTTTATGGAATGATTTTTTATTTGTCATTCATTTGACGGCTGTTAGTGTCTGCGTGTGTGGTCTTTTTCGTGAGAGTGTGCGATGGTGGTTCAGTGGTCAGTCGGCAATGTTTATGAGTTTAGAAATGCCGCTCGCTCACTTGTTGTTGTTGCTTGGTTTTTTGTATGCGAAAGATACACAATTAAATAGAAGAGAAACCGAACTTAGGTAAGCGTGCGGTGTGTTGGTAAATCAAGGAGTCAATTAAGAGGTTAGCACAAGACTGTTGCAAGAGTGCTGTGTCAGAGGTGGACCCATACACACGCGCGCGCACTTTTGCATGACATCAGAATTCATCAAATGACATTTTGGACGTAGAGAGTTAATTTTGGGGTGGTGAGCTTTGAAAGGTGTGAAGTTGGGCAGTGAAAGTGTGCACTTTGACTGGCAGTGAAATTGGGACAGCTCCAAAATTAGTCAACATTTTGTGATCTCAACTCAACCGGCTTAGGAAACGCAGGGGAGATTCCATTTCTCGGAGCTGGATGGAGGAAATCATGCAATTAGAGGTAATGGCGCCCACTACAGAACCATGATTTGAGACCAAAAGTCCCTCGACATCGCCTGCAATCAACACAATAAAACTAAAAATTTCGAGATCGTACAGCTCGAATGGAATTTGATAGTCTCGACTAGGACAGAGCACAGAGCACACACACATCGATCAAATGCAGCGAGACGAGACAAGACGAGGGACTGAGCGGTATTCCCTGTGGGACTGAATAGTTTCCGGGTTCAATTCTCATGCGAGTCAACTTGAAAGCGCCGAAAGGAGGGAGAGTATTTCGTTAGGCAGTTAACAAAGGCAAATTAAGGAACAATCCGCATGGGATCCTCCGAGGAATCCCTTTTATTGTCGTATCCCCACAGCGATTGCTAAACCGAAATGTAAGGAAATGTCAAGAAGAAACCGAAGACAGATGATTAGAAAATGGGACACATTCTGGAAGCAATTGAGTGCATTTCTTGGTTTGTTCAGGAAGGGAATTCATCAAGATTACTCAGTCCCCACTGCATTCCGAATGAGCTCCATCCACTCGTCCATTACCAACAACAAAATGTATTGATTTTGTGTAGACTTATAGAGAAAATCAAAGTATGTCCTTGTTACCACATTTATGTCGGTCAAGGTTCAGCTCCTGACGTGTTGTGTGTTCTCACACATTCCCCCCCCCCCCTATTACGAGCGTCCAATACCGATGCAATCAAATTTCCAATTAGCATGTCAGCCCGATGCCAAGACAACAAGCAAAGCACACATCCTGGCAAAGGAACCAACCGAAAGAAGACCAATGATACGAGCATTTCGGAGTAGGAGCAGTGCCCGAAAATTGAAAATGCCTGCCAGACAAAAAGGAGGAATTTTCAAATAAGCGTGCACACGCACACACAGTTGGCTCTTATCCGCCACTTGTTCGGTTTCATTGTGCTCTCTTCATCATCATCTTTTTTTTGCTTGTCTCGTTGGGTTTTTTTTTTTTTTTTTTTTTTCAATAAACATTTGTTTAGGGACTTGCTCTTATCCTTGTCGAAGAAGAAGAAAACGAATTATAGTCATAAAAAGGAGCAATATTTGTACTTAACCATACTTTTTTTTTCGTTTTCTTGCTTGTCGACTGCTTTGTTCCGTCACCTCCATCGCTCCCCTCCGCTTTCCCGGCAACTCTGGCAAAACAGGAAAAGATCAGAAACAGATGTCGGCAGCAACAAGAGAAAACGAGTAGGACAACAACAAAAAAAAAAAAAAAAGGGAAAAAAAAGTGAGTAAGAAATGATAATAATGCCCTAGACATGTTTCGTAAATCGAAGGATTTCCGTGTACCCATATAGGATACCCGACGTAATGGCAATCGGCTGAGAGGAGGAGGAGGAACAGAAGGAGCACCAGCCATCGGTGAAGTGCACAGAGGATGGTACACAAAGTAGTACTCATACCTAGTAAAGTTTTAAGTAAGCTGTTTGTATGAATAAGCCTGCAGTAGACATTTGGAGAGAATGCGATAAGGGAAGACGTTTTCGTAATTCCTGTTTATTTTGTTCGTCTTTCTTTCATGTATTTTTTTTTTGCCATTTTCATGTGAATCCTCCATGTCTGGTGCGGCAGGTGAGACTGAGGTAGAGAGACTGGAAGCGACTAAAGTTTTGGGAATCTGTTTGAAGATTCGTTCAAGGAATGGTGCTGTGGAAAGTTTTGTGTCGTCAAAGACCCCGCCTAGGCAGACTGGAGAGGAGCGCAATGCGCATCAATCAATTGAAGGAGCACCACAAGATTCTAAACGTAGGCCTGTGGTGTTATGTTGAAACTGAAAGGACGTCCTTCGGAGTGGACATTTCAACCGAAAGGTTCACGATGCACGTTTTTCGATTCAGGAACGAAGCTCAGTTTTACTCTAACACCACCTAAGTAAGATTCAAGATGACAAGATGGACACACACGCAACACACGGTTGAATTCAAACAACAAGCAATCTCATCAAGCACACTTCATTAGCTCACAGCACGACAATCTCATTTTTCATACTTCCTACTTTAGGAAATCCCCATAATCGAAGGAACAGAACAGAAGAGAAAAAAAACACACAACAAACAAAAGTTAATCTTATCTTATCATAAAAATCATTTTTCTACCCTCTTAACAAAATTATACGAAAAAATTGAATGAATTCAAAAAAAAAAAAAAAATCTTTGCCACTAATCACCATCAATAGAAAATGAAACTTACCAACTCAGAAAAGCAATCCCAAATTTTGAGGCACTTTTAAAAACCCTAAGATGAGGAAAAATATATAAAGAACTTCTAATTCTTCGAAGTTTTTTTTTTCTCTTCTCTTTTATTTCGTCCGTCTGCTTTCCGCTTATCTGGGCTGTGTGCTTCCTTTGTGTATGGGCCCTCACACTAGCTCTGTGTGGAGATACGCGCAATGTTTTGGAAGATTAAAAGGAATATATCTCGTTTTCTTGTGGTTACTTGTTTCTTGGATTTTCTTTATTTATTTATTTCTTTTTTGCTCTCGATTGTAGGTGTGAAAAATCAAAAGGAAGTTAAAGAGATATCTCTTGCGTGTACGTGTTTCTTGTTCTACTTTGGAGTGTGAATTGTATCCAAAATAATCCGTTCTAATCCGTTTAACTGAGTATTATCTATCTTTTCTTGTATCGCACGTAATTTTTTTTGATTTTTTTTTTTCTTGCAATTTAAGCACTTTTTCGAGGGAAGGCAACTTTAGATTTATTTCACTTTTTTGAAATCGATAATTAAGAGATTTTCGGTTTTTGAAAATAACACTGGCACTGTTGCAGATACGTATATCATTTTCATTTATTTCTAGGATTTTCGATGCGGACGACTTGGCATGAATTTCACTAATTGACATAATATCATACAGACACCGTTGAGATCATGAACATTGCACTTAATTTCTTTTTCCTTTTTTTCTTGTTATTTTGAGATTTTTTTTATTTTATTTTATTTATTTCCGACACTTGGTGATGGTTATTTTCAAACTGAAAACACAGAAGGGAATTAATTGAGGGAATTCTCACTGGCGGGGAGGTTCGATGAGATCGATGTGAGTTGCCGCAGATCAGTGTGTTTGCGTGGAATTTTGGCTGGTGGGGAATTTTTGATGTGCTACGGACTTGAACGGAGTTTTAGTGATAGACTCCGAATAAGCTTCTTCTTCTCTCTCGATCTTTAAGAGTGAATTTTGCAATGAACAACGAACTCCGCCAAACAGGAAGCCCAGAACAAGTATGCTTCCAATGGACCTTTGCAAAAAAAAACGCTAAAAATTTGGTCAAAGAAGAAGGCCAGAACACGTATGCTTCCAGTAAATCTTTGCAATAAAATACAAACTTGACTTAGGAGTAAGCCCAGAACACGTATGCTTCCAATGAACATTTGGCATAAACTACAAACTTGCCTAAGGAGTAAGCCTGGAACACATGTAAGCTTCCAAGAAACGTTGCAATAAACAACGAACTCAGTCAGGTCAAAGAGGAAGCCCAGAACAAGTATGCTTCCTGTAATTTTTTTGCAATAAACCACAAACTTGACCAAGAAGTAAGCCTGGTACATGTAAGCTCCCAAGAAACTACAAACTTGACCAAGGAGCAAGCCCAGGACGTATTTTTTTCACAAACTGCCAATAAACCTCGACTAAAGTAATGTCTTTAACGCCCTTAATCGCCTTTGTCGTATTTTGATGAGAAAAAAAATGTAGAAGCAATGAAAGTAGTACTCTTCAATTGTAAGAAACAATGATAGACAGACAGGAAGACGGACGGACATGCCGAAATGATAAGACCAACCCCCTTTACAGGAACTAACCAAGCACCTCCTTCACACCTCCATCGACTCCAGCTAAAATGCCCAAATTTAGAACCAACACCTGCTCCAGATTGTCACTCATTTCTAAAAACATCGCACTTGTTAAAGCAGACCTCCATTTCAGAGCCTCCCACACACACAAAATATCTCGGCAAATTTCTTCAAAGTCCACTTGATATCTAAACGACTGCCCAATAAGCCCTAAACAAACACCTAAATAACACATTACTTCCAACTGTCACACGGGGCATTAATTCCAGCCCTTAACAACAAACAACAAAACCTCGATAACTGACCAATTCACAGACGAACGAAAAAAAAAAGAAAAAGATACGTAATCTCGCTGCCAACTCTCTGTGATCGCTCGCCTTCCTCTCTCCGAAAGATAAGCTAGCTAGAACATTACTTTGCCCTCCCCCGCCGCTAAAACTCTGTAGTCCGCCGCTGTCCTCTAATTTAACAAAACACGCAATTTTATTCTCGCTCTCACCAAAACCCCGAAAAGAACACACAGGGGGGAGAGAAAAAAACGCCAAATTTAGTTACATAATTTCGAGCAAAGAAAAACAAAGCGAAATCGCTGTACATCTCGCCCGCCCCCGGCCACCCCACGGTCAGCTGGTCGCCTTCTGACAACGAAAAGCCTTTTCCCAGATTGCAGCAAACACACAAAAACCTCCGACGAAGCGGAACTAAGCAGGAAAATGCTTACAATTTAATTAGAAGATGAAAAGAAAAAAAAAATAAACCATAAAACTACCATTTCCGAATTTGATTGCAAAAAAAAAAAAAAAAAATTTGAGTACAGTGTTACCAGACCCAGTGACATTCATCCCCGGCTGACAGCGGAATACCAACACACAGCAGAGTGGATGCATTTTCGAAATGGATTTTTCTTCTTCATTTTCATTTTCCCACTTAGCTACGCGTTTACGTCACTATTTTTCTTCCAACAAAAACAAAAAAAAAAATAAAACAACCACGCACACAGTCCCACCGAAAGGGAACCACATCACAATTCACAAACTCTTCATATTTTCTCTTCTCACACTAACACACACACACACACACAGGCAGAGGTACACTTGAGGCAAATATAAATCTATCTAGTTCCCATCTCTTTCCCTTGAAATACATTCGCTTGCGATAAAAAGAGATGAAGGTTGCCGGTTGCCTACGTAGAGAGAAGTATTTCAAAAGAAAAAGAAAAACAACAAAAAGTACGTAACCCATCGATCGGTGTATGTTTCGAAATTCCAATGGATACCTTTTGAAGAGCAGAAACAACAAATTATTCATCGCATTCAGAAGACGGCCGCCAGCCCACCCTACCCTACCCCACCCAATTCAACGCAAAATGGAGCAAAAAAAAAGAAGGAAGAACACCACAAAAACCAACCAAATTCCAACACACATCATAAACGACACAGTTTCCAATTCGAAAAAAAAAAAATATGCAACTCTTCTATAAAAAAAAAAAACCATCAATAAAAGCCAAAAAACATTGCAGTTTCCTCACTGTACTCACCACAAAAATGTGGTAAGATTCTTGTGACTTCTCGTTTGACTTCTGATGCGGTGGTGGTGTTGAAACCGATTTTCTAAGTCACTTGATAGTTTTACTTTGGCAAACACTGCTCTGCTCTGGCACTGCACAGCACAGCTCAGCTCAACCAAACGGTGTGGAGGAAGATGAAGGTGGACAACAGAAGAAGAAAAAACACACACAGATTCTATTTATCCTTTTTGGACTTCCGAACAGAGCCGACACACGAAACCGACGGCGACGAAAATCGCGTCAAATCCCTGATCAAACACACACGGGAATAGTCGTTTCTGCGTTTCTGGTATGTTTTCGAACAGATTTCGTCTCGAAAAACTGACGTTTTTTTTTTTTTTTGTTTGTTTTGGGCTTTGCGTGACGAACGAAAGAGAGATTGCAGCACGTAATGACGAACAAAATATTAACGACGAAACTTTTTATTTTTTTTTTTTCAACAATTTGAAGGTGAAACAACAAAATTCGAACAGAAACAAAAGAAAATAGAAGATAAATATGTATGTAACAATGTATATGTATCAAAGTCGCGATTTCGCGACACGTAATGCACCTCCCATCCGCACGAAACGAAATATAAACTCGAACTAAAAAAGTTCAGCGGTGCACAGAATGAACAAGTTGTGTCGTGTACAGCGATTCATCGGGCGTTCGTGTGTGTGTGTGTGTGTGTGTATGGGGGAGAGATGGATTTGCCTTTGAGAGCGAGCGTGAATGGGTGGAATTTGTGTTGTGTTGGGCTGTGTATGGGAGAGAGATATTGCATCAACGAATGGTGTGCGTGTGTGTGAGAGAGATCAGATGGGGCACCTGTGAGAGGGTATGTGCGCGTGTGTGTGCGTTGTTTTGACTGAGAGCAAAGTGATGTTGTTTCAGTTTGGGGCGATGGAATGAGACGAGCATGCGTTTTGGGGACCAACCAAGATGACTGCAGTCGAAAGAGACTAACCGATGGATTCCGGTTCGAGTGTTGCTGTGTTGTGGTTTCTTCAATTAGTGCAGATCAAATGTACAGTGATCCGGTGAAGTGGAATGAGGAATGCACTTTTTTTTCGCATGCAACGGTGCGATCTTGAGAGTGGGACGTGTATCAGGTGATTGAGGGGTTTTTGTTGAGGTACACTGTGCATTCTGGGACGTTTGGTAGTGGGACTTGAGTGAGAGTTGAAGGGGAAAGAATGAGGGATGTCAAAGGATCGGGAATGTAGACGATCTTTTCGGAATTGCACAAGCGCGAGGTTGAGTGTACCCATTTGAAGGGGATTTTTCAAGCAATTTTCAACCCAATGCCCCAAATACACGACGCAACAACAAAATATATTGGTCTGCAGCGGCATGTCGTGTATGGGCCCTATTAGACTCCCTTCATACCGTCGAAAGGAGCTCGAAAAGTCTTAAATCTCTCCCGTGCCGGAGCCTTCAGACAGTTTTAAACTAGAAGCGGACATCATTTGGAAGACATAACGCCGATGTTGCTCAATCTTTCAAGTGTCGGAGGCTTTAGACACTTTTCAACCAGAAACGGACATCATTTGGAAGACATAACGAGGGTGTTGCTCAATCTTTCACGTGTCGGAGGCTTTAGACACTTTTCAACCAGAAACGGACATCATTTGGAAGACATAACGAGGGTGTTGCTCAATCTTTCACGTGTCGGAGGCTTTAGACACTTTTCAACCAGAAACGGACATCATTTGGAAGACATAACGAGGGTGTTGCTCAATCTTTCACGTGTCGGAGGCTTTAGACACTTTTCAACCAGAAACGGACATCATTTGGAAGACATAACGAGGGTGTTGCTCAATATTTCACGTGTCGGAGGCTTTAGACACTTTTCAACCAGAAACTTACATCATTTGGAGGACATAACGCCGATGTTGCTCAATCTTTCACGTGTCGGAGGCTTTAGACACTTTTCAACCAGAAACGGACATCATTTGGAAGACATAACGAGGGTGTTGCTCAATCTTTCACGTGTCGGAGGCTTTAGACACTTTTCAACCAGAAACGGACATCATTTGGAAGACATAACGAGGGTGTTGCTCAATCTTTCAAGTGTCGGAGCGTTTAGACACTTTTCAACCAGAAATGGACATCATTTGGAAGACATAACGAGGGTGTTGCTCAATCTTTCACGTGTCGGAGGCTTTAGACACTTTTCAACCAGAAACGGACATCATTTGGAAGACATAACGAGGGTGTTGCTCAATCTTTCACGTGTCGGAGGCTTTAGACACTTTTCAACCAGAAATGGACATCATTTGGAAGACATAACGAGGGTGTTGCTCAATCTTTCACGTGTCGGAGGCTTTAGACATTTTTCAACCAGAAACTTACATCATTTGGAGGACATAACGCCGATGTTGCTCAATCTTTCACGTGTCGGAGGCTTTAGACATTTTTCAACCAGAAACGGACATCATTTGGAAGACATAACGAGGGTGTTGCTCAGGCTCAGACACTCCAAGTGTCATTGGCCTGATAAGTAAGTAAGTAATGCCGATTTAACCGACAGTCGCTGTGCTGAAGTTGTATTTCCATTCAAAATTAACCTAAATTGCTGCCAAAAATTCCATCTGCATGCCAGCAAGACCGCCAAGATACGAGCTAATAGGCAACAACGATGTTGATTGAGGACCAGGTCGTCCTCGGACTGAAGAAGAAGGCAAAACAATGCACCGCAAGTGACGTTAAAACAAAAATCACCAACTACTCTCAGTCTTCGAAGTGAAACATTGAACCCCCGACAGTTCGTCGAACTGACAAAATCAACAATTTACCTGATAGAAGCGAACACAATTCATCAGTGAATCACTACCGCACCCCGCTGCCAACTCAAGTCCATAAAGTTTGCATCTGAATCAATTCGCTTACCTGCAAAGAAAAAAGAAAACAGAACAAATTAGGAACAATCGAGATAATTGAAGGCACTAGACTAAATTTACAAATCAACAACAGAGAGTACTCGGCAAAAGTTGAACGTTCCTTCGCACCTTCGACTGATAGTGTTATCTTCTGATTCACTGCACCACAATAATGGCGGCGGAAAATAAACACCAAAAGAAAAAGAATCCACATTTTTTGTTCCCTACAACCACTCAGAGCCTCTCTTTCTCTCTGTCGTTTATCAAACAAAAAAATGACTGCAAAAGCACGAATGTAAAGAGAGAGCGCGAGAGGAGAGTGCGATCCCCCCATCAAAACACAATCAAACAAATCATTCTCTCTCTCCCGCACACAATCTCACACGTGATGTTTTCCATGTGTGCTCCTGCTGCTGCTACTGCTGCTATGTGCATCGGGGTAACCTCTGGCGGTTTTGTTGTATTATGTGTTGATGACGAAACAGATGTTCGTCAAAAGCGGACGGACAAGGGAGCTTTGCTTCTTTTTTTTATTTGTCGTGCATTTTCCTTCGTCTATCACGCAATAGTATCACACAACAGAATTTAGAGAAAAAAAGCTTTCGGATTAATACACGATATTTTTCGCTGCTGCTACTGCTGTTGATGTCTGCGTGCATAGAGAAGACGAGAAGACACACGAAAAAAAAAAGAGTCTAAAACGACGCCTTTTGGCGAAAGGGCGCAACGGCGGGGGTGGTGCTGGTGAGCCTGCTGTTGTTGGTCACAGCGAAGACATGAAGAAATGAACCGAATAAAAGATACAACAGCAACAACAACAAAACTGGACAGTTCAGTTTTTGGCAGATTAGATTCGGCTATATGATTGTGATTTGGATTCTTTTTCGTTTGTGTTCCTTCACTTCTTCTCGTCGTTTCTTCAACAAACCGGCCATCCACGGCAACCAGCAACGGTTTTGTTCTTAGCCAAATACAAAGTCCAACAGACAGAAAGAAGTACCAGATTTGTGTGTACAACGTCGTCGCGGCGCGAAAGAGTTTCTCTCCTCTCTAGACGGATTGATATTGTGTGTGTGGAGCGCAAATAGTATCTCAATTAGTTTGGAGATTAGTAAATTATGGACATTAACCAGCGCTTGGGAACGGGTGGGGGGGGGGGGGGGGGCTCTGGTTAACTGACTGACTGGCTGTAGAGAGAATGATGGAGAAACTACACGCAAGATGTACTTGAGTGTTTGAGATACATTCTAATTTATGGATTAATACGAGTTGATACACTCGCCCGTACCGAGAATGGGATGAGCCCACTCTCGATGGCAGCCAGAAGTAGTTTAGTCTATTAAATCTTTCAAATGAGTGCTCCGCTGCGGCGGAGGCTTTGCTGTTCTCTTTCAAGTTTCTTCTTTTTGTTTTCAGTTCCTTTTCGACTGCCTTGGTTGGGATTTTTTTGCTTTGGGTCAGCCAGTTAAGTTAGATTCGTTTAGATGGTTTATGATGGCTCGCTGTGGCCGATGCCATGGATGACATCATCCGGAAAGGAGTTTTTGATATGAAAACAACAGAAAAAAGAAACGAAGAAGAGTTCAGTTTAGGATTAAAGAGAGCCGGAGCGCTGAAAGAGCGAGCTGAACACGCTGAGCTCCAATGTGGATGATGATGATGGCAATGGTGGTGATGGCGTTGGTGATGGTTGGGGTTGTTGGGAGGAAGAAGGAACAAGGCAAATGGTAGAATATAATCCGAAGTGGAATTTTTATTACAAAAGTTTGCGTTTGCTCAACGATAATGGCGTTTGGGTCGTTCTTGCCGATGAAAATGTGTTAACTGAGAAAATATTTAGGAAGTCAATGAAAAGTGGAATTTTTTCTCTTGTGTGTGCAAATGTGTTTGTGGGTCTATTTCGAAATTGACTACTGAAAGTGATGAAGTGATGGGAATGGTCGGTTAAGGGGGGGTGGTAGGGCGAACATAAACCTTCAACATCTTGATTGGCATGGCAGAGCAGACATAAAATGACTGTTTTGTCGAACGATGAATGGGTTTATGGATCTAAAGTAGAGAGTGATGGACAGAGCTAAGCCGCATCCCTTCCGTAGAGCCAGATGCTCACTTGAGCAGAATCGGCGAAGTTTTGGGGTAAGCTCGATGCTCACTTGAGAAGAATCGGCGAAGATTTGGCGGTTTACCCCACTTGAGCAGATCCCACGAAGGTTTGATGAATCAGGCAAACAACGAGATTTTGAACAACAATTTGGAGGACAGTGAAGAAGTCCTGACAGCATGCCTGTGAGGAGCTACCACGATGCCCCCTTTTCTCTGGGTCTTCTTTAAAGTGTTCTCCTTTTTGTGCAGCGCTAATATTCGAAGTAGTTCAACCAACCTCTCCAACTTGGGCTGCCTCCACATCAAGTTGGCTCAGACCCTTCTCACAGAACAGAATCTACATAGTCTCCACATTTCAGAAATAGAAGAAAAGCTTCCTGTTACAAAACTCCACCCCAATCAGACATTTTAATGAATTTTCGAAAAGTGGCGCCCAACAGACATCGATTTAGTACAACAATGTACTAAACATGTGTAACTTCCCAGCTTCCTAACATGAACTTCGACAAATCGAGATCACTGCTTCAACAAGTTGTCATCTGGTGCGAGAACCATCAAAGAGATGATTGATTTTAATTGATGGCCAAAAAGAGAGCTTCGAGCTCGGGAACACTCTCTATGATGTAGAACATCTGAGTTCATCGGATGGCGGAAGACACAAATCAAGCCCCCTTCTGACACTGCCGCTTCGACTGAACTCTCGCAAGAACGCCACTGCGTGACTATCTTCAAATTCGCGATCTTGTAAGTGCTAAATTTGCGCTTAACCCAGACTAAGCTCCATGACAGACACGACTGCCACTGCTTCGGTCCCATTTTTGCTCAGAAAACTAGCACTTTATCATCACCGAAGCGACAACCCTCGGAAACAAGCCTGAAACAGGGAAAAAACTGTTAAATAAATGCATTCCTCCTCCACATCAACCAGACTCCGTTCACGGAAGGCCTCCTACCGACGCGCACGCATGTGCCCCACAAAAAAAACCAAACCCAGCCACCGTCGGCAACCTTCAAACGTGTCATACTTGCAGAAAGACAGACCATATCAAAATCATACACAAAAAAGCCACGACAAATACTTCCGCATCTAAATTTTAAATTCTTAGAAAACTCGTGGTTAGCATTAATAAATCATCACCGGGGCAGCAAGCAGGGGGGATGTACATCGGCGAAGCGAGCGCTTTGACACCTGCTGTGTGCACAAAAACTAGATACCGCCGATGACAGAGTTTTCCCTTTTCTGTCAGATCGGCTGCTTTGTCTAGTGGCTTTGTGCAAATTCTGTTGGATTTTTTTTTTTTGCCCGAGTAAGCATAAAGCGCTTCACGGACGCTTCTAGTCGAATGAGATTGCGCAGTTGGCCCTAAGCATGTGGCGGACTAGTGCTAAATTGGTGACACGTGGGTAAGAAGAGTGACCATGAATTGGTTTTCTGCTGGGGATTGCAACATTTTCCCCAGCGCTTCTGGTTGCTTTGAGAGTTTCGGATTCAAGGAAACTGCACAAGTGACCAAGGATGGAAGAGGGAGAGAGTGTGCGGTGTTTCACAAGTCGACAAAGAGCCGTTCTGTGACACAAATCCACAGCTCGCGAGATATTCTAAATTCTAAGTCAAGGCTGTCACCCCATCCGCAGAATGAGTGGTCCACTTCGAATTAATTTATTCATGCCCAGCTTCCTCATCGCAGCCACGAAGACGGTTATGCGAAAACTATTACGTTCTCAGATTCCACTCGGTCACCCCCTCTTGCGGAACAGTGCAATTTTCCATTTAACTCCACGAGATATCGCCCAATTTCTCAGATGCGATGCGACTTTTATTGGACTTAACCGCTCTGCGAACCACACTCATTTCGGGGTGGGGGCGCGCTCGCATTTGTCTTCACCCGCGTGTTCCTTGCCATGGGCGGCCGCTACGGAGGGGCCAAGACTAATCTGATAATTCTTGAAATTATGCAATTCCCATTGTGTCCACCCTTCTTTTCCTCGCAGTGCCAGTGCCAACAATTCTGATCTCATTTTAGACGTTGTGTTACTGCAATAAAATGTTGTTGTATGCGCCACGAGATCCCTTTTGGCTGTTCCGTACGCGCCATCACGACGGCAATGACTTTAAGGCTTGGCTCGGCGACGATGACTCTTGCGGTTGCAACAGTTGCTTGGTGCTTTTATGTGCACCACTGCACTGCTGCACGGAGGAGAGGACACGAAATAGAGAGCCGCACACACACTGAACCACTCGCGGAGAAGGAAGAGAATTTGTGTGACTTTGAGTGGCTCGAGCTACCGCTAAACTGGCAAATTATTAATGGCTTAATGGGGTGTGCATTAACGCAGGAACGTCACACTGGAAAAAGACGAGCAATAACGTCCGTGAAATGGAGAGTGGTCGGCGCTGGTGGTGGCATTAGCAGTTTTATCTGTCTGCTCGTTGTTGTGTGACGGATAGGTTGGGCAGCGTTCTTTGTTTTTTTTTTTTTTTTATTATTTCACACTAATTAAATGAATTTTACGTGGTGACAGTTTTATGATGTCCTTCTGGGAATGTCGCCATGAAATCGGTCTTGGTTTAGGAAGTGGAAACAGGAAACGGTACGCGGATTTTGTGTGTACACTCAAATTAATCAGAGGGAATTTATGATGGGATGGCAATCGCCGGAAATCAAAGTCTGAACTGATGGTACACCTCAGCTGTGTTGCAGCACTGACACTGTGTTTCATCATCAAGACCGATGATCGTTGCTTTTAAAGAAGAAGACCAAAAAAATGCCATGACATGCCTCAAGGTTCCATCACATCAACCGTACTCTTTCCATTATTTTTTTTTTTTTTCGATCAGACATGACAGGCAACGAAAGAAATCGACAGACGAACACGTTGAATGTCCAAAAAGGAGTTACGACACCGACTGACAGATGCATCCTCCCCTGACACGTGAGCTCCGCATCGCAAGTCGTTTTCGTTTCAAACAAGTTGTCCATTATTGACATTGACTTCGAAAGCAAATCAAAAAGCATATACATATATGTGCGCTCTAATTGATTGGCATTCCATTTGAAGTGGTTTTGTGAGCTAATCCAACCATACGTGCGTGACATACGCATCGATAGCGTGACAAACACATTTGCGTATCGCTCTTGCCGCCTGATTATGTTTATTAAAAGGTGTTGACAAGGCTGGGAGGGAGTATGAAGGGAGCGGAAGACGAAGACGGCGCATCGCATCATGGAGAGAATATCTCAGAAGTGGATAACAAGATGAGTGGTGTTCGCCACCAAAAGACGGCAACAATTAGTGTAATGTGCACGATTTAGCTGGTGAAGCACGTCCTCTTGCTAAGTGCCACTGGGGTGTGTGCAATTTGGCACAAACACCTCGACAGAGTGATTACCAGCAAACCGCCCGAACGAAAATTACATTTTCATCCATCCTTTCGGCGTCTAATTGGAAACTAATGCACTTCCTTGAAGACAATTCAGGATTGGATGTGAATTTTGATTTAATCTTCGTATTAAGTTTCGCCGCACTCAAGGGGCATCCGATCGTTTGGCCACGCCTCCTTCGGGTTTTAACCAACACCATCATCATCAGCAGCATCAGCTTCACCACCATCGGCAGGAGGAACAGCAGCACTCGTCGCTGGCGAAACTTCATACCGTCGACGGTCGTCGTTGTACGGATAACCTTCTAAACATGTTCTCCTTTCATTATTATTTGCTTCGATGCTTTTCTAACTTGTTTTATATTTAATTTCGGCTTTTTTCTCCTTTCGATCCCCCCTTGTTCCGTCTTTCTTATTTTTTTTGCGGCTTTTTCGATAACATATCCGTTCGAGTGTCCTTTTATTTTACACAAAACAAGCAGCATAGCAGCCACCAGCAGCAACCTTAGAAGTTTTATTCAATCCACCATTGATCCTCCTTCCTTTCCCTACTGTCCCCCCTCTCCCGCTAGCTCTGCGACAAATCCTTTTTTTCAGCGTCCGTTTTTTTTTTTTTTTGGTTTGTTTTTCATCTCCTTTGTCGTCGTCTTCGTATAGTTTTGCGTTCTTCGCATCTTGATGGACTATTGTAGCGGAACTTGATATTTCTGGACAAAACCAAGGAACCCAGCCGCAAAAAAAAACACACACACACACGCAACTCCCCCACCGCCGTTGTCGATCCCCAGTGAATGGCTTGCAAAAATTCTAAGACAACAAAATTTCGCATGAATTCCGTCGGTCCAGCGGGCTAAGCTCTACGAGAAATGTAAAAGAAGAAGCCAAGCCACCAACAGCCACAGCAGGCAGGTAGACGAGGACGGCCAAAACTTGCAAAGAGCTGAAATTCGGCCGTTTTTTCTTCTTTTTTTTTTGTAGGAAATTAATCTTTGGCCGTGCGGTGGATGTGTGTGATCAGTGATCACCGGTTGGGGTTGAAGTTTCGCTCGGACCTCATAAGTATCCTTGTCTTTTGCACTACCTAGTGATTTATTCAACCACTGAAAGATGCTTAGGTTCGACTTTGTCTTTGGGTTCTCCTTCTTTTCGCTCTCCTTTGTGAGCTGAAGCATCTGATGGTGGAGAGGAAGGAGAAGATTCGGCACACAGTTGGGTATCCCACGATTTATCGACGCGCCACGAGAATAGACAAAATCCAGCTCATTCCACAAAAACGCCACCTCATTAGTCACTATCAAAACGTGACCGAAAACTATTTGCACTTCCGTTCTCGAAACCCATTCATCCGACACAAGATACAGACGCCCACTTGGCTTGCGATCCTCACATACATCTACATCCTCTTTTCCTCCTCCTCCTCCCCCTCTGCTCATGAATCTCAACACCATTATGGAAAAACAAAACAACACAAAAAAAAAAAAAAAAATCAAAATGTAGTTAATTGCAAATAAATTCCTAAGCGCTCCGCATTTCCTTTTTTCCCCGGTAATCTAAAATCAAAAACATGCACATTAGGCGCTCCCCACTTCCTGTACGGCGGCGGCAAACTGCCTCTCCATTTCGTTGTCGTGCTCGTGTATTGCCCGCACCACCTCTTCGCCAATTTCGATTCGCAACTATTTAGTATGCGCAAAAGTTTATCAATTAATTAGCCGCGAAAAAGTAAAAAGTTTTTTTTTGTTGATTTTTTTTAGTTTGCAAATTGTTTCGTTTTTCTTTGGCCGGTTTTTTCTTTGACTTAACATAAATAATAATTCGCTTGAAGTTGTCGCGTGTTTGGGAAATTGCACAAGACAAAGGAATGCGCCTTGAGAAGGAGTGGAGAGAGAGAGAGAGAGGCTCCCTTTAACGGCTGAATAGGGGAGAGTTGCTGGTTTTTTTGCAAGCAGATGGGGTGTTTTGGAGCGGCCATAATTATGTGACACAGAGAGCATGTCATACAGGGTGGACAAGACCACCGGGATAGAGGTACTAAGCGATCAGTAGAAGAGGGCACTCAGGTTGCGACGAACTAGACAACCGTGGAGGGGTTTGTGGAGAGTTCAGCAAATTAGCTTGAGACTACGAAGACGACGAGTATAACCGGCTTGGCTACCTTCCTGAATACAGTCTATAATCGGTTACTGGTCAATTTTAACACAGCTTCACAAGGATCAGTCCGAGAACGTCGCAGTTCGCAGTTCGACGTACAAGCAGAGGAACATAGGAAAAGTGTTCAAATGTGGATGCTCAGATGTTGACCTGATGCCGTCTCAGCTTGGATTCCTCGTTTAAGTCTCAGCTTGAATTGAAACCCAACTGAAAGATCTTGGACCTAGGACCGCCCTCAAGGTAGTTGGAGTTGGAGTTCAATTCAAGCCGATACTTAAAAGAGGTATTCAAGTTGAGACCGCAACAACGCAGCAAGTTTATTGTATTTTTGTAGCGACGCAAGAGTTTGGTGGCGCCTACAAGTGAAGAAGGACTTCAGCCAACTTGCCGTACGAAATTGGAGGTAGTTGGCTAAAGATCGTGACAGCTGGAGAGGTTTGTTGTTCGAGGCCATTCAGGACTATAGCGGCAGTAGAAGGAGAAGAGGATAACGAACTCATGGAGACCTTTCACATAAGAAATAGATTTTGGACAAGCCGACGATTTAGACAAGCCGACGATTTAGACAAGCCGACGATTTAGACAAGCCGACGATTTAGACAAGCCGACGATTTAGACAAGCCGACGATTTAGACAAGCCGACGATTTAGACAAGCCGACGATTTAGACAAGCCGACGATTTAGACAAGCCGACGATTTAGACAAGCCGACGATTTAGACAAGCCGACGGTTTAGACAAGCCGACGATTTAGACAGGCCGACGATTTAGACAAGCCGACGATTTAGACATACCGACGATTTAGACAAGCCGACGATTTAGACAAACCGACGATTTAGACAAACCGACGATTTAGACAAGCCGACGATTTAGACAAGCATTCTTGAGAAGATCATGCCAAAGTCGCACGCCAACTTAAGAGGCGGGACGCCAGAAGTCCGAAGGCATTGATCCATGACGCGATTGGAAGCGAGCATTTGCTGGATTTGAAACGGAAGCGGCTAAAATATGTCTGGCGGGTGAATGAGGGCAAAAGGAAGCACATGCTGTCCTCAAGAAACACCGTACAACATCGACGTCATGGACAGACGGTATCACCATGTAGAGCGCATGGGCAACTTAGCTCCGTCTGGAGAAGTTTTCGACTTCCTGTGGGACAACGGAGCAGATGACGACCACGTCTAAGGTGGACCAGCCAAGGGGAGAAGGACCTCAACCAACTTGGTGCGAAACGGTGCCATGACACATTCCCAATGAGGCCATATTCGGCTCAATAAAAAAATATTATTTAGCAAAGACCGTCTTTTTTAGCGACACTGGGCCTTATGTCACAAAACTGGAGGCGGCGAGTCCAAGTCCTAGAGAAGAAGAGCTTCTAAGTCAGACCTCAGCGCAATCACTTGGATGTAGCAGCCTCTGTGGAATTCGAAAAGTATTCGCTTCTTAGCAGATCTCTCCGCATTCCTGATGACACCGCCCACATTCATCAGTCAAACTGACACGAGCGTCATCCAAATTCACCGAGACGATTGAAATTCCAATTAAATTGCAAAAATAAGAACAGTCAAGTCAATCAGAGCAATAAAGCAGCAAGTTCCTCTCCAGAACCTCCACACGACCCAAGCAAACATTCAACAATTCATCGGATTAATGGAAGTTGCGAGTAAAATAATGTTCCACATACAGACTCGAGTACATACTTATGTGATCACAAAAAGGTAGAAAAAAATTAAGTAAGAACTGAAATATAGCTCAGTCCACACGACAAACAGGTAATGTGATGGATACGTCTATGAACGACCACCGAATGCGGGACGGGAATGAGCAGCGCGAGGGTAGATCTGCTAACGCAGCAGCAACGCACACAGGAAGAGGCCAAGAAATCGTTCGTTCATTTGATTCAATTCTCAGAAATAGAGCCGACGACGAGGAGGAGCATTTTCTCGTGGCGACGGCGACAAATATGAGCAAAAATTGAAAGCGAAGCGATTTGGCAAAGCCGCAGAGAGAGAGAGCGAGAATGAGGATGGCTTGAGAACGACGACAACGAATGACATAAGTCGCGGGTGTGAATGATTTTGATAATATGGCTGAGGCACATGCGCGAGGCCTAGTTTTGAGTTTAATTTGCGAGGTTTCTAGTTTTTTTTTATGCACTTCTGAGGCAAGTACAACTTAAATTCATTTCAAAACAAAAGAACGACCTTAACAAAGGCCAACACTTAAGTAGTCATGTCTACTCCGCTCTCTCATCAAAGTTGCATGCAATATCCTTCGCCTTTGATTAAATTTTCTATTAACAAGTTTCCATTACTCTCCCCTCAGCAGCAGCAGCAGCAGCTGTGTGGAAGGGGCGTCGAAAGGATGAAAGGTGGCAACTGCAAGCAATGCAGCACACAACAATTCGACTTTGATTCAACAGCCGAAAGGTGAAATGCGAGAGGAACGAACACGAGCACAAGCACAAGGATATTATAATGAATTCCCAATGGCATGAATCAAATGCATGCAACTAAGCAAGCAACAGCAATAGGATTTCGAGAGAATCGACTCGAGACACACGAGCAACTTTGGAAAGCATGCAAAATCGTAATTGCAGTCAAGTCCTTAGTGCAATCGCATGTAACTATAATTGGAATCCTTTCCACTCACACCCCCAGTGGGGTGTATCAACTTAAGGATGCAATCATAATTAGGAAACAATGGGAAGCAGTAGCAGGAGCTGACACACAGCATACGGGGACGTGAATGAATGCATGAAGGGTAAACAGGACACGTTTCATTAACGGCAGAGCAAAGCAAACCAAAGCGAAGAAGAAAGTAAACGTGTTTCGTGCTGTTGACCACCCACAGTGACAACAAGTGAAGTCACTCGCTCAGTCCGTGGGATTCCTTCTAACAGCGGCACTTGTCCTTCGAATGTGAAATTAACAACAGATTGTTGCGAAAGTGTGGGGCCACCATGCTGGGTGGGCTTTAATGATAGAGAATGGCTGCGAGCCCCTTAAAGCAGCGCAGGAGGGTTTGTGTTGTTCTTTCGAGAAAGACCTTCATGATGATGTGGATCAAAGGAAGGATTTCCAAGAATGGAATTCGAATTATTCGACACTTCAGTCGAAAGGGGGGGTAGAGACGTTCCCTGAGTATCCGATGAATTGTTGTCCAGTTTTGAACAATTGACAAAAGTTGAAGAAAGGTGCCCATGTCTGGTCGATAAAATGTCCGAGAATAACTGATGAAAGGCAGAAAGTGGACGTTGGAGACTGCTCTCTGTTGAAGGTGAAGTTAGGACGGAGGAGGAGGATGTCAGAAGAAGCTTTAAAGTGGTTCAGTTGTTTACAGAGACGAAGCCAAGGAGTTAAAATGGGTTTAGAATCGAGGAACTGCTTCCAGAGAAGAGGAAGATGAAAGGACAGCACGAGGGAGGATACCAAAAGAGGGTTTAAAGTGGTTCAACTGTTTCCAGAGACGAAGCCAAGGAGTTAAAATGGGTTTAGAATCGAGGAACTGCTTCCAGAGAAGAGGAAGGCCCTAAGGAGGATGCCAAAAGAGGGTTTAAAGTGGTTCAACTGTTTCCAGAGACGAAGCCAAGGAGTTAAAATGGGTTTAGAATCGAGGAACTGCTTCCAGAGAAGAGGAAGGCCCTAAGGAGGATGCCAAAAGAGGGTTTAAAGTGGCTCAGCTGCTTCCAGACACGAAGGCATGCAGTTAAAATAGCTTTAGAATCGCGAAACTGCTTCCAGAGAAGAGGAAGATGAAAGGACAGCACGAGGGAGGATGCCAAAAGAGGGTTTAAAGTGGTTCAACTGTTTCCAGAGACGAAGCCAAGGAGTTAAAATGGGTTTAGAATCGAGGAACTGCTTCCAGAGAAGAGGAAGGCCCTAAGGAGGATGCCAAAAGAGGGTTTAAAGAGGTTCAACTGTTTCCAGAGACGAAGCCACGAAGTTAAAACGGGTTTAGAACCGCGGAACTGATATCAGAATGAGATCTAAAGTGGTTGAGCAGTTTCCAGAGACGAACGCAAGCTGCTAAAACAGCGAGACTGTCTCCAAAAAAAGCGACAACCCCTTGAAATCGGCTTAAAATGATGCGAAAAGTGAAAATGTTTCCAGGGAACTTCAGGCGACAAGGTGCCAGAGAAGGGAAATTGATTTAATAGAACGTTAGAAGCCTTGTCGTTGTCTCGAAATATGACTTTTCTCAGCTGGGCTGTATCAAGATTGACGGCACACACTAGGAGGAGCCAGGGTTCATGCCAGACATCAGTCTAAGTTCCAGTTCAGGCAACTCCGAAATAGATTCAGACGGACAAATGGACCAGGCTTAGATTGCATTGCAGACGTCTGGCAAAGAACTTCCGGTTCCCTTACACAGTTCGGCGGTTGAAGCTTCTATAACAACAACCAGAGCAGACTCCAGCCATAACTGATCACCATCTGCGCAATCATCCGCGGCAAGCCATCACAAATGCCACTCAGAACAGAACTTTGCATCAAAATCGAAGAATCGACTCAACCATGCATTCCGAGGTGACAATCTAAGCGCTCTCTCTCTAGCTCTGCTCACAATTCAACTGACACCCCGTAAATAATACCCCTTCTGTGCGCGCTAATGCGAGACCTCTTCCCTCGAGGTTTCGCCACAAAAAGTGATTCTTCTCCTCATCTTAGCCTCATAATCAACGAAATGAGAGTATAAGTGGCCATCATATACTAACTCCATACTCGTTGCCGTGTGTCGACTGTCGACTGTCGACCCATAGGAGACCGAAAAACCAAATCCAGCAACAAAACAGCGCTGAAGACTGAATGAAAATGCGCAAGCATCGCATAAATCTTGAAGGTTACTCAAAGCAGCAGCAGCACAAGCAGCACCAGCTCAGAGTTATGCGCCTCTAAGAATACACGTTTGTGTTCCACTTTACGTATTGTTTGATGAACTCTCTCTTTCACTCTCCGGCTTCGGTCTCATCCTGCGGATTGTTTTGTTCGAAGCATAAAAGACCATAAAATGGGGAAGAAAAGAGAAAAAAATCAGCATAGAAATGTAGAAAATACAAGAAAAACAATAAATGCATGATAAAATATAAATGTGCGAAGTTTTTTTTTGTTTTTTGTTGTTTTCTCCGCAACAGGAGAGCCGTAAGATGGGCGCCTTCCACGTACGAAAGTGAATCGAAAGAAATACAAAAAAAAAAGCACATCTTGTGTGTGTATGTGCTGAAGGAGTGGTCTTCAGCTGCTGCTGCTGCGGCTGCTGTAGCTGGTGGCTCTGGTGGTGGAGCGAAAGATACGGCTGCCGGTTGCCGCAGAAGTCAAAGGAATTGAATCAGATAGAGGAAGAATTTCTGGAGACGTACGCCATAAAAATGAAGGATTTGGATATAAAACTGGAAAAATGGAAGTGTAATGAGATGCGACGACCCGATGTGCGATTATCCGCCACGAGGAGGAGCGCGAAACGATGCAAAACCCCGCGGTGAGGAGAGGTGTGAGATTCTGTTGCTGCATCGTCCGTAGATGTCCAAACGGTAGGAAGTTAGAGAAAATGGAAGATGATTTGATGGAGCTAATTACTTGGTCACGATTTATGTCAGCAGTCGATGCGATTGAGAGGAGAGAAGATGCTGTATTTCCCAGGCTTGGGGGCAAGGAAAACCGGATCCACCTCGGTTTCCTGGCCAACGGAAGCGAGAACTGTAACAAGCCCTGGAAACCTAGATAGAGACGTTTAATGACTTAACCGGGGAACAGCGATTGATTGATGGACAGGAAGGAGGAACCAACGATTTCACTGGATTTTCCCGGAGAACTGAAACGCCATCAATAACACTAGTCACTGGCACATCCTCCAACAAGACATAAAGTCCGATCCCGTGACGTTACAACGTTATTGTCAACTTTGATGACCATTTCAGGAATTCAATCAAAAATCTAATTGTAACTTTTACAAGCGCCTTGACGAAGTCTGTGTTTCATGTGTTTGTGTGTGTGCCCAGGAGAAGACACATTTTTATTGCGAAACTTATTAAAAGCCAGCGCTCGAGGGTAGGCTCGAATTACAATCGTAAAAGGCGAAAAGACAAAAGAGTGCGGAACAAGTTTAACGATCTGTGAGAACTTCGTCAATCCTTTGGAGGAGTTTTGTTTCCACGATTTCCACTTCCTTCCCCTCGGCCAGGTCGTCATAAAAACCTCGCATATGCGCCACACACCGCCCGCCGCCCAAAAGGCGACCGAAACAGACGAAAAATTAATGAAAAAAGAAACCTCCCCAAAAGTCTCCGATTACCAACGAAGAACACTGCAGCCAGCCACCACCAGTCGACCGAGTGAGTCTCTCCGTCCCTCTAATGCTGTTCTAAGAAAAAAAATTCAGAGATATACGACGAAATGGAATGAATCTCAACTCCAACTTGGGACTTGGAAGTTCGAAACAGAGCACATTAAGCCCGCTGACAACAACCAAAAAAAAAAAAAAAAACATAAAGCTTCAAATATCCGAGGCTCCCCTGTGAAACGGACGAACCCAAGTTCAAGCCCCGAGAACACAGCGGCGAGTGAAAACTGAGCTCATGCAGCAATGGCAGGGCAACCGACGACGGTGGCCAACTGGCCGAATGGAAAACTCTGAAATTTGTGCTGTTTTTTGAATTTTTTCGCCAGTCAATCACCTCTTTTTTTGGCCATTTTGTGTGCGAACAGCATGCGAGCGTGTGAGAGCCGCTGTGCGCGCGTGTGTGTGTGTGCGTGAGTGATTAGCTATTCCGCCGCGCTCTGAGATGGTTCTAGAGCGCGTTCTATAGGCTATAGGACGGCTTGCAAATCGGCTTGTTGAGTATTTGTTGCGGGTCTCTCTTACACAATCGCACACAAATCAGATTTTATACTTTATTCGAGCTGTCAATGGCGTAGTGATGATGGTTGGTGGATGTTTGATTTAGAATTCTGCTGAGTATTACGTGTCGAATACAATCGCACTGTCAACGCATACATATGAGAGGGCCATCTATTTAGACGGTGTGCTGATTTTTATTGAAGAAGCGGTGGAGGGGGAGGGAGAGGACTCCGTGAGAGTGCGTTTGAGAATACGATTTGGGAATTAGTGGGCTTAGATAACTCTCTTGACTGTCTTGGCGTTTGTTAAAGTTGGCTTGAGTTGACGGTGACACCAATGGAAGTATGTCACGGCGTCGGCCGACGGAAGAGGTGCTGTAACAGCGACAGAATAGACAAGTCCAAACGATAGATCAGATTATGTCTGAGCAGATGTTGGATGAAATGGAAGTGATGGCAGGAACTAGACCTGGCTGCAGAGTTCCAGGTTCGTGACAAGGAAAAATTTCGACATTTCCCTGATGACAGGCACAGCTTCTGTTGCAACAAAATGACGGTCAAAATGTCGCCAATTTTACGACAGAACGAGAGGTAAAATACCGGCGTTCACTGAAGTCAGACAGACAATGTCTAAGCCTGCCTGACGTTAGCCCAGCATCCCCCACACAGAGAAAGAAAACAGAACCTGTTGCCAAACTTACATAACCATCACCAGCCCTTAGAACGACTCACACAGCCCACAACAAAGTCATCAACCTGCTACGATACGCCCCGCCATCAGCCAGATGCTAATGGACAGCGCTACCGAGTCGAAGGACCTTGTCCTATCCTTCACCTGGTCAGAGAATGCCCACCACAACGTGACACCTCTCACGAGGAATCAATTCTCACCGTCGTCGTCGTCGTTGTTGTTGCCATCGGTCGTCGATCGTCAGAAACTGCATGCAATGCAAACAGACACACATACACGAGCGCCCTTCTCGCCATCAATCATTATCTCTCTCTCTCTCTCGCTCTCCCTCTTGCCAGGCAAACCCATCGCTGAACTAGGCAATGTTCAACCACTACCACACACCATCGCGTACGTGTGAATAATTACCTGTAATTTCGTTTCTTCGTATAATTATAAATATTTTTGCCTCATTCTCTGTCTCAGCTTAACTCTCTACTTGGCCATCAGCGCCCCGTCAACACATCAAAAACGCAAGAAAACAACAACGTCCCACCGCGCAACGGAAGGGGAACAGAAACAGACCACAGATAGCAAAGAGAGCGAGAGCAATCGAGAGACTGTGTGCGTTCGAGAACCGACCCGGAGAGCGAACGGTGGATTCGTGTTAAGGACCTATGGCAAGGTCAATGCTTTTCGATTTTCGTGTGCGATGCCATGCGATGAAAATTGATTCCCAAATACCTCATCACATATCACACACTATTGTTGTTGTTGCTGTTTCAAGCCCTCCCCGCAGCAATGTACATACGTAAGTTATTTAAAATATGTGAAGAGAGGAAGAGACACTCACCTTTAAGACCGTTTTTCATACTATTCCACACTGGAGACGGGAATCAGTTTCTTCTTGTTTTTCTTGCAGAACGAACCAAAAAAAAAATGAATATCAAACAACCGGCGCGACGACGACGTTTTCAAAACAAATCGACGATACACGCGACGACGGGAAACACACGACGACGACACCACACGCGGTAATTTACAATTTACCTCAGACTTTTCTCAAGCAACCGACACTATTTATAAATTATTTTTATTTTTCTTGAATTTTCTTTGCTTCGCGATCTTTTTACGACGGCACTCGTTTCAAAACCGCACTCAGAGACGACGTAAATTTAACTTTCAAGGAAATTCTAAGCAAAATATGGGGGGGGTTTCGATTATTTTGACAGTTCACACATCACAATAAACCACTATTTCACCACACCACACTATTACACCATCCATCGGGAGAGGCCTCGCTTTCGCCTCGTTAGCTTTTCTCTTTTCTCATTCGATGTGCAAGCAACGATACACAAACAGAACGGTTGTCCCTCTCACATGGGCCCTCTCGGGACTAGATCCATTTCACTTATCATCATTATCTGTCTCACTGGAGCTCTCTCGGGTGCGAAAATTCACCACACCTTGGGGGCTACTCCATGGGGACCTATGATGGAGGAAAATAAGAAAAAAAAATTATATATTTTACATGAAAATCAGAACAGCTTCGGGCACAGATTTAGTTTGCTTTTCTTTTTCTTTTTTTTTTTTTGTTAACCAATATATGCTTGATATTTTTGTTTTTGTTTTCGAACTCAAAACACTGCACACTCAATTTGGGACGGGGACGGGTTGGTGGTGTTTTCGAAGGACACTAGGGGGACGACGATAACGACGACGATGTATATTATTTTTGTATATTTAACAGCTGAGGTATTTCTTTTGCGCGTTTCACTGAAACGACGAATGATTCTGATCTGTAACAGTCGACTAGGCACGCGATGGATGTGAATATTATCGAGCTACTCGATGGCCGGTAGGTTATCGGATAATGCTCGGCAGAGTTTTGAAAAAAGAAATTGACGAAAAATATTGAAATAAACGTTCTTTTTTTTCGTTTCTTTACACGACGACGTCGAAAGAGCGAACAGCACGTCAAAGTTGTATTTTTTTCTTCTTTCGAGTGGTTATTGGGTTTGTCAGGTCGGGAGGGGGACAGGGGGATATGTCGTGGTTTGGGAGTTGCGCGTGGGTGAAGGAGATAGGCGCTGTGCGCGAGTGTGGGCGAGCGAGAGCCCATGAAAAATAGCTTTCAGTGGTGCTCTGAGGTGGGAAGTGCGCGTAATGTTAGAGGGATTGGATTGGGAAAAGAGATTGCTGTGAGCTCGGACGCAGGATAAACGAGATAGAGCTGCGAATTAAAATGCTCCAGCAAATGCAACGACTGTGAATAGTGAGCAAAATTTCGTTCACTAAGAAATTCAAACCACAGCGCTGAGCAAAAAAAAAAAAAAACACCAACCACCGCACTCGTATCTGAACGCATTCAATCGAAGTGTCAATCTGTCAAGCAGCAGCAGCAAGCACCACACACTGTCAACTGTCAAAGTGAAGTGCCACAAATAAGGCAATCGAAAAAGCTTGCCCGCTGTCAGTATTCAGAAATTTTTGTGTTCGAATAAGAAGTGGAATAAAAAAAGAGGAAAATCATGGCTGCGATTGCCGGTGGTGGTGCTGTTACATCTGCTGCCGGGAATTTCACACAGTGGCTAAATGATAAACTTCGCGCATTGAACACAGACGAAGGTGTATTTGGTTCCTACATCATTGGCATTCTGGAAGGCGATGAGACTGCTGACGAGAAGCAAGATGCCCTTGAGGGTATCCTCGGTGAAATCATTGTGAGTACCCCGCCTCCAACATGGTGTCCAAGAAGTTACTGAATTTAATATTTCTTTAAGGATTCAAACATTCAAGAATTGATTGAGGAGATTCTGAACAAATGGAACGACTGTCATCCGATGGAAGATGAGTCGTCCAAGCCAAAGTTGACCATCGACGTGGACGAGCAACTGGCAAGGATGTTGGAAGCGCAGAAAATCCAGACCACCGTTCAGAGGCAGTATACAGCCGATGAGTTGCGTGTGCGAGAGCAGATCTTGGCGCAATACAGTCAGGTATTTATATTGAGTAAACTCAACGTGGACATGTCGGATGTGTGTGTGTGTATTTTACAGACTGAAGTCAGCGAAGAGGAGGACGAGGAGGAACATGAGGACAAAGCAGCCGGTACTACTCTGGTGAAGAACACCAATGTACAGGATGTTGTTCAATTGCATAAGGACCGTCGCGAGCAGGCACGACTCGATAGTCAGAAGAAAAAGGAAAAGGACAAAGAAGATCGCGAGAAGCAGAAACAAATGAGGGAGGAGAAGAAGGAGAAACGTAAAACTGTCAAAGGCGAACGTCGCCGGTAGCGGGGTACTGAATAAGAATATCCCCACCAACATCAGTTTACAACTCCTTCCTCCCGCCACAAAAATATTCTTCTGTTCATCATCCTATCCTCAGCAGTACCAGAACTTTACTAAAAACAAAACAAAAAAAAAAACCCCTATTGAATTTCGTTACTAACACGTGATAGATAGATCGCCTCTTTGACGAAGAAAACAAATAAGATGAAGGTTTATGTTTTCAATCGGTACTCATTTGTTTCCAGCGTTTTGTTGTGTTGTTTATAAGAAGGCGGACACTAGAGCGAATAAATTAATCAAACATCAACTCTTCGATGTTATTTAAGGCAAAGCTGGTGTTTCCTGGTGAGGGGGAGGTTTTTTTTTTGGTTGCTCGTGTTTAGGAGCAGAATATGTTGGAGGTGCAAACGAACGAACGAACGAACGGGATGGATGTGCTGTGATGGTGTATACTTTTGGGCTTGGGATATTCGTGGGGGAGCAGCAGTTGAGACCGTTGTGAATGACAATGACCATGGTTGGTGGATGTGGATTACAAAAGAGGCGAATGCGATGGACGAAAGGCCTTGTAAAACTCAAAGAATGCACAGTATTCCTTCACAAGCGACTAACGAGGCTGAGGGACGACAGATTAGATTGTGTTCCGAAGGGAATTCCCTGCAAACAACTAACAAAGAGAACAACTTGCATGCAACTTCTTGATGTAATTTCTTGTTGAAATGAATGTCCAACTAAACAACAAGAGAATTTGGAATCCCACTATGAAGTCTCTTAAGGATTTTTCAACGAACACTGAAGGGCGAGCTTCTCGGAACCGATGTAAGTGCTTCACGCAGGGATTTCCATCTGCAAGTGAAGAATGGAAGTGTGTGCTGCCTGGGAAGCTCATTAACGACTGGAAAACAACGACAGAATTCATAGCAATCGAGAAATTCCAAGAATACCAAGGAAGGGCCATGAAAAACTGACCAGAAACACACACGCAACAGCTTTCTTCAGAAGGGAACAGAAAAACAACCATTTCAACCCCATTACCGCAACCAAAATCAACAAGTGAGTCGCAATCAACAATCTAACAGCTGAAATCTACATCGAATTGATTATTTATTATACTTAATTTCAAGTAAAAGTTAAAATACTTTCATGACTTCTTACCTCATTCACTTACACGCTAACAAGTTGATGGTGTTTTTTTTTTTTCCCCTCCCCCCGTTTAAATTACATAATACTTTAGGGCACTAAACTAACTCTAACACATGTTAATAAACTATAAAGCAACAAATAAATGTTTAATCATTAGAACTTAACTTTTAAATCACATCTTTTGTCATCTATATATAAGTGTATTATGCCAAGAGCAACTCACTGCACTTGGGGATACGTTTGGAATTAGGATTTCACTTGTTTTACTTGATATAACTTTCAATATTTGTTTTCTTCGGATGCTTATAGCACTTCTAATGAGATTAACAAACATTTTTGGCATCTCTTTGAGCTTAATTATTAGTGAACAACGAGAAATGAAAATGATCAAACTTGAACTTAACTTTCGAAAAGAAGACCGAAAGACCGCGAAAAATGGGTTAAAACTGCGCCAATTATTGGCGTCGGTTGAGTTTTGCGAGCTGAAGTTAGCAATTCGTCTAAGAGTTACCATGCACCAAATAAATTTCACCTTATCGACTAACGACTGAACTTAAACTATGATTGTGGTGAATTAACTCTGCAGCATTTGATTATTTTCGTTGGCCCTACAAAGCTGTTCCCTAGAAACGGAAATTGTTAACAAATCATAAGGGGCTTCACAGAGGCACCGATTTTTCTGGCCACTTCTGCATATTTGGATTGCAAAACTGAATGCATTGACAGAAAATAAGTCTAAAGCTCTCCTTCTAGTGGTGAATGATTGAAAGGGAAGTCGAACTGGGTTCGCCTTAATCGTGTTCACCATGGTTCTGGCTTTCGTTTGCATTCTCATTGTTGTCCTCATCAACGGCCGCGTTGTCTTCTTCATCGTCGTCGTCGTCCTCCTCATCTTCCTCCTCCTGTTCGTAATCATCGGATTCCTCATCGGCCTGATCGTCATCGGTGGTGGGTTCATCATCCTCAGCATTGTCGTCATCTCCATCCACTTCGGCTTCCTCCTCCTCCTCCGGATGATAGGACCCGTCGTTTCCTTCACATTCACTGTCACCGGAATTGCGGTCACTTCCTTCCATATCCGCTTCAGTGTCGGCGTCTGCATTGTTCTCCTCGTCCCTCTCGTTTTCATTGTCCATCTGCTCCACACCGGTGGAGAGCCTATCCAGTTCCGTTTTGGCCAACGAATGCAGATCATTTGGATCCACAAATGTCACTCGTCTGTTGTTCTCCTCGAGACACTTTACAGTGATGCTCGCGAAATCTCTGCGTCGCTTCTCATCCCACGTGGAATACTGAAAATATTACACATTCTTAGAATTCCAAGCCTGCCCCTCAGGCCTGCCCACACTCACCACAGAGGACGACGTAAATATGAATTCGTCTGGAGTTCCAGTCTTAACTCGGATATACTTTTGCAACAAGTTCGATCCGTCCTTCCGCCACAAGCACAAATGCGGATTGGTCACATAGTTCTCTTTGAGATCCTTTCGATACATAAACAACGGAAACACTGCTGCACCTCCACTTGAGCTCTTCTCCTTCTTCTTTGGCGGCAAAATGATTGCTTTCGGTTCCACCTCAGCTGCCAGCTGTGTCCTTGCCTTGTAGTACTCATAGTCGTCGTCATCATCATCGTCGGAATCGTCGAATGTCTGATAGTTTGCATCCTGTGCTGCCTGTCGCCGTGGATTCTTGTGTGCGCCACTCGACGAGGTGCCCGACGATTTCCTCTTGCGACTGCCACGATTCCGCCCTTTTGTCGTGTGCGTTCGTTTCTTCACATTCCGCTGCGATGCTGATGGGCGCCAATCCTCCTCGGAGTCGTCTGTTTCGGTAAAATCATCCTCGGAATCAACGAACGTCGTGGTCACCAGTTCTGTGCGACTTCGCATGGCTACGACAAAATGAATTTATGATAATTTTCACTCGTTGTTTGTCTTGCTTGCGTTAGGACTGACGTAGAAAAAAAAAAATAGGACAATCCTCTAGTCAGCGCAGAGATACTAAAGCGTCTGCCTGGGAGAACACAAAATGCGATGTGCCTGTGTGTGGGGGAGAGTTTTGTTTTGATGATGCTTTTTGACAGGCGACAGGATAATGCGTATTTGGGGGGCAAATGCATAAAAGTCCTCGCCTCTGTTGAGACTGGAGAGGGTGGATTGTTGACAGTTTTCTTCCGCGTTTTTGTTGTGTCCTTTTTCGGTTGAAGCTTGAGAGCTTTAAGGACTTTTTTCTGCAGTGGTTCCGGAATTGGGTGAGCTTTGATTGCTGTGAAGGACTGAATGGAACCATTCAGTTCTTTTCATTCATTTGTGACGAATTTTTGAAGTCCTTGATCGGAATTCAGTGAGGAAGGAGGTTCTGTCTGAGTGTGGTGGACCTTACTTGGCGATAAATGGTTTTTATGAGCTTAAGCAGGCGGCGATTGAGGCACAAGCCAGCCCGTGCATGTGCGACTGACAACGGACAAGAAAGGTATAGACTGCAGGATACTCGTCGCTGGAGTGTACTCTGGTTCAACAGTTTATAGGCTCCCTCCTGCTTCAACTAGGTAGCACTTCTAGCTCAGAAATCGAATGCTCAGCTCAGCTTCTTGGACTTAGATCGCAAGAAATCGAAGAGAATTTGGGCGTACCTCGCAGAATAATTGGCATTAGGAGACGTTTAGGCCTCATAGACAGTCCATTCTTTTACTAAGACACCTCGCGGCCTTATTTTGAAGACTCACAGAAGTTGAAGAGCCCACAAAAAATCCCTGCCCGTGCATGCGCGACTGACCGCGGACAAGAAAGGTATAGACTGCAATTGGAGACTTTAACTTGGCAGTAGCCTACGAATCACGTCTAGCTCAGAAATCAAGCTTAAGCAGACGCTGATTGAGGCGCAAGCCAGCCCGTGCATCATCATCACGTCCAGCTCAGAAATCAAGCCCTTTTGTGATTTAGTTCTCAGGAAATCGAAGAGAATTTGGGTACTTCGCAGAAGTTTGGACCTGTAGAGTGTCCTTGCTTTTAATAAGACTCGTCCCAGCCTTCTTATGAAGAACCAGAAGTTGAAGAGTCTGTCACACACTAGACAACCCCTTGGATGATGGTCATAGCTTGATCTAGAGGAAGTCAGCGGCTGTATTCACCTCAGAGTCACTGCCTCACAAATGAAATAACCACACCTTCAGTATTTTCATAAAAATTATGTTTATTTATTAAATTTATTTCATATTAATATTAAAATTGTTACACAATCATTATTTAAATTACTTTGCTCTTAATAAATTCATTTTCGTTAAGAAACGAATCATAAAACTCAACGTAAACATAACCAAAAGGATGCGGGGGTTAACAATCAAGGGGGGTCCTCTAAATAAATGTGAAACATTACTTTCATCTAAATACAGACAAATAAAAAGCCCGAAAACAGTTTCAAATTCTGAGCTCGACAACGAGAATTTTAAATTTTCAAAAAAAAACAACAAATAACGATACAAAAACTAAGAGAACTACAACTAAGCACATGTAATGATTTTTTTTTTTTACTTTGCTTCTTTAAAATCATCGTTTTATAGGATTAACATTACGTTTAAGAATATTCTTATGATTTTTTCTGGGTTTTTTTTTTTTTTGTTTAATTTTACGTACAAATCGTTGCAAAAATTCTTTGGAGCTCTATCGCTTTCATTCTACATATAAGTGTGTGTATGTGTGTGTGTGTATAAAAAAGAAAGAAAAACCATCTACTAATCCAAATTGGGTTTCATTTTGTTTTCGAGTTAATTATGGTGTCTTCATAAGTTGTCTAATTTATTCTTCAAATATCAATCGAAGCTAATCTTTACTAGAAAATAATAAACAAAGTAATTGAGTAATTCGATAGCTCTACGTGATAAGCTAAATTTTAGTTTTTTTTTTGTTTTTTTTTTAATTCATGTACAATAATTATGATAATTGTTTGTTTTGCCTTAATTGTTGTTGTTTAAATAATTCACAGATGTGTGTTTCTTTATTTACGTTGTTGTTTTCCCTCTACTACTTAATATTTTACGAATAGTACGTAATTTTTTCTTTTTTTGTAAATACATCTACAATACGCGTTCAATAGTTATTTTGAATTTGATTTTAAAATATCCTGTTTTAGTCCAATTTTTTACCTAATTTAAATTGTTTATATAATAAAAAAAATTCCCGCCCACATGCGTCCACAACTCTTATCGTTGATATACGAGATTAGCGACTTACGATCTACAATGCTTTTTAATTCTATATCTTCTTCTTTATATTTCTTCAGTAATTTTAAACGTAACGAGATTTGAAGTCGAGAATAAAATTGGAAAAAAAAAGAGGCGAGAAAACAAAATAAAATTAAATCTTTAATCGCTATACACGGGTTGGCGTGCCAAATATCGGTGCACGACGTGGTGTCGGGGATGGATTGTTGTTAACTGAACGTCTTGGTGGTCCTTGCTGACAATCGGAATAGGAACGATCTGTAAAGAAATAAAAACAAATGATCTCTCTTTAGTTGATTGGCCATTGAGTGATGGGATCCTTTAATTAAATATCGTGCAATAAGTGTTTCATGCAGGTAACTAGGCATAGGCATTCATTAAATGTGTACATAAAGTGCATTCTTGCTAATTTGTCTACTCAAGTGTCCTGTGAACTTCGATCTGAATCGAGAGGATGTTCCACATACGCCATCGGCATAGAAACTGTCGAAAACTACTTCAAGGTGTCCTTTTGTAAACCTCAGATGCATAATCCAGATGATGTTACACCGCTCCAACACACTAACGATCTAAAAAAAAACATCTCTGTATCCAAAGACATCAAAAAAACTGTCCCTAGAATCCTTTTCAACCAACAACACATCCTACACAAGACAACGTTGTCCCCAATCTCTCTCCACACCCATTATCCCCACCAAATTTAACTCCACATCTACCCTATAATCTGAACCCATCAAAAAATCCACATAAGAGTCCTTTTTCCACGCAACAGGACATCAAATCCACGTCCCGTCCGAAAATGACTTCTTTTCGAAACCAAATTGTCGGGTCAAAAGTAAATACTTCCACTGCATTTTTTTGCCCGAAATGACGGCAATTTAAATTTTTCGAATTCCAAGCAAAATCCATCGAAATTCGATGTAAGGATATTTTTCAGAGGCCCCCCAAAGGTCCTGTCCCCATTTCCCATCGCATCCTTTCGAAATAATCCTGTTTTTCTGCATTTTTGTCCTCGAAATTCATTTTTCGTCAAACAAATTCACCACACACCACACTTGCACACGACAAACCCGCTGGCAATGCCGTCAAGTTCACGGTTGTTTCATCATTTTCCTTCGATCAGTGTTAAATTCAAAAAGTGGTTTCAAATAGTCGAGTGATTTTCTTTAAAAAATCCTAAAAGTACATTAATTTCATCTGTAGAGTAGATATTGTTGTTTCAAAATGTAATCTAATGTTCAATGTGCATAATTAGTGTATTTTTAATTGAGTTTCGGTCCGTTAAGGCCATTTTAAATCGTTTTGCAAATGCAACTGGTGCGGTTATGGTTGCAGGTAGCTCGCGAGTGAAGTGCTATTTTGTGCAAATCCAATTGGAAAAAGTGCATTTTTCTCAAGCATTTCACATGTGAGTGCAAGATTAATCTATCTACTACATTTATTCTATGAAAAATATTCGAAAACTTCAAGGATTCGTGAAAAAATTGAAGATTTCATCTGCCTTCTCCCATCAAACCATGAGGTTAGGTTAGGGGCAAAATTCAATTTTCTTCTAACGGTTCATTCTGGGGCTAGTTTTTCTCAACAAATTTCTTTGATTTCATGGAACTAAGGTAAAGCACATACAATGCAGTGTATTCTCACTTGTAATTCGTTGAAATCATGTGAAAATTTCATGAAAATCCGATGGGATTTGTGAAAATGCATTCAATGGACATTTGCGTGTCTTCACTTGTTCCTCTGTGTTACATTTCCTATTTCGAAGAAGGCAATTTCTTCCGTTTTGAGCTACTCGAAGTATTTTGTATACGATTATGCTCTTTTCTTTCAGATTTGGATGAGATTTTGAGCGTTTTCTTGGAGAATCCACTTGTGTCGATGAAACCACCAATCGATTGTTGGTCTTTTTCGGAATCTTTCACGAAATTTCCCAAGCATTCCTCTCAATTAGGATTTGATTTTGCTCACACAAGTGTCTTGACGTGTTGCTCAAAATCAGTTGATTGCGAATGCGGTTCTGTGGCTTCACCCAACAATTTCTACACAAATAACTAATAAATAAACATGCAGTGCAAACATATAGTAATCAAAGTGCGAAATGCATACAACATTGAATGTGTATGGATCCAGAAATTCCAGATTCACGTCACAAACATCAACAGTAACAAACAGCGATTTACATGTGAATTCCGTACTCGTCCTACCTCTAAACTTAATGCCTTGCGATTCATTTATGATTGCAGCTAAAGCAGGGTGCTGATACCTTTCACGAAAGATACCTGAACCACTGTTGGTCGATGCATTAACATTGCCATTACCATTTCCAACTCCGGCCACTGTTGCTGGTGTATGCTGTGGCGTGAGGGACTGATTTCCATTTGCCGCTGCCATCTTATAGTAACGATTTTGATTGGGATCATAGAGTTCATTGTGATTGAGACGGTTAACTGATTTGATTGATGCACAGCGATCTTCTTCGTTGCGAATTTTGAGCACACGCTCCTGTACGCTATACCGCGAACCGTTCAGTGTGTTCGTCTGATTTAGGTTGGTGATGTGATTCATGTGTTTCGAGCGAAAGCTACCGCCGGGCGAATGCAGAAGAGTGCCCCGGGACGAGCTGACAGTGGTTTCGGTTGAATCACGTGGACTGGCATGGCTAACATCACGATAACTGGACGGACGGTGTGTTGAGGGCGGAGTATCGAGACCACTGTCATTAGCTGTGTAATCCAGGTCGGTTGTTTGAACTGCAAAATGAAAGGGTACTTCAGTTCTTTGTGCTTTGGGGGCAGAGTTAAGTTAGTTTCGCTTACCTGAATGCCGGACATCGGTTGTGGGGGCTCTCGGTTTTCGGTACAACCAATCGCGGTCTAATTCATTGCCGTTCTCGTTGTTGTTGCGAAACATTCGCGGACGTCTGAGTTGCACCTCTTCGTCTTCCTCGTCGACGACGTGATTGCTGCCGAAACTGCTATTGATGAAGATTCTCCTCGGCGAGCCGTACAATCCATTCGAGAATGAACTATTCTGACTGGCGTATCCGTTCGAGTAGCGACTTAGATTCAAGTTATTCGAATAGGGTATCTTTTGCGGTGTCGAGTGGTTTGTTGACATGCCACTGTTGTGATTCTCGTTGTTCAGTGCGCTCAGATCGGGCACAGAGTCAGAGAAGAGGAACGGATTCGTTGAATTACCATTCAACTTGTAGTGTCGACCATTTGTCATTAGCCAGTCCTCGAGTGCGCTCGAGTATGTGCCGCCCAGGCCAAAGTGATGCGCCTGCAGCGATGCATGTGAAACTGGAGCCGCCAGTGATGCACGCGATCTTGGGCCTTGCGTGATCTTGAGTGCGCGACGCCGTTCCTTCGATGTTAATGTGCATTCCTAGACAGATTACATGAGTAAACGCAACGTGAGGAGAAGATAAAGAAGAAGAGAGAGAGAGAGAGAGAGAAAAAAGAAGAACATAATTAATGGATGTTCGGTTGACGACGACGACGATGATGATGATGATGATGATGGTGGGAATGTGGGGAGATGGCAATCAGGAAGAGACTTGCATGCATGCGACTGGCCAGCTTAGAAGGTGTAACAGAAGTGCATAATTGCCGAGTGATTACGTTAATTCTGTGCTGTGCTGTTATTTTGTGAAGGCCCTCTAACGGTCGCTGTAGTCGCGCACACATGCAGGTCGGGTCGGGTCGGGTCAGGTTGGGTCAGTGAACTTACCTCGAGCAATTCGAACCAATCTTCTAAGCCTTCATCACAGCGTAGGAGGACACGACCCTCTCGACCGAGCAGCAAACCGATCGCACTGTACGACCGACGGTTGAGCCATTCGACTTTTTCAACGTCCACTAGTTTAACCTGAAAGAGAGAGATATTTGGTTGTGGTTAGAATAGTTCACAGAGGATGTTGATGGAAGGGTTCATTCTTTCGGTTTTCAACCAATCGAAAGTAAAAAACAACATGTCCCCAATTTCTGGCGACCTTTTTTGTCCGGAACACCCACCCCATTGCCACATTCTGCTTTTGTACACCTCAATGGACGATTAAATCCACGTTTAATCAATTCCCCCGTAAGACATTAAGTCATCGATATCCACGAAGCGTAATTGATGTGCCATGCCAAGCAAGTCGCTTTCAAATTGCTTATCTCCGCGTTTGTATTCGTTTTGGCAATCGTTCACAATTTGTCGGCGACACGTTGCCGATTATAGGCGCTTGCCATGGCACTGCCGCAGCTCGTATCCCAGCCAACGCCGCCACGCACATTCACGCTCTCAACGGCAATCAATCAAAACCGAATACAGCGTATTAATAATTTTGCTAAATAGGAAGCCGCTTAAGTTCTTTAAAGAAAAGAATAATTTGTTCTCAAAACGTCGTTGATGTGCCGGTGAGGGGCGGTGGAGAGGGCGGAGCAAAAGAAATCAAGTTGAAATCGAAAATACACACTTTTTTGCTCGTCGTTTTCTACAATTAAATCGTAGAAATCACTCTCTCGCCCGCGGAGATAATGGGCATCGGCAGAAGATGCTGCTGCTGCTGCAAAAAAAAGAGGTTCTCTTCAATTCAAACCGACCGTTGTATTGCAAAAGAAAATTTCCGTTCTCGGTCTGGTGATTGATTGATAATTGCAGAACGAATCGCTGATGAGTTTTAATCAACAGTAAGCCCACCGTCATCGGGCTAGAAGACGATTGCATTTGCTGGGTGCCCCTGCACGGGGACTGAGATCTTCGCTCTTGGCGTTGTTTTTCTTTTTTTGTGTCATTGCGAAGTAAAAACAACATGAATTGATTGAATTGAATAGTTTATCTCTCGAATGGGGCGAACGGATGCGCCGCGCTTTATCAGGGATGGCCTTCTTGTGGAGCGTCATTCGATTGGGTTCGTCGTGCTGGCGGGCATTAGAATCTCATGATTTGCATCGGCTATCGGTTGACTGAGTTGAAGATGTTTTGTGTATCCGAATGAATGAGTTGTTTGATTTCGATATTCTGGCATGCTATCTGCCGAGATCGAAACTTTCGACATCGAAACAATCTTTGGCCTTTTCCTAGCTCAACTTCCAACTGCCACAGCGGCCGAACTAGGCTACCTACGACTTCTGTACACCTGTGGGTATGTGCTCTAGTGTCTATTAATCGAATCAGATACATTTGGAGTGCATCCGACGACATCGAAATTTTCGCCCAAAAAAATCAAGGATTTTCTAGCCTTTTCCTAGCTCAACTTCCAACTGCCACAGCGGCTGAACTAGGCTACCTACGACTTCTGTACACCGGTGGGTATGTGCTCTAGTGTCTATTAATCGAATCAGATACATTTGGAGTGCATCCGACGACATCGAAATTTTCGCCCAAAAAAATCAACAGTGTATAGTAAGGATTTTCTAGCCTTTTCCTAGCTCAACTTCCAACTGCCACAGCGGCCGAACTAGGCTACCTACGACTTCTGTACACCTGTGGGTATGTGCTCTAGTGTCTATTAATCGAATCAGATACATTTGGAGTGCATCCGACGACATCGAAATTTTCGCCAAAAAAAAATCAAGGATTTTCTAGCCTTTTCCTAGCTCAACTTCCAACTGCCACAGCGGCCGAAGTAGGGCTACATAGGACTTCTTTACACCGCTGGTGATGTCTTCGTACGTCTATTAATCGATTCTGATACTCGTGAGTCATGGGAATGTGCGTTCCTTTCACCTCAACACTCCAAGGCAATAAACTTCGCTCGGCGAATAATTAAGTTTTCATCGTTTCACTTCGGTTTGTCGGAATTCCGTTCTCACTTCACTTGGCGTGTGTATGTTTGGTTTTGTTCTAATCCCATCGCCGATGAGTGTTTTCGGGTGCTTGAGGGGAGGATTGGGGTGGACTTTCATGTGGGGCCATAGATTTTCTAATTTTATCCCCAGTGCCTGAAAATTAATTGATTTTTCATCGAAATCACAGGCAATCGTAAACTGCCATAAACCAAACGCCACCGTGTGTGTCCGTGTCGATGGCGTTTTGTTTTGTGTACTTAAAACTTTTCCAATTCGATGAAAACAGTTGGTTCACACATACGCGGCAGGATGAAGGGATTTGTTCCGTCGATTATGCGCGAAATCAGTGGAGTCACTCCAGCTGCCTGTCGTCTGGCTACTGTGCCGCGAGTCATTCTAATTTCTAGTGGGTTTTTTTGCTACTTTTGCGCTCGCTGCGATGGCAATTAGCGTCGACACGGTCTAGAGAGTTTACTAGACACACCGATTTCGAGATCGTTATGGGCGATGACAGAGATCTGCCATGTGTGACCAAGGGCAGGAAGTGCTAAATGCTTTTTTGGTGTTTGGCGAAATTTTGTTGTTTGTTTGTTTTTTGTGCGTTTTCACTCACTGTCACCGGTGATGGGTTCAACACACACGAAAGAGTGTCAGAGAAATGGGTGAAATTAAGCGGGCTACATCTTGACTGCGATGAGGCAACTCATTTGGTTGGTCTACATTCATGCAACCTCGGTGAGGAGGTAAATCATGTTAGCTTGATGGCTGAGGCCAACGACCAGCGGGGAGAACAAAGACTACGAAGTCATTTAATGGCACTCTTCATCAGTTGACTTGAAAGCAACTGAAACTGTCTTCTGTCTCTGCCCTAAGTAGCTATAATTACGAACTTCAAAGAAAATCATGAATTTTTCATCTCTCAAAACCGAGCGTGCACACACCGACTCGTTCCGACATCTCAAGGCCTACGCAAGTCCGTGATAAATGTCTTCGTATTGCCAAACTTTCCCAAAAAAAAAATCACAGCAAATCTATCAGCGTGACAGGCAATTAGAATCTCTGAAAATCCCGACACTAGAAAGTGTTGAAAAAAAGAATGGAAAGAGTTTTACAACTAAAGCGAAAGCAATCTTCAAACAAATTCGTGCCAATCAGTGAATCTCCATCACATCACCGATTGTCAACCATTAACTGTCAAAGTGGCAGTTGCGAAAAATCATTTCCTCCATCCGACGCGACTCGACTCGACTCCACTCGTGTGTGTGTGTGTGTCGGTCGGCTTCGTCGTTCACGTCGTCCCTGCGTTTATTTATTTATAAACTTAATAATCGTCATAAAAAAAGATTTTAACAACAATCTGCAAATTTATGACTTTCCCTGTGCCACCGCCACCGTTGCGCGCCTCGGCCTCTAGTTGTTTCTTCTCTTCGGAGAGGACAATAAATTAATGCACGCTAATTTAAATCTCTTGTAGACTTGCGTGCGCGTATTAGACTCATGAGAATACTTTCTGTGATAATGACAGGCGGGATTTGGAGAAGAAAACAAAAAAAAAACCATCCAAACAATCCAAATCCGGTACGGAATTGGGGAAACATTTTCATTTCACGTACACGCCGACACGATGGCGCGGTTATCGACTGACGCGTACTCATGGGAAATTTGCCAAAAAAACACGAGCTAAGATTTGCTTCATCATTTCAAATCGCATCACCCACGCGCAACAGTCGAATTTAACGGTAGCCCAACACTAATGACAGCGACGTAGCAAACAAATGACGAACGGGCAAACCGTTAAGCAAATCTCAGTCGAAATGGTGGCATCATTAAAACCATGTTTAAACAATACCAACCAAGCCCGGTAAGAGTTTAATGGCTCTTCGGCTAATTAGCCAACAATGATGATGAATTAAGATTAAAATGTTGTAAAAATTAACTGAACAACGTTTAAGTAGGCTATACACGCTGCCACTGGGTATTCTCTTCTCTTCTCTTCTCTTCTCTTCTCTTGTCGGCCGCCTGTCAGGCTGGTGAATTGGAAATTTCTTAATTAAACATCGAATAAGAATGACAGAGTGATTAAATTGATGGATTTATGGTGTATGTGTGTGTGTGTGTGTGTGCTCTCCTCTGGGCCGATGCGATGGATTGAATTTGGGGCAACAGCTTCCCATTGATTGGGCAAAGAGCAAAGAAATGTATTGTTCCCATTGTGTTTTGACTCAAATTTGACACTGCTAACCCAAATTCTCACTCTCTTGTCAGTTTTGCGCAACCTTCGGGTCAGAGACTCGCAAACACACAATTTTCAAAAAAAAAAAACAAAAAAACAATGAAAACATGGGCATAATTTGTTACCAAAACACTCTCTGAACTGCTCGCTCGGTCGAGCGAGAGACATCAGACGCACAACTCCAAAGCCAGCGGGGCTGGGTTGTGACAAAGCCACTGTGAACCGGCATCAAAGTGGTAAAACCTGAATAATGACCATGTTGGGTGCTGTGAAATGGCAAAGGCATGCAGCAGCAGCAGACTTGACCGCACCTGGGTAACGAACAATGGCTGAGAATACGTCCTCGTCTCTTGCAAGCCCCCCCCATTTCGGCCACTGTGCGGCGTCTATTGCCTCGTCAATCTGCCTGCTTCGATTTGTGCTCTTTTGTTGTCGCGTTTAATCGCTTTTTAATAATTTATACGAGTGAGACAAATTTTGTGGCAGAAAGGTGTGCGTGGGTCTGAGGCTAAGGTCGAGTGAATTCGATTGGCTGTGATACGGTTAAATGATGATTGATTGACTTCGACTTCGACTTCGACTTCGACTTACCTTAAATATGAATTGTCCCATGTCGGAAGCTCGCTCATTGGCAGATCCAGACGCCCGCTTGAAGCAGTGCAGGTAGTCCCGTGTGAGGACGAAATACCTGAAAAAAATAAAAAAATAAAATGAATAATGGTTAGTTGTTGTCGTACTAGATTGGAATTTTCAGCCACCCCGCCCCTCGTCGTGTTTCCTTGGCAAGTTTATGGCACAATTTAATTTGATTTAAAGTTTCCCAACCTCAGAGATGAACTTTTATGGGAACCTCTGAATTTAGTGTTTGCTTGTTTATCTATCTTGTATCTGCAAAAGCATCGGAGGGCGATAATCACAAAATAAAATAAATTCCCTTGCAATCATGCTCCGGCGCAAGCGAGCACAAGTCAGGAGCAGCCATCGAGTTAGATGCAAGTTTATGTTGCAGAAGCGACCCCCTTCTCTTCCTCTTTTCGCTTTTCGCTTGTCTCATCTCACATTTGTAGCGAGTGTGGGCCGGGTGGGATATTGCATTATCTCCTGAGTCCCAGCAACCAGTTGTGGCTTGCACAAGTCGTCGAGTCGACAAGAATATGCACTCATCTCAGGAGGAGGGTGGTCGTGGTGGTGGTGATGGTGGTGGTGGTGGTTATGTCGTGTTTCATCCTCATCATCGTTATTATCATCATTTCCACCGCCATCCTGGTATGCTCCCTCCAGAGATGCGCTGCTACATTGGAAGGGAACATTATGAAATCCTCCAAAGGCTCCTGCAACAAACTCTGGCAGCCAACTTCAGCTTCGTTCCCTTCCTCGTATCCTTCTTGTGCACGATGACATCCATCAAGGATTGTCTGTTTGGGGGAGCGTGTGTGTGTGTGTGGTGGCTGGTGGAAGATTAGCAGCTTGTTGTGTGTGAATGGATTAAGGTTCTTCTCACCTCTCCTTTGGCAGAGTCTTTCGTTCAATTTTTGTCTGTTTTTTTTTTTCGTCGGTGTGCCTAAGGGGACGACTACTGACAGCGCATTCCCACTCGATTTATTCGGAAATCTCTTCCATCTCATGAGAGAATCAGTGGAACGGCGTTTCCACATTCAAGGCTTCATCCCTACTTGCATACTCGTGCCGTTCATTATTTATTCCATCACAGAGATTACAATGCGGCTTTGGGGGGGCTTAACAGATGGGTGACAATTTTTTTGTTTGCCTCTCTCTCTCGTCTCACCCTCCCGGCCACAAACGAGGATAATTCAAGAGAGAGAGAGATTGGACAGCAATTGAAGGGACTATTGACGTCCGGCTGCCGAGGTAGTTTGATGTAATTGGACCTTCCTCCCGTGTAATGTGGGTCATCCGTCGAATGACAGTCGAAAGTCTTGAGCTTCAAAATTAAAATCCTCCCTCCATCGGATTGATCCCTAAATCACTACCCTCATTACCATTTCAACGGCAGCTGAGGGACAACTAGCGCTCAGCGACATTCCGCCATTCCACCCGTCCGTCCACCACTCCACCGCCCATCGATTGCAGATTAAATAAAGTTGAAATTCGCCGAGCTCCAATTATAAAATTCCATCTCATTAAATTGAAAATTCCTCAGCAATTAAAAATCGCGCGCCCCAAGAGAGGGTCCTGCACACATTATCTCACGGTTGAAAGTCTCAATTCCACCCCCTCCGCCTTCGGGCCAAATTACATCAGCGAACTACAATTAAAATCACTACCCCCCCCAAACCGACGCCTCACTCACCTTTCTTTCCATCGGGAGAATAACCGATCACGTTGCTGCCACAATAGGCCTCGCTTAATGGGTCCTGTCATCGATGCGACCGGAATGCGTCCCGCCAATAGTGATTGCTGAAAAGAGGTAGACATGAAAATTAATACAATTTTCGAACCATTGCCAGCGGTGCTGAGAGTTGTAAATGCGTTCATCAGTAAGAGAGGGTTAAAAAAAAAACGATCAAAAAATATGCGATTCAATTTGGATTTATTTCCGATGGAATCACGCGGAAGGGTTGAATAAATGCGACTCCTGTCAGCACACCAGAAATGACCCTTTTTAACTGAGGGCCGTGTAATTCATTTTGGGGATGTTAAAATTTCCAAGAGAGACCACACTCCCCCTCGTGACTTCATCGGCAAAGCAGTGCGAACCTTAAACATCGCATGCGACGGCGATGAATACACTCATTACGAGGGGAGCTGGTTATGACCGGAATTTATTTCACTTCAAATCGCTGGTTTTTTATGCTTGACACTTAAATTTAGAGGCAGTCGCTCAGATTGGTCTGCTTTCGGGGATGGGGTTGGCTTTTATTTTAAGAGCGGCATGCTCATTTCGCAATTATCATCGATTGCAGCCATTGAAGGTGGTGCTCAGATTGAGGCTGATTTTGGGTGGAAGGGGTGGATGGTAGAAGGACTCAGAGTCTTGGTTGGTCGGCCGATCATGGGGTTGATCTCGGATCGGATCATGGAGCGGGTGCCATGACATAAGGCTACTAAGGTCCCATGACGCTTTAGCAAGGTGACATAAGGCCATATTCGATGCATTCATTGTGAAAGTGTCGTATGGTCATTTTTCGAAATATGGCCTTAAGTCTCATTACGAAAGTGTTATAAGGCCATATGCTCAAATGTGACCTTATGTCTCATTGTGAAAGTGTCATAAGGCCATATGCTCGAATATGGCCTTATGTCTCATTGTGAAAGTGTCATAAGGCCATATGCTCGAATCTGGCCTTATGTCTCATTGTGAAAGTGTCATAAGGCCATATGCTCGAATATGGCTTTATGTCCCATTCTCAAAATGTCATAAGGCCATAGGCCCGAATATGGCCTTATGTCTCATTGTGAAAGTGTCATAAGGCCATATGCTCGAATCTGGCCTTATGTCTCATTGTGAAAGTGTCATAAGGCCATATGCTCGAATATGGCCTTATGTCTCATTGTGAAAGTGTCATAAGGCCATATGCTCGAATATGGCCTTATGTCTACTTGTGAAAGTGTCATAAGGCCATATGCTCGAATATGGCCTAATGTCTCATTCTCAAAATGTCATAAGGCCATAAGCTCGAATATGGCCTTATGTCTACTTGTGAAAGTGTCATAAGGCCATAAGCTCGAATATGGCCTTATGTCTCATTGTGAAAGTGTCATAAGGCCATAAGCTCGAATATGGCATTATGTCTCATTGTAAAAGTGTGTTAAGGCTATAGGCTCGAATATGGCATTATGTCTCATTGCGAAAGTGTCATATTTCGCCATATTTCGAAAACCTTATGTCACGACACCCACGGATCGTATGGTTTGATGGTCGGTCCGGAACATGACAAACTCCTCACTCGTGTGTAGCTTCGACTATGATCTCTGCCTCAGTGAAGGCATCGCCTGCTTTTTGTGGCATCCTCTGACAGACCGTCCACAATGCCACATCATCCCTGGTCCACCGCATTCCCTCGTCTGCTTCAAATTTAAATAAATACTCCCTCACATCACTTTCACTTTTTTCTAGTGTTTGCATATCCATTCCGAGCAAGGTTCGCCCATCCCTCCCTTCGCAAGGGACACCCCTCCGTTTAGCCACGTTCCACGATGTAATTCAATTATGATCAAATTTATTATCCCTTCGATGTTGTTTACGACCCTGTTGTGATGTCTTTTTGCCATCATCGTCGTCGTCGGTGGCGTCACCGCTAGTGACCCGTCTACAAAATTCACAAACTTTGGCCGGCCCCCCGACTACACATTTATGACCACGTGCCCCATAAAACCCCATCAAATGTCCATCAAAAGGATGTCGTACTAATTTTTGTGTGCCAAAAAAAAAAAAACAAGAAGAAGGGAATATGATTAATATACGAGCCTTGAATGACTCATAAGATCATAAAACCTCTGTCAGCCTTGTTGGCACAACTATCCTCCATGGACACTTGACATTTTGACTAGAGGATTGTGTGTCTATAAAATGCCTCAAAAACTTTCGAACGTCAGCAGAGTGCTTCATAAAGTTTAAGTTCTTTGCTCAGTTTGTGTCTATCCTTTAAGATGTCCTCTTCAGCTAGCATTAAATGCCACACACACAAACTTTTGGCCGTCATCAGCACTAAACTCTTCTGGCAGAGAGAGAGCGAGAGAGAGAGAGTGAGGGGGCACAATTCCACTCCAGCCAAAGTCATGCACCGAGACTCCACCGAGAGAGCGAACAACTTGTAAACACGTTCAACTGCAAATTCATTTCATGCAACATCCTTTTGTATCACTAGCCACACAACTCCCCCTCGGGCCATGAACTCGAAAAAGAGTGCAAAAAAAAAACAACAGCAACCTCGCCTGCTCTGGTGGGCGCTGTAAGGCATCAGCAGGAGTAGGTCAGAAAAAGGAATCAGAAGAAATGCGGGGGAAAAAAAACGCCATGAAATACGGACAAGCGGAAAAAAGATAATTTATATTCATCTGCACGAAGCCGATGGTGGGAAGGGGGCAGAGAGAGAGATAGAGAGAGAGGGGGGCGAAAATACGGAATACGTATCCTTCTATTGTTCTGTGCAGTATCTGTTGCCTTCTGGTGTGCTTTAAAATGCTTACAAAAGGAGTCTGAAATCCGTTCGGCGCTCCCTTTCCACCACTCATCAACCTCTCGACGGCTGTATGTACTTGGATCTCATTTATTTATCCATAAAAGGCGTGATAGCGGCTGAATGCCGCCAGTGTGTGTGTGCGTGTGGTGGAAACAAAACATCCTCAATCCTTCAATCCATGCATACAGTGAGCCCAGGCCCCGTCAGCCGTACGTTAAAACGTGCCTCTCGCGTAAAAATAAAACAAAACATAAACAGAGTGATGGAGAGAGAGAGAGGGTGGAGGGGGAGGGGAGGTAACATCAATCCTTGTAACTGTGTTTTTTAAGTTAGTAAAAAATAAATGCAAATTGCTGGGATCGCATGTTGAAAGGATAATGTATGGTCATTAAACAAGAATAAAAATTGAGTAATTTGCGGGCATTATAGCGAATGTTTCTACAACAGACGATGAAGGCCATTTAGAGGGGGGGAGGAGGGGCGGGTGGTGGGACACACACAGGGTGGCGAAGGTTAGGCTTTGTAAAGTGAATGTGTGAAGGACGCCACTGAGTTGGTGTACAAATGTCAATTTGTCTGAGCCTGGGGCTGCTGCGACCAGAGCGAGAGTGGGAAGGAAATGAGTTTCAATTTTTAAATCTAACGAAATGAAAAAGGGTAGTCCTGTGAGCATTTTTATTTGACAAACGGGAAGGCATTCAGTGTTTTTTCGAGTTGCAATGGATTTTTTTTTTTTTGTGCTTTATTGGTCATTAAAGTGTTGATTCAACTTGATGATGACTAGGTAGGCGCTTTGCGCCGTTTGACGCAGAGATTCTGCACTTGACTGCGTTGCAAAATATGCACTATTGCTCATTACATCTGATGATCAAACAGAGGCTCCTCGAAAATTCTTGAAAAAAAAAAAAAGAACCCGCCTCATAAATCGAATTCCCTTGAAGAACCAAACGACGGTCAGGGTGACGTGGCTGTGATTAGATTAGAACTCTCAAGTTTCCCTCACCGAACACCTTGACTGAAACAAGAACTTTATCTGATTCATATCTTTCGCAATTATTTACAACACCTCCCCCAGATCGCGATTGTGGCGTGCCGTCCGCCCCTTATCGAGGCCTTTCAAAAAAGAGAACCCACAATGTTGTCATTCCTATCATCGGCCGAATGGCATAACCCTGTCTGTTGAGTGATAAAAATAACTCATAACTCACCCACCCACCACCCCCCTTCCAAAGACCAACTAATGGCAGCGAAATTCTTCAAGTAAACAATGAAAAACTTACATAACTCATTCCCAAGCCAGAGGCAGACAAATTAATTAGATTGCAACGCGCCAGCGGCAGCAGCCAAGTCCACACTCGTCGAGTGAACTAATTTTCATAATCAAACGGCCAACGCACACAAAACTCACTCAGTCTCACTCACAGTGTCTGCTTTTTGTAAATATTTAGGCGAAAATATTTCGCACGCCGCCGTACTCCTTTCGAGGGCGGCAGAAAAACCAAAGACTGACGACGCGACGAGGACGTTTGTTAACGACAGAAAGTGCTTTGAAATTTAATTATTGTTCGCCATAAATTCTCAGACGTGGGCTACCAAAAGCATCTGAGAAGAGCAACCGAACGACGACAGACGGGCGACTGGTCGAGCTTAAGACACCAGACCCTGAAAATGTCCCTTCGCACCGTCAAGACACAGTTACACTGCGGCCCTCTGCATCTGGTCTAAGTAAACAATGAATCTTCGCCTCTTATCGCATTCAATTAACATGAATTCTTATCTGAAAGTTAGTTTTTCTGTTTCTGTTTCAGCTTCTATGCAAATAGGCACGACTCGCGGTGGGAGGGGGGCTAGCCGAGGGATGACTTGAGCGCAGTAGTGGCAAGTTATTGCCATTGCCACTTACTGGTTACACTTCCTGTGTAATGCTTTCAAGGAGTCGCACTTCACCTCCTCCTCCTCCTCCCGCCGGTGAAACGATGGAACGGCACTAATTGTGCCATTCAATCGGCTCCAACAGGCTGGGGGGAGTGTGGGGGGGGGGAGATGTAAATTTATTTAGTATTTCACCTTCAAGTAGTGTGCTCTTTATTTTTTCCCTCGCCAGGGGTTGGGTTGTTTGCCTCTGAAGCTGTGGGGGGACGCGCGGAGGCTTTGTTGACTCGCAAGTTGTTATCAAGTCAGCGACGACAACGACGGCGGCGGCGTCGTCGTCGGTTTCTCTTCTGTTGTCGTTGGTGTGGAGGTATGTTTCTTTGGTCTTTATTGCACATTTCGAAAATATTTACACTCGTTGAGGTAATGGTTAGTAGTGGTGCGCTGCGGGTTGTAATGTACACGATTGTACACGCTGCAACAAAGGCAAACGTTACGACTGATAAGGTCTCGTTTTTTTTTTGTCCCCTCCATTTGCGTCCAATAGGGGGTGACTTCGTGGTGGAGTATCTTAATTGGACTGTGAGTCAATAGTGAGCAATTTTGAGTGCGGAAATGGACTGAAGTTTGTTTGTTCAGCAATCAAACAATGCTTTGAAACGTTCGAAATGTGTTTTTTTTTGTGAAAGTATACTGAGCACCTCTGAAGGTATGTGGCAAATGACGTCCTACGCTGAAACATCGCTTGCCACCTTTTGAGGACTTACTGAAGGTCTCTAGCAAGTTACGTCCTCTGCTGAAACGTCGCTTGCCACCTTTTGAGGACTTACTGAAGGTCTATAGCAAATGACGTCCTCTGCTGAAACATCGCCATTTGAGGACTTACTGAAGGTCCGTGGCAAATGACGCCCTCTGCATCACCATCGTTTGTCATTCTTTGAGAGCTTACTGAAGGTCTGTAGCAAATGACGTCCTCTGCTTGGCCACCGCTTGCCATCCTTTGAGAGTCTACACCTCTTTTTGATGGTTTGTCTGATTGCCTGGCGTTTTGGTTGCAAATTGATACCACATTTGTGCGTTATCCGATGTCTGCAACAAGCATCATCGACCAGCAAGTGAAGGTCTTCCCTCTCAATCGTTGCGAGAGTCCACGTCTCGTAAACCGCTTGGCATCCTTCTGCCAGCAAATTAATACAGCACTTAGGACTCTCACGAGATGGGATCCACGTCCAACCATCTCATGAATCGCAAATTTATGGCATAATCACAATTTCACAAAAGGCAGTAAATCATAAAAAAAAAAAAAAATTATGCAAATTTCATATCGCAACTCCGGTTTGGTTGGCAAAAGCCAGTCAACCACCACCCCATCGAGCAGTGATCACAAAAGCCAAACAATAACCGACCACAGTTACTCAATTATTTCCCATCGCAATTAGCCAATCCGAAAACTGTGCGATGATAAAGGCGCTCTGTGCAACAGAAATCTCACGGCGAACATTCCATTCGAAAGGCAGCCACAAACAATGCAATGCTATGGAAATTTTCTCCGCAAACACATGCACACGCAACCGCAGCATTCACGCGAAATGTTTTATCAATTCGCAGCATTCAAGTGATACAAAGATGCAACCGTTCACCAATGTTGCGGCGGCTGCGGGTGAACGAATCGCAATCACATTTTGCGATACCTCTCTGGAGGCAAGCCCCCTTTCCCCCCCCCCCATAATCGCATCATCGCGTCGTCGCCCTTTCCCCAAACTGGCCGCGTGCGCTTAAAACACATTTCGCAAATAATTTCCACTCGAGCGATAATCGTTGAAACAAAAGGAAAAACTTTCAAACCCCTCCCCCACCACATCTTCCTCTCGGCAGGAGGGACAGAAAAAAACAAAAAAAAAAAAACTTGCGAAAGGAAACCAAATAAAAATCATTAAATCAACGCATCCAACTGGAATTTATTGTGTGAAAAATTATATTTTCTTATCCCCCCCCCCCAGCCCTCCCTGCACCCTCAACACACCCCTCGTTCATTCCACAATCACCGTTATGGAAAAGCTGGCAAATAAAAATATCAAACCAAACGAATTGCGAATTGTGCAAGCCATGAGGCGGTGAGGCCACACCGCCATTCCGGTTGCCGGTGGATGACAACGAGAATCTACTTGAGGGGAGGCGAATCGGCAGAAAAAAAAAAACAAATAAAAGCAATTTTGAGCCGAAAAAAAAAAAAGAAAACAAATAGCAAACGGCAGTTGGCGGTTCAAGTAACTATTTCATTGGCCAACCGAAATAATACGAGCGGAACAGAAATTACCTCTTTATCCACAGAAACGGAAAACGAAATTAAATTCGATGCCACCACCAGGCAGACGGATGAAGAAATAAAACGGTTAATCGGACGTAACGAGCAATTTTTCATGTGCTCATGGTCTGAAAGTTCATTTAACGCAATATCACACTGGGTCAGCCAGCGTGTGATAGCGAACACGGGGGCTGTTGAATTTGTTGCGAACTTTTCTGGGTCGGAAGTGAGTCGTTTGAGGTGCTGTTCGGTCACTGAATGTCCACCGATTCTTGTGATCGTTTAGCTTTGCCTTAAATCAGAACCAGTTTCAGTCATAAAAAAAAAATCAAATTCTCCTCGACACCCTCAGGAATGCAGTCTCAGTTCAAAGCCAGGTTAAAGTCGACTCACAAGGTAAGACAGGTCCCCACGGCCGGGGTTCAAGCCCCAAATTCGATTCACACACACACGTCATAACAATGAAATTCCAGCCTCTTAAGCCGGCACGTGAGGCACTTAAGCTCTCCGGTCATGTCCGCTATTAAGAAATTTTTATTTGACTCTCCAGCGGGCAGCGGCCACCACCGATATCGTCTACAAATCGCAAATCGCACATAAAAAAAATGTGCAAATAAAAGAATATGTTAACTACGTGTATGTATTTCCCGGATAGTAGTTCGCTTGTTCTCCGTTGCCCAAATGTAAACAATTATAACGCCGACACAATGGACGTAGCGTCACGTCACACAGTCACACACATGTGCGTGGCTGAGCGTTAACAATTAAACTAACAAATTTGCATTCACCCCCAGGCGTGTGTATACTTCGCAGTTTTCTGCGAAAAATTTATTGCTTCCACCTCCGCCTTCATCTCCACCAGCGCCGCCGCCACCACCCCCACACCGTCGATCATCAGGAAGTTTCTTGACTTCCATGCGCGTCCGCCTTGCCGCGAATTGTATTCCAATGACGCAATCTCTGGGGCAGGCAACCCGTTGTTGGGGGCTTTGATTTAATGCCACTCTCTCGAAGATTGTCTCTCTAAGTGACTGCCCTAATGAGCGCGCAACTGCGGTGCGCTCGCACACATGAGGTCTTAATTAGATAGATTGCCAGCGCAGGACTGGCAACAGCGGTGGGGTCATCACCACGATATCAGCGAAGACAATCGTCGAATTGTCGAAAGTCACGTTTTTTCGGAGCCAAACTATTTTTCTCATTCCCCTCCGAACTGAGTGAAGATGCTGCTGGCGGTGGCGGCGGGGGCCTACAGGTCCCCATAAACTTTCAAGATCTCTTTGCCATTTATTTCACTACTATTCCGGAGGATGAATGGCCCCACGATGAAAGCCAGAGAGCCAGAGGGAGAGAGAGAGAGAGAGAGAACAAAAACGTGATTCTAAAGACCTTAGCGACGACTCTCAAAATGGTGGCTATCTCGGCAGTGTATCTTAGTTACATTTAAATGCCAGCTAAGCGACGCGACGAGGGGGTTCATAGTGCTTGCCAGCGAACTATCACGTATCCGTTGGGTGGGGGGGGCAGTCGGAATGAGAACACACAAAATAAAGGTTTGCCGCGCGCCATTAAATAAATGGCATACACTAAGCACACACACACACACACAACGTGTGTATCTGCGGCCAAATAGCAGAACCCGGTCGAACGGCAGAACAATGATGCCATTTAGGAGCACCAGCACAACAGCATCAGCATCAGCAGGCACTATCTGCGCGAGGTGCTTGGCCCATTGTTATTATGAGTTGTTTTTCATTCGTTTATGGATAAAGAAAATCTTGTTCGATTGCGGCCTGAATCGGAATGAGACCCTTTCGTTCTCGAATTGACCATCGGAAGCATACCGTTAGTGTATGCCATTAGATTGCCCATATCGGCTTGTGGGTGCGCGCTCCTAAAATAGAAAAGCCCCACTTGGTGGATTGAAGCACTTCTTTCATTCTTTTTCGACGTACGAGCGAGCATGACGGAAATTGATCAACACACGGTTACGCATGTTAACAAATATTGAATTAATCAATGGATAGACTGCCGATAGTTATTCCACAGAGACAGAGGTGGTTGAGGCGCGTGGTGCTTGTGAGTTGAGTTCACTGCCTGCGTCAAGGTGTATCTTTGGTGTCGGACATGAGGCGTCTACTGCTGCGCCGCTATACCTGAGGATGAGGTAATCCCTTGACGATTTGTCATTCCAATAGAACGACGAGCCTAACATGGGTTGGCAGAGAGAGAGAGAGAGAGAGAGAGGGGGACACCTCTTCGAGGAATAGACTCAATTAATTATGCGGGTTTTCGCCGTCGAACAAATGCGAACGAACGATCGAGCGACGGAGAGAGAGGGCGGCATTCCCGCTCAAGTGGGTAGTTGTCAACGCAACGCTGCAGTTTAGGAATATTAAATCAGATTTTTAATTGAAGAATTAACAAGCGATTTGTTGATTAATTTCAATTGCGTAATCGCCCTCTCTCTCTGTTGTGCACCGCGTGGGACTCTTATGTGGGTGCTGTGCTGATACATCTTCAATCGTTAGTATGCCCTGAAGGTGACGCGTTTGATGGTGTTCGAGAGAAGTTCGTCGAATCCATCAGAATCACAGTCAATCAAATCAATTGATTGATCGATTAAGCTGAGACGCTGAGTCTGCGACGGAAATAGATGCGGTTGGAGATTAAATGTTGGGGGGGAGACGCATTTGTTAGTTCCGGTAGATGAAATATTGCTTTTTGGACACTCTGGGACGTCTACAGTGCGGTCTGATGGGACTGACAAGCTCTCATTTGAACCTGTTTGGCATTTTCTTGAACAAGGGACGATTTCTTTTTGTAGTTTCCGAAACTGCTTGTCAACTTCTTGGGCAAGATGCTTCTGTTTGTGGTTTTTGAAAACGCTTCTGTATATTTTTTTGAGGAAGGGGACTCCTCTATCTGGTTCTTTCTCCGCACAGCGTAGCCTTCGTTTGCCAAAAGTAATGCTTGCGTCGCGCTCCACCGAATCTGCATCATGCCCGATTCTGCAAAAGCTTCTGTATAACTTCTGAGAAGGGAGCCCCTCGATTCTGGCTCCTCCAACGCACTGCGTACCCTCCGTTTGCCAAAAATTATGTTTGCATTAATCGCCTCACATATTCTGCATCATGCCCATTTCTGAAATCGCTTCTGTATACTTTTTGAAGCAGGAGAGCCTTGTTTCAGGTTTCTTCACCTCGCCGCGTACCTTTCGTTTGCCATGTTTACATCGCACTCCACCGAATCTGCATCATGCCCGATTCTGAAAAAGCTTCTGTATAACTTCTGAGGCAGGAGACCTCTGTTTCTGGTTCCCCCACCACACTGCGTACGCTTAGTTTGCCAAACAAGATGTTTGCATTGCGTCCTACTGAATCTGCATCATGCTCGATTCTGAAAATGCTTCTGTACAATTTTTCAGGAAGGAGACCCCTGTTTCTGGTTCCTCCACCGCACCGCGCGTACCCTTCGTTTGCCAAAAATGATGTTTGCATCAAGCGCCCCACTGAATCTGCATTATGCCCGTTTCTGAAAATGCTTCTGTACACTTTTTCAGGAAGGAGACCTCTGATTCTGGTTCCTCCACCGCACCGCGCGTACCCTTCTTTTGCCAAAAATGACGTTTGCATCAAGCGCCCCACTGAATCTGCATTATGCCCGTTCCTGAAAATGCTTCTGTACACTTTTTCAGGAAGGAGACCCCTGTTTCTGGTTCCTCCACCGCACCGCGCGTACCTTTCGTTTGCCAAAAAAATGATGTTTGCATTGCGCCCCATCGAAACTGCATCACGCCCCATTCGTCAGAAAAATCCGGACAGAGAGGTCGTAAAATTTAACAACAAAACCATGACTTTCGTGCTTATAGCCGATTTTTCACTGCTTTGTGCTCGCAAAAACCAAATCCAAGTCCACCGGCGTCAAGTAACAACCTCATTCGTTGATTTTATGCTCTCCAAACAATCTGCACATCAATTCGTACTTCACGGATTTTGAAAAACCATTAAATTCCCCAATCCATGGGCCAAACCAAATACACCCCGAAAAACCAATCAACAACACAGCACGGGCACGTCATGGCACGGCATCATGCGCGTCCCTGTGATCGCTTTAAGCACGCCTTGCTCTCGAGGAACCTCTAAAATACCTTGAGAGACTTTTATGACCCCACACCGCGTGCCGCTGTCTGTGCCCGTCTGTTTGTTCATTGAGTAAGCCAATATTTACCTTTTGATGTTATCCGTAAGAAACAACACCAGAAATGAGTATAAAACGAAGTTATACCGATTATTTGGCAAACATTTTCGCACACATGACACGCTAGGCAACGATCGCACGGCCACTGAAACGGACTGACTCTGACGGCGTCGGCGACGGCAGCGGCGCGAGGTGAATTTTCACGCAAAGGAGAGAGAGCAATATTTGTTCACGGCGCGCATAAAATTTACGAATCTTTCACTTAATCGACGGGTAAATAGCAGAATTTATCACGTTTAATGGAAAATTTTGTTGTTTGCGATGGTTTTTTTTTTCCCATCTATTTTTTCTGTACGGTAAACTTTATGAGACTATAGGCGCGACGTCGCGCACTCACAGAACAGCAAACAAACCAACACCTCCGTGTGTCTCTCGCGATGTGTTACAAGGAGAACTGCACCGATACGACCGACCGAGAAAGAGGCGAAGTCATTATTCAAAAAAAAAAAAAAAAAAATATAAATATCTGAGGCAAGCGAACGAAATTTCAGAAGAAGTTGCTCAACATGTTGCAGAACAAGCCCGGAGACAGACCGACCCGCCTGTCAAATTGGACTGGAGTGAGTGCTGGTTGTCGTTGTGTGTGTGTGCATGGGTGTCTTTTCGTGTGGGAATTGAATCTCATTCTGACTTGACACATGTCAGGAAGACGACATCCTCGTCAAGATGTACATTATGCCTGAGTGCCTGTTTGGCTAGACTGGCACAACTGCATGGGTGTGCGTGCGAGTGTGCCGAGGAAATTATGCGCGAAAAGTTTGAGCATTGTTCCCAGGGACATACCTCACAACACGTTTCGTGGAGATATCTAGTGGCTGAGGAGGTCCACGTCCATGTGCTGTTTGGTGTGAAAATACAGATGTGGCTTGTTTCAATTCAGCGTCATGCCTTGGTGGCTGTTTGCCAAGAAGCTGGCCGTGGAGAGAGAGGGAGAGAGAGAGAGAGGGGGTAAAAGCCAGGAAGGTTGATCAATTATGGTAACTTGATTGGTAGTTAGAGAAACAGTTTCTTTTTTCTTTCTCACGCGCCTTGCTGCTTCGTGCCTTGAGACCACCAATCGAGTGGCTGATCTGTTACATCAGAGTTTTTTTTTTGTTGTTGCTTTTCACTTGGTCTTGGCTGTGCGACTAATTGCTCCCGATTGCATGGCTGTGCCTGGGAAAGGGTTTTTTTTTTGCTCTTGTCTTATGTAAGCTTGGACGGGTTTTAACGACGCGAGTGAGACGCCGGATCTCGAGGGAGGTGGCGTGGTGGCTTTCGGTCGTAAGTCTGAATTTTACTGATTTTTAGACCAGAAGTCTGAACTTGACAGATTTTTAGACCACAAGTCTGAATTTGATTGATTTTCTTCTTGTGATCGAAATTGTTTACTGCCTAAAATGAAAGCGATATTACGCGACTTCCTCTTTTTTTTACCATTTTTCTGCGATATCACGCGACTTCCTCTTTTTTTTACCATTTTTCTGCCTAGTGCGTGCCCCTGTAGTGGATCATGCGGATGAGAAGATGATGATTTTTTGCCTAGTCCCCTGCCCTTCAGCAATCAGCAGTGTGTTCCTCTCTGTTCAGTGGGCATTTCGATGTCTGAAAGTCCCTCTAGATGTCAATCAGATTCGCGCAATCCCTGGCTTCTTGGCCTACTTCAGTCGTCGAGCTTTATAATCGACCCTCCTCTTGTCAGCGCTTTAATGTCTCTTGTATTTCTCGTCGTTTTTCCGTCTTGTTCACAATTTGAAACCCCATTCTTCATGCACATGGCTTCCGGCGTAGTTGTCGGAAGCCCCTTGATGCCTAAGAACACACGCTCGCCCCAGACAACGACGACTGACCCACTTTAAGCAAATGAATTAATTCCCATGAAGACTAGTTTCCCTTTCAACAATTGCACATTGATCCGATTAAACACATCCCCCTTTCAGGCCACACATCCAACACCCCGGACGTAACCTCCACTCCAACAGGTGCTTGCAGCCCTCTAAAGTCTCCGCATTCCACAGAGCTCGTCCGCAGATCTTACATCATTGTCCAGAGGGAAGAGGAGCATACACACACACACACACACACACAGTCATTTCCTTGCCTCGTCCATCACTTAAGAAAGATTACTTGAGTGAGCGCATCGCAACGCCCACAAGCCGATTACAAGTAATTTGACACCAGAAACATTCGTTGTATCAAACCAGCGAGCACTTCTCTCTTGACTCGGTTTTTCCTCGCTCCAGACGCGTAGATGGGAAGGAAAAATTAAATTACCACAACAGCAGGGGCAATCATTTAGGAAAACAAACCGCACCGCACAGTGTGGCGATACATTTCTTGCTCGCTAAATAGCGCCACTTAATTACTGTCTCGTTTCTCGTCTGTGACTTGTCGTGGCTGTCCAGAGACCGGGTGGTTGCTGGCGGTTTCTTCGGAGTTTCCTTTCGTCCTCTGTCCCCGTCGGTGCCACTTACAGTCTGCCCGCGTGACTGTGAGAGATCGTTCGCACATCATCTGAAAATCTGTGTCTGTCTGGCAACAACAATCGCTCGCTCCACATAATTTCATATCATACGTCAAATTCGAGCGCAGCAAATCTATGGGGTGGTGGGCGGTGTGTGGAGATATGGACGGTGTGTGTGCGGTGCGGCACGACACGGTGGCGGCTTAAGTGATATTCCGTCTTTCGCCTCCGGGCATGGGTTTACATGCTAATTCGCCCCTAAACGCACCACCGCCACATGGCGTGGAAATGGCTCTCACATCCTGTGTGCAAATGAATGTGGCAATAGTTCTTTTCTCCTCATTTCTGCGCCGCAGAGTGTCAGCCGGAGAGTTGTGAGTTCTGAGTTGTGAAAATCCACCAACTCTGTCCTGGAGGTCAGATTTGCTACGTTCTGCTCATAAATCATTCAACGAATGGTAAACGATGTGTGTGTCTGTGCTGCGAGAGTATTTTACGACACACAATGATGCTGTCGGTCGTGTTTTGTAATATCCTTGAAGTGGATGTGTGTGTGTGTGTTTGGCGATACAAAATGCTCATCTGGTTCGCAAGCCGTTGCAGATGCTGTTCGGCTCGGTCGCCGCCACGGCTGGTGTCATGTTTTGTTTCAGTGACAGCCAGTCGCGATTCCCGCTCGTCTTCTTGTCCTCGTCGTGCAGTTTATTTTTTTTTTTTGTTTTCCCATACGTCACGTTCTGTGCACCACTGTTTCATAGTGTCGGTTTTGTTTACCCCGCCATCCATCTCTCACGCCTTCAACTCATTTGCTGTCCTTATTGTGTAGGGAGTAAATATGTGGGGGAAAAAAAAAAAGGACACAAGTGTCCCATGTCGCCTGAATGTCTGATGTGTGCCAACGACAATGAAGTTGGATGGGTTCTCCCATCCTATTGTCACGACTTGAAACTACTGCGAAACGAAAAAATTGCAGAGGTGGTCCTCGGTGTGTGTGTGCTGAGTTCGCATTTGTTAAAGGATTCCCTTGCTTGTCCTTGTTCCCGTTTATTCTTTTTTTTTTGTGTTGAGCCCTGCACACCGGCTAAGGAATGCCTAGAGCAGAGGTAATTAGGAGTCGGTGCCATTGCCATGTGGTCCTGAATTTGTTATTCAATTGCCTTTGCACGCTACCTGCTGACTGTCTTCGTAGGTTTACTTGAATCCTGTCAAGTTGGCGGGGTCTTAAAAGGCGAATTCCTTTGCCGCCAGAAAGGGGGAAAATTCATTTTTAATTTATCCCTAACTGGAAAGTTTCCATGTGGCACTTCGTGTTGGTGCACTAACGAGTGCGGCCGGAAATTCACAGGGTGACAGGGGCCCGGTGGAAGGGCAAGTGTTTTCAAATGCAAGCGCAAACTGCAGGGGGTTACGTAAGCGAGTGGTGTCAGTTCTTTGAGTTCATTCAAGCGAATTCGCTACGCCGCCGATGGCTGGAGGGAGGTCTTTAAAGGTTGCGTAAGCATTGTTCCCATTGTTGAAGCAGAATGTACTTCCTCCAACGGGGGGAGGTTCCCGTTGTCGGCTTGTTTTCTGCTGCTTTCTTACCGGTTTTAATGGCAGATTCAAATGAATGATTGACGGGGTTTTTTCGTCTTACCCCCACCCGCCATGGGTTCCCTCAGGGTTCACAATGGTGTCCTGTATTTTGTCGTTTAGTTGCCAGGGGGGGAGGGGATTTTTTTTGTTTTGTTTTGTTTTGCGAAGCCATGTCGTTATTTTGAACACATTTGAATGGGAAGCATTACAAGGTGACATTGAATTAAAGTGCCTTTGTTGAGGAAGGAGAGGTTTAGAGAACTTTGTGCATCCCTCTCTTCATTGAACCATCAGCATTTGGAGTCGCCAGTTAACAACGGCTCAACATGTTCCACCGACAACACGAATTCGTGGTAATTAAGTGAAAAAAAAGGTCTTTAATTACCTACACTGTGCCCCAAGATGGGTTGGGTTAGCCCCATGCTCTCTCCTTATCGTCATCTCCCTTCAAGATTAATGCCCTACATCATCATAAACCATTCCACTTGTGAGTTGGCCGGCTCCTAAAGAATAATTTTTCATTTTAATGTTTCACCACGCAGTTGACACTTGTTTCGTGTCTCGTGGTCGTGTATAGTTGTGCTTGTGTGTGTGTGTTTTTTCCACTATTGCATTAACAAATTACTACCGCACCCAGTTGCTGGTTGAAGTTTCGCAACCACCTTCTGTTTATGCTTGTTCACCCACCCTTCAAAGTGCCTCCCGCCGTTGCTAACGCCACCGCACTGTCGTCGTCGTCGTCGTCGTCGATTTTGCTCATTCGAAATCAGATGTGACATCTAGGAAAGCTACTGTGGAATCCATTTTAAAAGTTTCTCAACTCGCTGCTGACATAATTAATGACACTATAATTGGCTCCACGAGCATACAGGCATAGCGAGCGAGCGAGCGAGCGCACACTGGTGAGACAAAATTAATCGTCAGAATAATTGGATTTTCTTTTTGTTGTTTTTGTTCGTCTTCCTCCCTTTTTTTGTTTTTTGCTCCCTTGTGCTCTCTGTCTCAGTCGCCATCTCATCCATTCGCGATCGTTCTTGAGCAGTTTTCCTTAAAAAGAATACAAAAAGAAAAAAAAAAAATGAAAGTCTCCGTCTTGGGCGCACTTAGAGCGGCACTCGATGGGGATGGCACTGCCGAGGAATTCTCTTTGGAGAGTCACTTCATTTGCCGGCGCGTCGACACTTCACAGCACTTTGGATTCAGTCCATGACGAAGCGCAATGAGCCATGTGAATAAACGCGTATGGCTGTGTGCGCGTAAACTGTCACTTCAAGTGGCGGCCTGATGAGTTATACGGGCTCCCGGGCATAGGCAGTGCGATCTTTTGCATCTCGGCCCCCCATTTTTTTTTTTTGGCTTTTTTTTGTCCTTTGATGCGGCTTGACAGTGCTTTTGTGGCGGTGGCGCACATGAGTATTGACACATTGCGAACGATTTTATCTGGGTGAAGACTGACGGGAGTCGAGAAAGGCCGAGATAAGACGAGAAATAATCCCCTGCTGCGTCGAGTGTCAAGTGCAGCGGCGGTGGCGGCGTTTGTCAGTGGCTTTCTTTCAATATCATGGCTGACAGCAGAGGCCAGGAACTTATCTCACTAGCTGTCTGTCTGTGGAGGGGTTGTACACATATTTGCTGAGTGAAAGCACTGCACAGACGGTCCTTATTTTTGGAGGCACTTAACATTCTGATGGTTGGCGCGCTGTGCTACTTTCGAAATTCGTCCTTTTTTTGCGAGAGGCGACGTTCCATTTCTTTGTTGTGACATCCCACACGAAGTGCAGTCAGCGTGTGTTACATCAAATCTTGTCGGATTGTCACGAAACGGAGAGGAACGGACGGGTTGCTCTGAAAAGCAGTTAAACCCAAATCTCGAATCATCTTTACAGCCTCAGTTTACAGTGAATAAAACATAAAACCGAAGTCCCTTGACCACTCCCGCCCCTCCCCTCCGCACATTACCAAGTTCATGTCAACACAACGAACATGCTGCACAAGTTCACTTGTTTACAACCGTCCGACCAGTTGTACTCAGCTCAGTCGAAGACTAAAAGAAAAAAGCCAAACGGAGAAAAAAAATGCATGAAAATCCCACTCAATTCCCATATCACCATGATCGCCCACATTTAACATCTTTTTTTCGCCCCAAAAACATATTTTTTACGAGCGTCTCTTATCTCTTAAGCTCTTGTCGAAATGGCAATGGCAACAAAACCAAACAAAACCAAAAAGAAAAAAAACGACCACAAAAGACCATTAAGTTAAATGTTAAACAACTCCAAAGTCGTGCCCACACGACTCTCTCAAAACGAGCGCAGCACTGCTGCTGCTGCTGCTGCTCCCTTCGCGCAGAGAATATAAAAAAAAGGTCGACACACATTTTTTTTTCTGCGCACATAAACATCGTTAAATCGTTAAAATGATTAACGCAATGGCCAGAGTGACGGATATCCTCACGGGTAATCATTAATCACGTGAACTCCTTTCAAACAGCAACCTACTCATGCTGCTGCCTCCTTCATCTCTCCGTCTCCGCCTCATCTGCTGCTGCTGGTTACCATAAAGATCATGTTTCTGCGCAAAAATGTGATGTCAAAGTTCAACTTCGTTGATGTTGCATTAGTGGCGAATGTCATTCACAAACAACTTGACAGTTGTTTTTCGAAATTTTTGTGAATTTTCACAATACCACAAAGAGGGGCAAGACACGGCACTCCCGTGATGGTTGCTCCTTGTTTTACCACACAACCCAGTACCGGCGAGGAACACGAACCATCAACGTCATCGTCGTCATCAACTATCTTGTACAATGTGACACATGGAGTCAGAGGGGTGGCCACCAGCAGGCATCAGCAACCAGAAGAAATCCAAGAGATAGAGATGAGGGGACTTAGTGGTTTCTTTTTGACATGCTTTCGACGTGGTGTCTAATGTCACGTAATATGGGTGGCTGCTGTGGCGGGTACACACTATTCCTCTGTAGAATTACACGACCGAATGAATGTGTCAATATCAATCACGTCGCTGCGCAGCGCACTTGCCAGTGCGATGGGAGAGAGTTTCTACTCTTGCTCCTCCATCCATCAAAAAGGTGTTCAAAAGTAAATGCCCGGTTCGACGAGACCCCTATCATTCTTCCTCCATCGGTTGACAGGAGAGTCAGAGAATTCAGATAGAGACTTTGAGAGCAGAGCGAAGTGAATCCGAGGTCTGGCCAGTACGTGCCGATTTGAACTTTCAATTAAATTTGCTGTCACCTCAACAACGATGTGAAAGAGAATGACGAACAGAAGGGGTGTGTGTGTGTGTGTGTGTGTGGAGGGGGAGGAAATCTAGGATAAATGAGGGCACATAAGTAGGCAGACACTCGACAGACAAGATGAACGCAACTGAACACAACTGCAACATTCCTTACGAGTGTCACTTGATTCAGCAGCAGATACGTCTGCCACATGTATTTCCAGTCCTTTTTTGGGGGCACACCAGATAGACGGCTAAAGAGCTGGAGGACTGAGGAGAAACTGAAAATCATTGCGGTTAAGCAGACATAGACAGTGCACTGTCAGTCAGGTGAACAGTTGAACAGTCGAACAATCCGGGGACGTACACAATTCTTCGCATCAAAATCCAAAGGTATCCGATTTCTGGTGGGATTTTCAAAAAAAAAATGTCTCTCTCTTCTCCTCTGGGTGATGGTGTGGAGATTGTATACATTTTTGTGAAAGTGATAGGCATGCCGTGAGGATTTATCGGTTTTTTTTTCCTCTGGTGGACTGGTGAATAACCTTAGATTGAATTACATTCTTTCGAGTTTTGAATTGTGTGTGTGCACAGCTGTGTCACATTTGTTTACTACCCTCCACTCAACCACCACCAATCTGTGAGAAGCTAAACCGATTTCAATCTATCTCTCCCCAATAATTAAATCCGACACTCACGGATGATGAATGGGATAACAAATGAGCGAGCAGTGCATGTAATATGTATCTAGGCACATAATTGCTAGCCACGAACTAATGAACTCTTTCGAACCACCACCCAAATTGCTCACTAAATTAGAGACTGGTTCGCAAACTAATTTCTGGTTAATTAACGTCAGTTAAACTGTCGGCATTTTTTTTTATTTTTCTCGAGAGGTCGTTAAAAAAGTGTTTGTTAACACACCCCTGCATGCGGTGGGTAATTTATATCCTTCTCGGGCATAAACTGTGCCCGAAATGAAATAGAAACTGTCCAACAGGTGTTTTTTTTTTTTTTGTTTTTCTGTTTGTCTCCCCTCTCAGCGTCCTCGGTGCAAATTGGAGACCCCGACGACAACAGAGACTTTTACTAACCTCAATTTAAATTTTATTTCACGCTTTTTATTCACGCGCTCTCGCACCTCTGCACCTCTGTACGGGGAGATTTTCTCCGCTGTAGATACGCATAATTTCTAATTTGAAAAAAAACTAGTTAAATTCGCTGGCAGATAGTGAAAATGCCAAAACATGTTCATCGCCGGTGGCGGTGGCAGATTTCCAATTTACCCGCAATTAAATTTGCCCCCCCCCCCCCTTCCAACGGACATCACTTGTCTCGCGGCGTGGCAATGAAATCCTCCTCTTCACACAGCAAGTGCACGTTGTTCTTGACCTTTTGCTGTGTGTGTGCGGGTCTAAATCGAAATGGCATGCGTCATGTTACAACGCCAACGGGTGCACTACTGATGAGTCACAATTCCATCACTTTCTCCCATGACTTCAGACGTGCTAACAACAATACTTCCGGCTAACGGGATAATTTCAATTTTCCCAAGAATGATGCGCAAATATTTCACAACCACCCAGCCACCCCCGTCGTCTATTTCAGTCACCCACTGATTAAGTCTATTTGTTTAAATTGAAGTGACATAGAAAATTTATTCAGCAACCGTTATTCATCTCATTAACACAGCAGCAGAGCACAGCACAGCGTCTGGCTTACTCATTCAAGCTCATTACCGCCTCCGAGAGACACACGAGTACATGTTAACCCGAAGCGAGTGAAACGCACAGTACCCTGTACCAATTGCTAGCGGCATTGTCGTGTGATGTTTCATCCGCGCACTCATCCGAGTGGGGTTACTGAAAATGATGAAAATTAAAACAATGCTGCCCAGCCCAACATCACACTTTCGAGCGAGGAGCGAGTGACGAACACGTCCAGCGTATAATTTACGCCAAAAAAAAAAAAAAAAAAAAACAGGAAAAAAGCTTGAAAAAATTTACAACTCGCATAGAGAATGAGAATGTCTCTATTCAGGGGGGAGGCGCTAGGCGGGGGGGCGAAAATGAATTTCAATTTACAACAGCGCGATGAAAAATTGAAGGCGGACTTGTTAATTCGTGCCATCACTTGTGGGGCTGGCGGTGGGAGGGGGTAGCTGGTGGTGTTGTAGCGAGAGATAGTAAATGTGTCAATTTTGTACATCTGCGGCCATTAGGAAAGGTCAACCGACAAGTTTGATGTTATTTATATTTTCGTTTGAGCGTGTAATTAGTTTTCAACAGCTAGCGCCGCGGTGCCGTTTTTGGTGTCTGACCTTTGTGAGGCTGAATTTTGACATATTTTTTGTTGTATTTGCCCGGAAGAATAGCTGATTCTGATTACGGATGCAGCGGCTTTATTGTTCGCTGAGAATGAACACGTTCGCGTGTGTGAAACAAAAATGGTAAGACACAAAGCCAAATATGGTCTAAGTGCAGGATATAATTGGTTTTTGTGTGAAGTGACAAAGAGCGAGAGCTTGTATGGGTGGACATTGTGCGCGCTTGTTGGCTGTCACATTTTGTTGGGCTTTATGTCGCGAATGAGGTCGCAGTGTGGAAGCTAAAGCTGGCTCGCGTTTTAGAAATCAATGGAAGATGATGGCCGTGTGATGTGGCGGCTTTGTTTAGACGTTTCCTAGGCGGTTAGTCACGATCGGGGGCTTCAATGCGATTTCCTTGTGGGGGTTGTAGTAGTTTTTCTGATCGGTTGGTTTCGCTCGAAATTGAGGTTTGAGGTTTGATGATTGCTGGGACAGTCGTATCTACCTAGAACCCACTGACTAGCGGTTGGATTGAACTGTCACCAAATTTGGCGAGAACAGGGGCATAGTTGCCTAACTACTGCACTATCCCCTCGGTGTCTCTAAGAAGGTGGAGCTGGCCTTGATGTGCATTCTCGTCCTCTCAAGAGATTGAAAAGAAGAGCCAGAGGCGAACTTCCCTTTTCTAACGACAGAGTAACTCAGAGCATTGTCAGCGACTCCAGAGCGGCTCCATCGCTTTTTCAGAAAGTTGTTCGTGTCGGAAATTGAATCTATACACCCATCGACTCCGGTGCCTTGATCAAAGGCCATATGAATGAATGCCAACGATTTTGGCCTTATTTCATTCGGCGTTATTTCAAATCACTCTTTATTTCACGTCACCCTTTATTTAATGCCATCCTTTATTTCACGTCACTCATTAATTCACGTCGCCCTTTATTACACGCTACCATTTATATCACGTCGCCGTTTATTACACGTTACCCTCTATTTCACGCCGCCCTTTATTTCACGTCGCCTTTATTTGACGCCACTCTTTATTTCACGTCGCCCTTTATTTCACGTCGCCCTTTATTACACGCTACCATTTATATCACGTCGCCGTTTATTACACGTTACCCTCTATTTCACGCCGCCCTTTATTTCACGTCGCCTTTATTTCACGCCACTCTTTATTTCACGTCGCCCTTTATTTCACGTCGCTCTTTATTACACGCTACCATTTATATCACGTCGCCGTTTATTACACGTTACCCTCTATTTCACACCGCCCTTTATTTCACGTCGCCTTTATTTCACGCCACTCTTTATTTCATGTCACTCTTTATTTCACATCGCCCTTTGTTTCACGTCACTCTTTATTTCACGTCGCCCTTTGTTTCACGTCGCTCTTTAATTCACGTCGCCCATTATTTCACGTCGCCCTTTATTACACATAACCCTTCATTCCACGTCACCCTTGATTTCGCGTCACTCTTTATTTCACGTCACCCTCTATTTCACGCTGCCCTTTATTTCACGTCCCCCTTTTTATTTCACGTCACCCTTTTTATTTCACGTCCCCATTTATTTCACCACCAACTGAGAACTAAGGCCACTTTGCAAAACGAACTAACGACACAAAGTGGACCAAAAAAGCCATGTGGCGTTAGTTCATTTCAGAAAGTGGTCTTAGTTCTCGATTGGTATTGTTGATGGTGAAATAAAACCATATGGTGATAGTCCACATTTCGGTGATGAGTTTTGTTCTCATTTGAAAGTGAAAAGCCATAATTGGCTTATGGTGTAAATTCCCACTAAAAAGTGAAATAAAGCCATAATTGGATTATTCTGGAAATTGCTATTCAAAAGTGAATTAACGCCATTATTCATGTGACCTCAGTTCATGGCACCATCGACTACTACACCCCGGCGGTCATCATCGGCTGAGATTCCTTTAAATGAACGTCAACTTGTCTGTTGTCCCCTCTCGCCCCCGTCAGCGAAACGTATTGATGGCAAATTGCCATTCGACTCTATTCCCTTCCTTTTCCTGCCCAAGTTCTCGCAGACTACTCCTGCTTGCATGTCGTGTCAAAAATTGAAAGAGCACAACCCCATCAAAGCTCAAGTTCAGAACTCAATCTTGCTTTTAATTTCCTCCCATCAGCGGAGGCCTTTCCCCCGCAGAGCAGAACGAGTGCAAAACTCGATTTACTCGTTCAATCTAAAACAACTCTCCTGCCCTCCAGTTTGGTCTCGCTTCAGAGCAGAGTCCAGGGCATGGGCCTTAAGTAAAAGTTTTTTCCCTTCCCTCAGTGATTCCTTAAACTCACCGTCGAGTCTGCAGAGGCGCCCCCATCAATTGCCACCCTCATGATGGCACGAGAGAGAAAAAGAACACCAGTAGGCATAGGCCGGAAATAAATAAGACTTCCCTTTAGTCAGGGTATCTGTATGCGAACAGACTGTCTGTCTATCTGTCATCTGTATCGACGTCGGTCTCATTTCGTGGCCAGTCAAGGGAGCTGTGAGCAGGAGGCGACGACGTGTGCTCGAAGCCACTGTCATCGCTTGCAAAGTAGCCCTGAATCGCAAAACAGTGGAATGGGGCATAAAATGTGTACCCCCTGCCATCCTCCATTCCCCGGCGGAGGTGGGTATTAGAAAGACCTAAAAGAAGACTGTTCTGTTTCAAAAGAGAGGACGAACAAAAAAAAAAAAAAACACCACCGTCAGGGAATAAACTTAATTTCCTTATGTTACACTGTTACAGTAATGCGGTAGTTCTAAGTACATAATTCCCTTCGCACGCACACAGATACACCCACGTGCAGTAAAAAGATATTGAATTACCATCCGGCGACAAGGCAGAAGATCCTCCCGCCCGCTCCCCCTCCCCCCACTCGACCGAGCGACCATATGTGGGGTAGTTTTAGGGGTTTTTCCTTTCATTTCTTCTTTGCCTCTCGTTTTTTTTTTTTTATGTTGCTGCAGACGTAATTTTGTGTGTACCACCCCGCATCTTCTATTCACCTGCTGCAGTGCCTCCACCGAGAGATACGTATCTATACGCAACTACACTTTAAAACCGAATGACAACGCACAACGTACGTCGTGCTGGTAAAAGAGACAACAAATTGCTAAAGGAAATTGCATTACAACAAAGAACTCGATTTACCAGTTCCATCTGCACGGGCCGCCGCTTTGGGGAGTCGAACGAACGAACAAGTACAAAAAATAAAATACCGCCGATAGATAGGAACCGACCGACAGATCAGGTCTCCAATAGCCCAGCGGAACGCACACAAAAACATTCATCGCAGCGAAAGTGATCCTATTGACAACGGTCAGCGAAACCAATCAAAGTCCTGAATGCTTCCACTTTAACAGCATTTTTGTTCGTTTGTATCGAAAAATCTGCGGTTTTTTTTTTTTTTTTTTTTTTTTTTTTTTTTTTCGCGAGATATCCCAACCAGTTCAACATAAAATCACTCTTATTCCGTGGATGGGATGATACGGTCCGGTGTTTGTTTTTCTTTCTTTAATTAATTCACATGCGTTGGATGCTGCCACTTGCAATGATAGGCTCTGTATATGGCAGCATTTCGAGACTTTTGCGTCGGGGATACTTAAATTCTTTTCTGTTTCGTTGTTTTGTGTGTGCTTGACGATGTTGTTTATGGGAAGATAAGAGGAAACTCACTCTAGTGCGTAGAGGAGGAGTGCTTAAGTTGATTCTCGCTCGCTTGCTCTCTCTGGTGTAACAATGATAAACGACTTCTGTCTGAGGTCTGAGTGTGTGCCGAGTGAAGAGGATGAGGAGGAGGAGGAGGAGAAGCAAAAGAGTTACTGCCGATCGAGTTTGGTGCTGTAGTGCTGTACCCCTTAAATGGTTATGACTGGTTTGGCTTTTTGGAGGTTTATGTGCAAGAAATTAGCTCATAAGCGTGAATTAGACATTAACTAACCGGCCTGAACCTCGGCTGTGTGTGAACTGTGAAGAGAATTTTTTTGTTTCGTTGTGCTCGTCTTGCGTCAGCCGATGTAGTCGATAAATGTTTCCAAGCTTGCATCAGTGACTCTAAATAGAAATCGAAAGTTGGGCTCTCATTGTGAATTGAATCACAGCCGTGAATTCCCATCAGACTTTAGGGCAACAACTGAAACCGCAGATTTCTTATCGTCGACTTGGCGTGCTTTGATTTCCTCTTCAAAGCCGCCAGTGTGGGTGTATTTTATCAGCTTGCGTCACGCAAGAATGTCACAGTCGCTTGTGCGATAAAAATGTCTGAAAAAGGACGGAGTTTTTATCACAAAAAAAAGTAGGCAATTGACGCGAAATGGGGTTTTTGAAGTCGTGTTCGCCTGAAGTGAACAAAGTTTTGTGTTTGTTGTGCTTTTATCGACAACCTTCAGCGGCATCAAGGCGTTTCTCTTCCAATCTGTGGGTTCGTTGTGAAAGATGAAGGGCTTTGTACGTCGCCTCATATAAATCGAGTCATACCACCTCGCGACTTTCTAAGTCAGGCTTCCACATGAAAAACGTGCTAATCTCCAAATTTCCGAATGCGAGATTGAGCATGTTTTCTCATTCAATCAACGAGAGCTCGTTCAATGCAAACTCTAGTCGCCTTCAGCGCCACAGCCCCCTTTTGCGAAGCAGTCAAGAATGATCATGCTTTCGAGCTACACATAGTCTTCAGCTCAAGAAGAGCATGCTTTCATTCAATAGCCGACTCAGAGAGAGCACGTCCGACGCAAAGCCTAGTCTTCGTTATAGTCTTCAGTTCAGACAAGATCGAGCATGATTTTGAGCTGCGAGAGTGAACGCTGAAAACGCCGCTTCTTCGAAGTTCTCACAGTCCATCGAAAGGAGTCGAATTTCGATGAGCCTGTGCTGAAATCTGTGCATGTTCAGTCCGGTCACCTGGTGGCAGTGGCATTTGACATTTGTGGCTGGTTGACTGCTTGGCGCGTGTTTTGTTTTGGATTTTTCTTGTTATTTTTTTCCATTCGTCTTGCGTTCAATTTATATCGTTTTTTTGCTCAAATTGGTGAGTTGTTCCACTGCTGCGTGGTGTTCTTTCCTTCTTGTTGCCGATGTCCACTCTTTTCTCGTTGTGTCGCAGTTCAATGATTTCTGTAAGCTGTTTCCAGGCGTCTTAAGCTCAATTTAGCGCCTATTTATTTACACAAATCTTGGGTTAGCCTGCATTTTGATCGCACTGTCTTCAGAATTGAAAGGTTTGTTGCGTGGTGTGTTGCATCGTGCTGCGCCGATTCTCACTCGGTTTTCTGCACACCACCAATTCCTGAGCTTTCTTAGATGACTCCGTCGTCCTGTTCGTCTTCGTTTTCATCGTTTTCATCGTTTTACATCGAAATTCAGGTCGAAGACTTGTGCTGAGTGATGTCTTGTTGCGATTCCGGGTTGCGCTGATTCGATGGGTCTTATTTTGATCGTGGTCTCAACAGTCACAAGCGTGTCAAATATAAGCCACGAGCACAAGGGTCTTTGGAGTGAAAGACTTGAACTCGATCGTGGTCTCAACAGTCGCAAGCTTCTTCACAACATCAGCTAGGTCCTTGAACACTGTGTCATTGTGGCTTTCGAACGTTTTTTCCCTGTGCCCTGCCCTCAATTGCATTTAGGACCCGCTTAGAATGTGGATCTCTAGCGTGTACTCTAGATGCAAACGATTCATATTCCAAGCGTGCACTGAGTGCAACTGAGATGCAGTTTGAAGGATGCTTGCTAAGCCGACGCAATGAATACAAGGAGTTCTTGGACATAGCTGATGTGGAGCAAATCTTGCGAGTGTTGAGACCACGATCGAGTTCAAGTCTTTCGCTCCAAAAGACCCTCGTGGTCGTGGCTTATATTTGACACGCTTCAGTCTTGTCTAAAGAGCCGTCTCCTTGTTTCAGTTGCAAAAGCGAGTTATGGCCGAATTTCCACATCGAAAATTATTTCGTGTTGCCTTTATTTCACGGCACCTCTTCGAACTGCAGTCGATGTCACCGCGCATGCTCGCAATTGTCTTAGCTTTGTACGACGTTTCTCAACAGCTCTTCAGCCTCAAACATGCGATTCTTCCGCCCAGACAGACACTGGTCGTCTCTTATTTCTCAGACTCGTCTGATTGTTCGTGAATTTATCTGCAGCACACTTCCTTATCGCAAACTTTGCATTTTTCCTCGATACCGAATAAAATTGAACACACAGGCATCCGCCTTCCGTCTGCGCCGAGGTCATGACACATCCGCACGGCCATTAAACGAATGAATTACGATTTGTTCCGCATTCTCAGCCATTCGCCTGTGGCATGTTGCAATGAATATCAAATGTGACAGACACTACCTCCTGTCGCGCACCAGTTGAGAAACATCGTGTCTCCGTCACAGTGTGACATACTATTACATCACAAATAACCCGAAAATGCCCGCATTTCTCAATCATAATCAATCTATGATTTATTTAAAATCTCTCCCGACAGACACAACAAAATGATACAAGCACCTCTCGACAGAGAGGCATTCGGGCATTTCCCTGAAATGTGTGCTCCCTGAAATGTATTTCCCCATAAATTCCACCTTTAACCATGAGAACAGAACAGGCATCGGAAATGTTCCTCTTAGGAATGCATTCACGTTCTCATAAAAATTCAAAAAAAAAAAAGAAAAGTATATGTATACCGCTTCCGAGGGAACCTATTTTCAAATTGATTGTGCACCAGTTTAGCCGTTCGATTCGAATCAGCGTCGTCGTTCGTACTCACGGCTCACGCCTACTCTGCGATTGCAGATTTCAGCTTTCAGAACAAAAGAGATATGTGTGAACTCACCTAGAACGAGAAGAGGAAGAAAAGAGAACAAAGACACAAATGAATAAATGGAGAATATAAGGATTGAGATAAGATATTTTAGTCGTGAATGTTCTTGGTGTGTATCTTATGCTAATTATTCATGCAGTTTATGGAGAGATTACAAAATAATGCGGTCCCAAGGGTGTGCAGAGATATGGGACATTTCCTTCTGTTTTTTTTTGTTTTTGTTAAATGAATACAAACACCTAGGCACCTAGGGTCTGGTCTGGTCTCTATGTGTCTCGCCGCTGAGGTTAATTATTGGCTTCGAAGGTGGAATGGAATGGAATGGAATGATGATAAAATGTCAAGCGAATGGGGGAGTGGGAGACAAAATGAGAGAAATAAATCAGACTAAAGGGACGAATGGTTGAGGTTATACCATTATCGTCAATTTATTTGACAGTTTCTTTGTGGTTTTCTTTGTTTTCAATGACGTTTCAGACTGTCCGTACGAACATGTGGTCATGAATGTTTATTTCACTTGTGATTTGTTGAATTGATGTTGAAATTATGTGATTTTTTCTTTTCTTTTCAGGTGAGTGCGTTTGGCTATGTATAAGGATGGCACCTAGGGTCTGTGTTGGACGCAGCCTTAAGGTAGACTAACATTTGTCATGTCCAACAAGTAAGCAGAAGTATTAATTTATTTTATCTTTTCGCAGCTAATTCGGTGCCCTTTTTTTATCTCAGACTTTGCTTGGGCTGTTCGTTTTATGTTTCCAAGAATAGGTCAGGTTTTTTCCCTCTTTTCCTACAGTTTTTCCGCTTTTTCACACGTTGTAGCCGTCGCCGTGTGTGTTACTTCTTTTGCGCGATCCCTTCTGTCTCACCTTCGTTGCCAACAACATTTAAAAATCGATGACGAATTTAGCATGTGTAAAAGTGCCTAAATTCAGGCTCAAATCCTGCTCGAGAAAGCTAATAAATAGCCGCAAACTGCCTGGTTTGACTGGAAAGCTAACCCTTTTCTGTCATTCATCGCGTCCACTCAACTCTCTCTTCTTTTTCTTATTTCTTCTGTCCTTTGTTCAACAGGCTCGCCTACTTTCCCTCTTCCTGACAGACTTCCATCGAATCCCCTCGAAAATAAGAGGCCTTGCCACTATCTTCCACCAACAGATCGACCTTGTTGCGACCACAAAAATACAAAAATGGATCTCCTCGTCGATGTCCCTGAACTTAAACAAGAATCTAATTCTGCCAAAAATAGCATTCACATTCTAGCTTTGACTCCAAACGATCGGTTCGTCAAACAAGAACTTAACTTTATTGCAACCATATTCGTCAAGCAAGGAATTTTACACGAAAATTTATTCAAATTCAATTCATCGTTTACTGCGAACACATATTCATTTGTGCCTACGAACTTCTGATCAAAATCATCAATTCTCGAGCAAATCCAATGAATCACGGGGAGAATTTTAGCCCGAAACGCGACGCAAGTGGGAAGTTCATAAAAGTCATCGCTGCGATGTGTCGAGAAGCAAGAAACCCCTTCCCTCTCCCTCGAGATCTATTCTAATGTCTAGTCTGATTATCATAACCGGTGAATCATGAAATTTTTGAATAAAGTTGGACGACGTTCAAGGGTTTGTTTCCAGCATAAGATACAACCGCACATTGTTGCACTGTGCTCAACACGCACACACTCTCGCTCTCACGATCAGATGGGATATCCACACACACACACCGACGAATGTGTACATGTATCGAGTGTGACCGGTTCAGGCGTTGGTCGTAAATTCGTCGTTTCTTCTTTCTCTGCACATTTTGTGGTGTTCCTTTTGTCACTGGAGAACCTGATGGGCATGAAAATGTGAAATAAACGTTTGTGACGTGCAAGCGGTGCTGAGAAAATGAAAATCTCTTGTTGCTGCCACTGCAGACGACCGGTTTTTCGGTGAGATATGAATAACTCCTTTTTTATTCATAAGCAACCGGTAGAGAGATGAAGAAGACTCAAAGTACGGGCAGAAAGGGGAAGCGAGCGATAACAATTGGTTCAGTAGATCTCTTGGATCTCCTCACATCTTGATCACGAGTTAAGTGAGGTATTCCGGCGGATCGAACGCAACGAATTCTCATGCGAAAGAGAAATAGACGAGCGTATGTACGTACCTCTAGACACACTCGTAGAAACAAAGAGTTTTTAATCAGTTTTTCCCAAATCTCCGACTCCTTAACAAGAAATCCATTAAGATAATTACACTTCCCTGAAGTGTATGGCTAAGTGTCTGTCGATACTTCAGGTACAACTTCGGTATCACAGCGGGGCGAGGGAACAACAATTGAAACACGAAAGATATCTCTCGTGCACACGAACACACACACACACGCTCGCACTGCGCGCAATTTGAATGCAATTTTAATTAACCTAAGCGAGGTGTGTGCTCACGGTGTTTTGTTTTCTTGTTTTTTTCTTGTTTTCCCCTCCTCTGGAAGTTTGTCTTACCACACGCTCAAAGTTCTCGTGGCTGTCCTCTTGGCGTGTGGATTTACTCGTATCTTCGAGTGCTAATCTAACTGGCATCGAACTAATTTCCCTAATGCCTGCCTGCCTGGCAGCTTCCGAAGGAAGGGTGTGCACACAGCATGTCACTAGGTGCACATGCCATGGCTTGCCTAAGTTTTGCGCCACCCCACCATTCACTACTTCGTCGTGAAAGTTTGTCGTTTTTTTTTCTCCTCCTCCTCGACTTTTCAGATGTACTCGTTTGTGTTGCGCAGTTATGGCAGGTTGATATAAATCATTTTTTTCCCTTCTTCTTCTTCTTTTGCAAGAATCCAACTTAAACTCACTTAAATCGCCAGCGAACCGATTAGAGTTGTGCGCGCTCTGTGGTCCGCATTTGCAGATCGCTTCGATGACTAAACGAGTTAACAGCAAACCTCTGTGCGATGCGAGAGTACCCGGCCCCCAGAGTCAGGTGAACGAAATGAAAATGAAAACAAAAAAAATGTGAAAAACCGACTGCAAAAGTTTACAAAAAAAAAAAAAAAATTAATTAGTAACTCGTCGTCGTCGTCGTCGTCGTTGAGATAGACTTTCCCATGCCGCCCAGCCGTTGCCAGAGCGAGAGAGCAATTATTTTTGCTACAATTGGCTTGGACTTTAATGAAATTAGTCGCTGCGCGGTGTGGGAAATTCACTTTGATGTTCGCCGAGAGTGAGTGAGAGCAGTTGCATTTCCTTCAGAGTTCGCCAACTAAAAAGGGAGAGTTTCGCATAGATACGGTCTTTTTTTTCTCTCTCTACGAACAAAGCTAATTAGCGGATTATTCATAAGTGGATGACGGTTGCCTGTGTGCTGTGCTGGTGAGTGGGTCAACGGACTTGGGGGAGAAAAAAAGGCAAAAACCAAGCAACCCCATAAGAAGCAGCGCACGAAATGCATTCGTTTGTGAATGCGTCTTGCCACCGAACGGAAGACGTACAGACGGCTACAGTCCGTGGTGGCGACGCGAGGTGAACTACAACGAACGGCGTGACGTGCGACGACGCTGCTGTCGGCATTCATCAAGGTGTAGGCCAGGCACTCGCCGGGTAATTGATACGTCATAGGAAGTCCGATGAGAGTAAATGGGGAAAATTCTTAATGATTTCGTTTGAAATTCGTGGAATGGTGCTGGCACAGGTAGATGCAGTCATTATTCGTGACTGGGCTCCTAATTGTGGGACGTATAGCCACTGGACGTTGTTCTTTTTTTGCTGTCGGCCTTTGTTGGACTTCAAAACTGTCTGTTTGTATAGTTAGTTTTGTGAATAGACGAAAACGGGGCACTCTAAGCTCTAGTTAAGACCTCCGAGATGGAAGAGCTCAGGAGAAAATCCGCTCAAGACACACAGACAGATGTTCTTCATCCCTGTCGTCCTAAACTGCTTAAAGAGATCCTCGTTACTTAGACCTCTCGCGGGCAACTAGATCCCGCGGAAAATCCACTCCTAATCTGCTTAACTCGACACTTACAACTAAGCCCTGCCTGACGTCCACACCCAAGCCTAATCCGACGTAAAACATGTCCCGCCGAAGATCAAGTGCATGTCCGTCCTCCTTAGGCACGCGTCCACCTCTCGCACTTGTCCACCTCTTCGCACTCGCACCCTACCAACCGTCACTTAATGACCTTTCCGGCTTTGGTGGATCGTAAAATACAAATATCACCAAATTAAATGCCAATAAAACGCCAGCCTTACACGACGCGCCTAGACTTTCCAGCTGCCCAGAAGTTGTTCAATAAACAAATACACAACCACTGCAACATTGCGGCAAGCAATCTTTTTATGGCAAACAATTTTCAATAAAAGCGAACATACAGCACTACTCCTCTCCACCTTCGTCCGTCCGTCCAGAGTTGGCTGGCACACCGGCGGCAGGCGGCAGGCATCACCTTCTCATCACCACCGCCACCCTCAAAGCCGTGTACCGCACCTAAAAATCGTTTTATTACATTTCCTTGCAGGAAGCCGCAGAGACAGGCACAGAGAGACAGTGGAGAGAAGAAAAAAAAAAAAAAGGAGAAGAGACTCCACAATAAGATGCAAGAAATATGAATTTAAGTCGTTGTGCCATTTACTCGAACGAATGCCATCCGGACGGATACGGCGCGCGCTGTCTCTGAAGACGACGACGACGGCGGCGGTAACGCTGACGCTGTCGCTGACGATGACGGTGGTGGGCCTTTCATCGGTCGGGAAAGGAAACTGGTTGCCATTTATGAGCGCCAGATGAGAGACGGAAGGGTGCATCGCAATTGAATGAAATATCCGATCAGAGAGCACAATCAGAGAAAGAAAAAGCGATACAACAAAAGAAACACGCGCACACACAACGGAGGAATGATTTTTGCTTTTCTCTCCGGCTTTGTGAATCCACTCTTTTATTTGACGGAAAATCGAATCATTGCGTCTGTGGGACGGAGTGGGACGGAATTGCGGAGGACCCCATACCCCAGACGCGAGTGGGGAACCTTAAGAAGAAGAATAAACATTTCAGGGCCTGATCTTCGTCGCCGTTGTCGTGCTCGTGGTTGGTCGTCATTATTGCCGCTCGTTATGTTGGCCTCCTCTCAGATGGTCATTACACTTTCTTTTATTTTTTATTTATTTTACGCAAATGACGCCAGCTTGAGTGGTGTCCGTGGGTGGGGTGGAGTATACGTGTGTGTGTGTGTGTGTTTGCTTGCGTGCGTAGTAGGGTTTAACGGGTCACTGCCATCTCTAGACACTTGATAGTTTCTGTCACGATACACGACTTTCTTGAGAAGATAAGCACTAATTAGCTGACAAGTGCGCGCACACAGTCTACTCGGATCGTAGAGCCGTGGGACGGGACTAGATGAGATGCAATCTGCCATCCCTGTGGCATATCAATGTCAATCACTCACCCTGTACCGTTCTGTCAATCGTTCTCCTTTCTATGTACGTCTTTTCTTTGGACTTTTGAACACCATAACCGCGCTGGAGCCAGCCGTCGAAGAAGCGCGGATGAATGGCGGTGGCGTTGGATACCCCCGAGGCGGGATGAACGCTCTTCACAGGCCATGCACACTCGACGGAGGAGTGTGTGCGAGTCGAGTATGGAGGTCAGGGAGACAGAATGAGGATATTTTTAGAACCAGAATAGGCAAAACCTGCACTCACTCTCGCCACCACTCGTCGCCCGCTGACAGTCAGATGCACATGACTTGTTGCCATATTGGTAAAATAATTGTCGTATGAGAGTGGGAGAGGGGGGAGGGGGGAACCCCTTTGGCAGCGTTTCATAGATACGCGGCGAGCGGTGCGCGGTTAATTAAACATGCCGCATGATTGTGTGGCTATACTGTGTTCGATGTTGTTGCTGTTGGGTCTTGGGTCTTTCTGGGTGCGTTGCTGTGTTGTTGGGAGCGTTATGATAAAATAATGTCGATGGAGGCGGACAATGGCCTGTAATGTGCTGGGGAATGCAAGTGCGCCTCTGGGTGTGGCTGGAGTCGAGGGCTTGGGATTTTCCCTTTTGCTGTGATGTGGGTGATGGCATGGGTCAAGGTTTTTTTTTGTTTTTTTTTTTTTTTTAGACTTCCGGTGGTTAGGACGCTGTCTCTCGGTGGGACTGGCGTTTCTACTATTCCTGTCGAACAACAGATTCAATCGGAATCATGAGAGCTTGAAAATAATGAAAATTGTGCAGAATAAGAAAAAATGCCTTATACTTACAGCCCAGCTCGTGGAAGGCGGTTAAAAAAACAGAAAAACTAGAAAATTGTGCATGAAAACGCTGCTTTCCTTCCCCCATCCAGCATAAGATACGTATTAAATGTTTGTTTAAAATTTCAATTTCTACCATAACCACAACCATAATGAACCACAGAACCAAGCTTTAACTGAACAAATCAATCCGCAATGAAAAACAAAACCAAAAATCAAATCTAGATACTACGTTTCAAATAAAGATACATCCAATGAAATTAGAGAGAGAGAGAGAGAGAGATAGAAACATATCCAGTAACACCAAATTCAACAACCATTCAAAAACGAAAAAAAAAAGAAAAAAGGAAATCTTAAACTTAGTCTACGACTAGAGAACAATTTTGTATCTGTATCTGTGTATCCGTACCATGATTTCGGGCTGAAAGCAAACTTGTGATATGCTATCCTTGCAACCGGTTAGGTTCCCCTGCTCTGGCTTGGTCAACGTACTGGTGTTGACCTTGCCATGGCTTGAGAAACGCTTCATATGTGTCCACACTTGATGCCACGGTACTTCTTTCTGTTTTATAGATACGTGCGTGTTTTTTGAACGGGGAGAAAAATCATAAGAGAAAACAAAAAAAGACAAATAAATAAATTGATTTTTTTTGTGTGTTCCAATTGGAAAGGAAAATTTTATCAAATTTTAATATTTTTCTTTTTTTTTTGTGTAGTTTTGTCGATTTCTCAAAAATTTTTGACAAGAAAATAAGAGAAAAATAAAGGGAAGGCAAAATCAATGTTGGATTAGCACGCGACGGAAGATATTTACTTTCAGACGCACTCGCTAGCGATAAGGGCTAATTTTAGAAATTCCATTTGCTACCGGCTTTGGGCGATAAGACGACGACGACGATACAGACTCATTTCGCGGTCGTTGCAGACACGGCCCGGCCGGTCGGTCGGACGGAATGGAAACAAATTAATCTCCTCGATCAGGCAAGAGAAACAAGAAAAGGGTTTTTCTTTTTTTTGCTGTCTGAATGCGGTAATTTTTCATTCGTCATCACGCCGGGGTTAGCTGTTTTTTGGGTTTTACAGACCGAACAAATGAGAATAAACAACACAGATAACATAGTGAGATACAAATGTACCGTCTGCGAGAGGAATGTACCTTCAACAAATTTGTATTTCATTTCTCTTCACTTATGCCTTTGCACCATCTCCTCCTTCTCCTTCGTCTCATCCACCTTCTGGCTGTCCTCTTTCTGAAGAAGTTCTTCAATCATTCTTATGTGCGGCTGTTCTTGTTTCTTTTTTCGCCTTCACTAACCCAGAAATGTTCTCAGCCGCAGCGAACGGCGGCACGGTTGTGTTCTGTGATTCTGAGCTGAGTTGTATCTGCAAGATAATGCTTGTACTTAAAGTAATGCTAGTAAATCTTCTCTTCAACTAAAGCCCTGTTCACATTCAAATTGCATGGATTCTGTTACATTCGTCGCGAGAAGGCCGCGGGGGGGAGGTAGTTTAATATTCATTCACTTTTGAGGGTATAGCTCATATTTTATATCTCCCGTGTGCCGCGTGTGTGCGTTCATGTGTGCAAAACGCATCTGAAACGTTAATGCCAACCCATTTAGGCTGACATATCTTCTTTGCTCGCATGTGGAATCTCTCTCTCGGCGCGCGGCACAGTCAGGCCGAAGCGAAGCGATGTGAAATGTGTATCCTCTCAAGTAGGTTGGATTGTTTGACGGTTGGACGACTTGATGGTTGATCTTCTTCTATGGCATGGTTTGTTTTTCTCTCTCTCTTGTCTGGTTTCTTCGTCTTACCGGATTTGACTTGGCTTGTTTGTGCTATATTCGCCCTCCCCGCCCCACACATTCGTCCTCCTCCATCGCAACTGGTTGACCATCCCGTGGGGTCATTACGGCGTGTGACTGACGATTTAATTTGAACGCAAGCGTTACGGGAATTCTTCTTATTTGCTTAGCTAAGGTGTGGAATGTCTTGTCGCGGATATATCCATTTCCACGAGGGGCATGAATTGCAGAGACATCTCTGTTGTTGAAGTTGGTGGAAATATTTTAACTGGCGATGGCGAGGAATGGAAGCACATTTTTGCAATTCGGTGGGACGCCATTCAGTCGGTTCTTACTGGATTTTACTATTTTGAAGCAATTTTGACGTGTGGTGTGTAGTTTAGCTGTCTGTGTTAGGCGCCGCTCTGTATTGTGACAACCGAGAGCTCAAGAGGCCTCAGTGGTACCCACCAATCAAGCCAAGCCAGGATCCAGCTCTCCTTGTTCCTGTGGGTCTAGGCACCGTCTTGTATTGTGACAGCCGACATGTCTAGAAGCCTCAGAGGCACCAGGCAACCCACACAAGTCAGCAGCCAAGAGGCCCAAAATGGACGAAGTGGAGGATCGTCTTCTAAACTGCTCCCTTTGTTCCTGTTTGTCTAGGCACCGCCTTGTATTGTGACAGCCGACATGTCTAGAAGCCTCAGAGGCACCCGGCAACCCACACAAGTCAGCAGCCAAGAGGCCCTAAATGGACGAAGTGGAGGATAGTCTTCTAAACTGCTCCCTTTGTTCCTGTTTGTCTAGGCACCGTCTTGTATTGTGACAGCCGACATGTCCAGAAGCCTCAGAGGCACCAGGCAACCCACACAAGTCAGCAGCCAAAAGGGCCCAAAATGGACGAAGTGGAGGATCGTCTTCTAAACTGCTCCCTTTGTTCCTGTTTGTCTAGGCACCGCCTTGTATTGTGACAGCCGACATGTCTAGAAGCCTCAGAGGCACCCGGCAACCCACACAAGTCAGCAGCCAAGAGGCCCTAAATGGACGAAGTGGAGGATCGTCTTCTAAACTGCTCCCTTTGTTCCTGTTTGTCCAGGCACCGTCTTGTATTGTGACAGCCGACATGTCTAGAAGCCTCAAAGGCACCCGGCAACCCACACAAGTCAGCAGCCAAGAGGCCCTAAATGGACGAAGTGGAGGATCGTCTTCTAAACTGCTCCCTTTGTTCCTGTTTGTCTAGGCACCGCCTTGTATTGTGACAGCCGACATGTCTAGAAGCCTCAGAGGCACCCGGCAACCCACACAAGTCAGCAGCCAAGAGGCCCTAAATGGACGAAGTGGAGGATAGTCTTCTAAACTGCTCCCTTTGTTCCTGTTTGTCTAGGCACCGTCTTGTATTGTGACAGCCGACATGTCCAGAAGCCTCAGAGGCACCAGGCAACCCACACAAGTCAGCAGCCAAAAGGGCCCAAAATGGACGAAGTGGAGGATCGTCTTCTAAACTGCTCCCTTTGTTCCTGTTTGTCTAGGCACCGCCTTGTATTGTGACAGCCGACATGTCTAGAAGCCTCAGAGGCACCCGGCAACCCACACAAGTCAGCAGCCAAGAGGCCCTAAATGGACGAAGTGGAGGATCGTCTTCTAAACTGCTCCCTTTGTTCCTGTTTGTCCAGGCACCGTCTTGTATTGTGACAGCCGACATGTCTAGAAGCCTCAAAGGCACCCGGCAACCCACACAAGTCAGCAGCCAAGAGGCCCTAAATGGACGAAGTGGAGGATCGTCTTCTAAACTGCTCCCTTTGTTCCTGTTTGTCTAGGCACCGCCTTGTATTGTGACAGCCGACATGTCTAGAAGCCTCAGAGGCACCCGGCAACCCACACAAGTCAGCAGCCAAGAGGCCCTAAATGGACGAAGTGGAGGATCGTCTTCTAAACTGCTCCCTTTGTTCCTGTTTGTCTAGGCACCGCCTTGTATTGTGACAGCCGACATGTCTAGAAGCCTCAGAGGCACCCGGCAACCCACACAAGTCAGCAGCCAAGAGGCCGTTAATGGACGAAGTGGAGGATCGTCTTCTAAACTGCTCCCTTTGTTCCTGTTTGTCTAGGCACCGTCTTGTATTGTGACAGCCGACATGTCTAGAAGCCTCAGAGGCACCAGGCAACCCACACAAGTCAGCAGCCAAGAGGCCCAAAATGGACGAAGTGGAGGATCGTCTTCTAAACTGCTCCCTTTGTTCCTGTTTGTCTAGGCACCGTCTTGTATTGTGACAGCCGACATGTCTATTAGCCTCAAAGGCACCCGGCAACCCAGACAAGACAGCAGCCGGGAGGCCTTAATGCAGACAGCAGTAGAAGATCGCCTTCCAATCTGCTCTCCTTGTTCATGGTCGTCAGCCAGTGTGCCAAATTTGCCAGAAAAAAATTCAGTAAATGAAAGATCTTCCGTCATCTCTGTCCGCTTCTTGGTGTTCCCTTGAAAACCAGAGTTCGCCGTCTGATTTCGCGTGCATTCTCCTCCTCAAACTGGTTCCCCGTTCAATGAGGACACCGTCACGAAATTCCAAAAATAAATGCAAAATCATATTTCGACCACAATTCGAATGTAAAATAAGTCACTCTTCCGGTTTGTTGTCTCATCAAAGTGCCTTCCTCCCTTAAATACATCCTTGTCTCGTCGTTCGTCTGAACCGGACGGCAAGCTGAACTCCACCATGCTCGTGCAACCGATCAAGGTAACCCACACGAATTCTTTCCGTTTGCTCTTGACAACTTCTCTGATTCACACGGAATGGTAATCAAACCGCCTTCCCCTACCGTGGCCTCCTCTCGGCAAAATGCTAATCGACACAAATCACTGAACAAACATCAGAAAAACGGACAAAACCAAACGAAATCTATGTCAGTTGCTGTCGCTGCTGCTGCTGCTATTTCAAAATTCAAAGTCTAACCTGAATTTCCTGTCGATGACACAATTCCACAATCAGTTTGCCAACTTCCGGCCGAAATGGCTTCGCATAATCATCATCACCATCATTGTCCTCCAAAGTTCGATTCCACTCCTCAGCGAGCAATCAGAAATTGTACGTAGATTCGCTGCAACCGTTCGATAAATCAAATATTTGATCGAATGACGGGTGAGAGGGGGGGGGTTCTCAGGGAACGAAATTAATACCCCATACACGCACGTGTTTATATCATGGACATCCCCCGGCACATTCTCCACACCTCGTCAGCATAAGGAACCGAACAGAGACTTCCATTCACGAAAGCCGTGAATTTCTCGACTTCATTGTGGCCAGCCGCCAGTCGTCTCTTCTTCTCCTCCTCCCCGCTCGCCACAATTTGCATGCCAACATGGGGCGACTGACGAGCGGCCGACTGGTGTGCTCTGCCAAAGGGAAAACAACTTCTTTTTTTCTTTCAAATGTCCAAATGTCTGAGGTATAATAAAAGCCCGGAGGCGGGCTGGGGGCTGGGGCGGCAAGCGCCCGAGAGCCAAATAACGCAAAAATCCATAAACATACCTTTAAAAAGGTTTCGCATTCCTTCGTCCCCCCCCCCACCCCACCAGCGCACACCGGAGGAGGGTTGCCCGCAAAAAAGAAAAAAAAATTAAATTCCACCTCCTTCCTGCCATCCTCCTGTCGTGAGTGTGTGTGTGTGTGTGTGTTGTGTCTGTTGTTAGTTGGGATTCGTTTGCCTTTATTTTTATTTTACTGTCGACTTTTTGAGATTTCCAAATAAACCGGAAAAAAAAGAGCATAAAATTGCAGCACCACCAGCGGACGACGGCGGGAGGCATGCGATAACACCCAACGTCAAGTCAAGCAATCGAAAGCCGAGAGGACTGCTTCAATTTATGCAGACACACACACCAGCACGGCTGGATGGCCGGAGTGTGGTAGGAAGAACGTCTTCTAATCTGCTCCCCTTGCCGCTGGTCGTCGTCTGTCTTATCTAAAAAGCCAAATCGTGTTATGGTCTCGTTGTCCTGAATTGAAATTCTCAGGACTCGGGGGGTAATCAATCATTGGTCGTGATTAGAAAATGATGGACAGCGTCGACCTCCGTCTTCGTGTTTACCACTTGATCTTGTTTTTTGCGGCATGCGGCCCAACCTTTGTTGGAGGGGTGGGGGGTGGGGGGTGGGTGGGGGATGGAGATGGGTTTGTGTGCCACTTTTGCTGTGCCGAGTTCCTTTTCGATAAAAGGGTTATTGACAATAAGTTTTTCGGCTAAATCTGTTTACACAGTGTTCCTCGGTGGTGGTGCTGCTGCTGCGCTGCGCTAAGCCAAGCTGAGCCGAGCTGGGGCTGGGCTGTTCGATGAAATGTTTCTTGTTGTTTTGGCTTCTTTTTCTGTTGTTTTTTTTTTCTTCTGTTTCGTGTCCTTTTTCGTGGTTGAATTTAAATATCAAATGAAATTCGGTTGTGTGAACGTTTGCCATCGGATGGGATTAGGCGGCTTGCGTATCGAAGGGGTTGAGGGCTGCTCCCTGCTTTCCATCGGTTGTTTGGAAAGAAATTTGCATTGAAAATGAGTAAATCAAAATGAAGTTGTATCAATCGAAAAGATGTCGAGAAGCCAGACAAGGGGTTGTTTGGGGGAAGGGGGGGTGCCCCCGAGATCGATTTCGTATCCGGTGAACGACGCTGTCATTTAAATCAGAGGTTTGTTTGCGAAATTCGTAGCAGCGATGACGGGAGGGACATCCGGTTGGCTCTTGTGGTTCAAATGGAAGCAGAAATAAATTAGTCACGGCGGGGATTTCTTCTGACAACATTGGATGCGCCAAAATTTGACTGAAATGCGACTAAAAATATACCTAAATTCTGGCTTTTTGAAACAATTAACTTAGGAGTCGTTCGAAAAGGCCGGAGGTCTGGCCTAAAGTATGCGTCTGACCAAAACTCAAGTTTCATGAAGCCCAAAGCACGGCCTAAATGTTGTAGGCTACGCCCTAAACCCGACGTGAAAATGCCTTAATGTCTGGCTTGAAGTAGGCCCAGGCCTATCCCGGACTGTAGCTTTGGTAAAGTGCGGCTTGAAGAATGAAACTCTAGGCTTTGACAGCAAATTTCAGAGAACTTGGAAGACCTCACAGACTTTAAACAAAGTCTTGTAGAAACACTTCGCTTAAAGCTCGTCCTCGCCCTCTTAACCAGACGAAGGGGTATCTAAGTACCCCCTCACATCCACCTCCCTCCTCCATCAGCCCACACTTGTGTTAAGTCACTCAGAAACTCTCAGTCAAACTCTAATCTGCAAAAGCAATTAAGACCACCAATTGCTCACTTAAATCATACCAGTTAACCCACCGCCGCCTGCATCGGCATATGCCCCTCCCCCCCTCTCTCCACACACACACACACACCCCACAACCTCGTCGATCTCAATCATTTCCAACTGCAATCGAGAGATAACTTGATTTTCTGCACCAATTTTCTCTCGCGGCCTAGTTACCGCCACCGCGCCGCACCGCCATAAAACAATTAAACCTCCCCAACACTCGAACGTATCAATCTTCATAAAGCCCCCGTGCACACACCCCAGCCGGGGCACATGTGAAACTGGGTCCTCCACGCGAGTGGGGTGTGCGGCCAGTGCTGTGCGGTGCACCACAATAAAAACATAATTATCCAACGATTTACATGCAGGTCGACCGGGGCTGTCACACACTGTGCCGCGTTCCACTGCTGCGCTCCTTCCTGCCCCCGGATCGGTGTAACATAATCATAATCGAATGTCAAGTGGAGTAAACCGATTCGATATGTAAATCGAAATCGATCCGATCGAGATTCAATCCGATCCGATTATCATCCGGCGCAATTTACTATGAAACAGGCGCGCTAGCGAGCGGCTCAATCCAATTAAGCGGGGAAATAGAACAAATATGTCGGCGGGCTTGACACATAAACTCGGAGACGGGGAGGAGGTCTTCCAAGTTTATTGCGTGCCTGAATCTCGGTAGCAGCGCAGCCTGAGAATGTCTGAAACGCACCGACTCTGGCTGGTATTCTTGCGTGCATTTATGCAACATGCGCCAGCACTGCTGCAGATGCAAGGGAATTCGGAGAAGAACTGAAACTGAAAAACAAGGAAAATAGCTTGAAGTAATTGCAATTTCCGGTGGATACGAGAGCGCATTGTTCGGGCATAAGTTCCGTCGCCGCCTCGCCACCACCAACGCGGCCGCTGCCGCTGCCGCATGTACAATGGTGGTGGCGGTGTGTGATCCCCTATCGTGTGTGCGTTGAGAAGATTATTACATGTTCTCTCGGGCTGCTCGTGAATAAAATGATTAGAGGAGGCTGGCTGCGGGGAGAGGTCCCCGCTATACGATATGGAAACATATGGGCTATCAGAGGAGAAATGTGTGCGTTTTGTGTTTTTATTGCGTTCGTCGCGTCGGCCGGTTGTGCGGCGGTGCTGGCTCAGTTGGTGTTTCTCACATCCCTTTCCGGCTCAGTTCCCGGGTGACATAGTTTCGTCGAGGCGATGCATTGAAATGACATTACGTAATGGTTTTCCAATGGAAATTGGTTTCAATGAATGCGACCCCTTTAAGGTTCCAAGATACATCATTCAAGCACCCATGGAATGTCAAGCTATCACTCCAATGGTCCCCATAAATCACCATCCTCAGATGTTGACATTTCACGGAAAAAACAACAAGCGGTCCTTAAGTGCATCCCTGATGCATTCCATACATCACCGAGCTCTGGCTATTAATTCGGCGCCGCGTGAGACCTCCGCCCAAGTCCGTCTAAATCCCAAGATAAACAATATTTTACAACCGTTAAGTCTATAATGTCAAGCCATTAAAACAGATTTATCTCGTCTGCACTCGCCTGCCCCCCCCCCCCCCCCCCCCATTGTTTCCACCGTCGATTCTGGATGAATGAGTCGTGAATAAATGATGCAAATTAGTGAAGAAGATTATCTAAAGAGCCTCAGATCGGCTAGGCTGACATGCCGCTCCCTCAGACCTGGGCAAGGCTTCGAAGCCCCCCCCCTAAAATTGATTCTTCCCATCGATTCTGCCAGAAGTGTTGTTCTTTTCACAAGAACTGAGGGACAGCAGGACAGAGTGTATCCATCATCGAGCTTTAAGGTCGCCACGAAAATAAATACCGTCTTGGCTTGTTTATGTAAAAATATACACGTCTCCGCTGGCCGTGCCGCGTCCGCGTCGTTTTCGGGTGATAGATGGACGGTGGAGGGATTTTTATCCCCTCACGCTGGCTGCTGCGGGTGTGGGCGTGTTATGGGGACCGATAGATTTCCTCGCATTTATTATCATTTCGTGGAATTTTCATATTTCTGAGGTGAGCTGATTTAAATTTGTTCTCCGAATCCGTGTTCTCTTTCCTCGCAGGTCATTCCGGTCGGTCCTCCACACACTTTGACCCAAATATTCGTGTCAAGGTGCGAGTATCTGTTTTTTTTTTTTGTTGCTGCACGATGGTGGGTTCGAAATGAAAGAAGGTCGGAGTGAATTATTTCACTACGCGTACATAGTTTGTGTGCGTTCTCATTTTGTGAGGCACGAATATTCGGGCGTACATTTGCTGTGTTGGGGGGGGGGGGGGGGAGGGCTCCCAGCTCCTGTGCGTGGTCGACCGGAGATGGGGACAGGATCACGGAGTAATGAAATAAATTTTCATTTTCTTACTTAATTGTGAAGTTATGTGTGTGTGTGCCGTGAGGGGGAGAGACGGGGAAAATTGTCTGTCTGAGAGTGGGGAAGGAGGGGCGAGACATCGAAAAGTGTGCCGCGTCATGGTTCTATGATTTTGATGAGATTTTGTGGGCTTCTTTGAGTTCAAGAGATAGGCCGTCGGTAGTCGGGGTGGGGGTGGGGGAGGGTGGGGGTGGGGGTGGGGTGGGGGAGGGTGAGAGCGATGTGCGTGAAAAATGGGAAATTAAGGAGACAATTTGTCACAATGAAGCGGGTGCAGAGGAATGTGTGTCAAGTTCAGTACACTGAGCAGGCAGATTTGGAGGTATTTTTGGCTTTTCACGGGGAAGTTGGCATTTCGACGCTAAATTCAAGGAAGGCAGAAGAAACACCGCCGAGGCGACAGCCTCTACGGTTTGAATATATGCCTCTATTGCAACAATTTAGGCAAATTCACGAGGCGACCCAGTCACCGTCAGTTTGCCTTAAGGTCTGTGTGAGGCTCTTCGAGTCCCCCGAGGCGATAGCCTCCACATTTTGAACATAAGCCTGTTTTGCAACAATTTAGGCAAATTCACGAGGCGACCCAGTCATCGTCAGTTTGCCTTAAGGTCTGTGTGAGGCTCTTCGAGTCCCCCGAGGCGACAGCCTCTACATTTCGGACATAAGCCTGTTCTCAAGATTTAGCAAAATGCACTAGTCGACGTGCGTTAAGCTCTGCAACAGAAGGCATAGGCTCTTCCCGAGGCGATAGCCTCTAAATTTTCGCAAAATTGACAAAAATCCCCAGCTAGTCAATCAATTTGCATTGACTCACCTCGTTGGCACTGTTTGAATTGCGTTCAATTCAAAAATCATCTTCAACTCCCCCATCGTCAGACTGATTCACCGAATCTTCGTCTAAACGTGTCAGTTTTTTCCGCAATTAACTCGCAGAACACACACCTAATGACGCATTCCGCGAACTAGAACAACAGACTTCATCGTAATCACTTAAGTTCTCTGGCAGCAAGTGCTTTATCTTATTCCCCGAAGTGGTTCCATTCAACAAATTCAACAATCTTGATAAGAGCGAATGCATATAGTCATTTAGAGAGAGTTTCTCTCTTCATTGATAAACTTCAGAGTTCAGAGTGATCGAACGATCACGAGAGGGTCTTGGATAACTCACCTTTGGATCTAGAATGCTACGTTCCAAGCTATCCTCTCGTTTGCCATTCTGTTGATGACTCGCCTCCAATCTCAAGCGAGCACGTTCTACCCGTGCCAGAGTTGGACTGTCGAGTATCGACGGTGTTCGACTGGGTGTCGACGGTGGCGGCGGCTGACCGGTATTCGGTTCTGTCGGAGTAACAAGCATCTTTAGACTGCTACTCCTGCTCCGGCTGGTGCTACTGGTACGGCTACCACTAGCAAAACTGCTGCTCGATGTGCTAATAATGGTGACGGTGTCTGTTTTCCTGGGTTATACCCCCCGGCACAACAAAAACCAACGACTACGTGATGGGAATTATTAAATCTTCTGTTCGCCCGTCCTCTCACGCGGAGGAGTCCTTTTTCGAAGGCCTTGCAACCGAGGTGAATTAATTACGATCTAAAAGCAAAGTTTGCTTGCACTTCACTGAAACGAAGAGGAGAGATTGAATATTCTTCTCGTCACAACACTGGTAATCCACGGGCACTGTGAAACGCACGCACACAACACGATCGGAGGGAGAATATGAAAAGTAATTCGTTCCTTAATTCCTCACTGCGACGAGGATGAGCGTGGAAAAGTGGAAGGACTGATTAGAGAAGACAGTGTCTCAGGAACGAGCGATGACTTGGAGCAACGATCCAACATCCTGCGGCTCCTCCGCTCTTCTTCTTCAATTAAAGCAAAAAAAAAAAAAAAAACTAATTCCGACGAGGGAACAATGAACACACACACTGGCTTTGGATGGACTCAAATTGGCTGACGAACAACTGGAAAACCGAAGAATTTCAAACGAAAATCAAATTCTTTTCCTTTTTTCGAACGATTTTTCCTCAATTTCTCTTGAACAAATTTTCAATGAAAGGAACAAACGTATCTCTCTAGCGCACTCCGGACCGATCCGTCACCACGTCGAGCTATTTTCGGACTAAACAAACCTCCATCAGCTGTGCCGTCGCGCTGCTGTTGGTGTGGAAATGCCAACACACAGGCCGAACGTCGCATGACGTCAGCGCGCAACTCATACCGTGCGGCTGATGTTCGGTGTTCCCCTTTGCTGGGCGAGAGCACGGCTGAATGGCGGTATATGTTGCGGTGGTGTGTTCGAAGCGAACTTGTTCGCACGGCACTTCGGTGTGCCTCCTCCGATGAAGTTCAACCTTTGTTCTTGCCAGAGACAATGGTGTGCTTGCAAGTGCCGCTGTGAAGGAGGATTTCTTGCGAATTTGTTTGCTTCTTTCGGCGCTGCATGAAATGGGTCAACAATTAAGAATAAACTCTTGCATATTTGGGGTTAATTTGCGCTGGAAATGAGAGTGCTCAGATACGCCGGAGGAATCATAGTTATTGGATTTTTTCTGTCTGCTTTCCGGAGAGAAAAGTAAATCGGCTTGTGACGGTGGCTCTTGAGAAGGTAAACCAGATCCGATGGAACCGGAACCTGGTTAGAATTTGATTTGGCATGGAAATGAGGCTCGTTGCGTGATGCTTGGGAATTTTTGCGTGGCCTGGGAATTTTGCCAATCCGATTGCTGTCTAGATGAGTAGGCGCGGTGGCTCAAGATTATGTTTTAATTGCGAGGTCTGTGGGAATTTTTGACGCAAAAGAGGTTTAGAAAGGTAATGGGAGCTCGTCTTCTGCGAAAAGCCGCTTCTACACCAAGTGCAACGGATGGACAAGCAAGCATTGTTTGTTGGCAAGAGGCTTCATCCTCGTTGCCAACGAAATTCCCCTTGTCCATTCATTCAATTCGGTTGATGTACAAGCCGGCATACTGACTTTGGACGGCTTGAACGGCTTCCTGACTGAAATGGACTGCTTCCCGACTGCATCCCTCTGTAGCTTCATCATCTGCGGTCATTTTATTGCACGATGCAGGTCCCATTCGAATCGTAATCGAATTCCTTGCCCCTAAGCCATTGCATCGTTTACTCAGCCTCCATTTGCTCCCCCCCCATCCCTCGTTCCCTCTTTTGTGGAAATTCGATGCCGCCATGCCCGGCATCGATGTGTAATTGAGTTGTCCTAATAAAATATAAATATTTCCAGCCTGTAAGCAATCAATAGTCGAACCAACATTCGGGTCAACTGCGTATCGCCTTTCCGCACGGTGTTCCATTATTATACAATACCCCCGCATGCCTCTGTCTCTTCGTTCGCTCGACACCAGTCCGAATGCAGTCCCCAGCCTCCTCCGTTTGCAGGGCCCTCAGCGCGACCACCCTCTTGTGTGCTATCTCGAATCTATTTCAATATTCCACTACCTGTTCCAGAGTGGACGAGGACGAGGACGAGGACGACGACGAACGACGATGACGATGACGATGATGCCGGTGGCGGCGGCAGCGATGCTGGCTGCGGTGGCACTGCACACAAATGTGAAATGTCATTCAGTCGCTACTTACCTGCTGCCTTCCTCCCGCCGTCCATTGGTGCACCTCTCGAACTCGTTCTTCCGCATTTGCTCCGGACCCGCTGCCACCGCTGCCACCGCTGACAAGCTGTTTACATTGAACCTATGTCAATGCCTCTCTGCATTCGAGAACCTTGAAACACACAACTATTTAGTTCTAAACACACGCCAGCCAGCACCGCTGTCAGATAGAAAGTACGCGCGACTGTGTGCGCGCTGTACGCTGCCTGGCTTGTGTATCTGTTCGTTTATTACATCGAATTTCTTTCGCATGTTGCACGACAAATTGGCGCCACTAATTTCACCAATTCCTTCTCCTTCTCTGGCGGCTCCACTCGCCTCTTCTCAGTTTGCCGATGGTGAGGTGTGTGGAGTCTCGCGGTGGCTGGTGTGTGGCTCAGTGTCGTCGTGTCGCGCCGATGCTGTCATTCGCTGGCGTTGCACCAGATTTGCATGTGTCGCACTCTCTCGCCTCAGGCGTCCGTCACGATCGCACGTCGTCTCCCTGGACTGCTGCCCCGGAGGAGTCAATTGGAAACTAGTGCGCGAACGCAATTGTGATTCACGGATTCGGGGCGGACACTGGCCACTGTCCATTTTGATGCAAATGACAGCGGTTACGATGTGACGAACCGCTTCTGCAGGAAACTTGACATTTGTTGTTGTTGGTGGTCGCCGATGATTCAGCAGCAGACATGCATGATCTCAAGTGACAGGCGAACCTCGATGGTCGTTTGGCCGGCGGCCCAGTTTTCGATTTGTTTCTCTCGAAATCCTCAAGTGCAAACGACGACAGTGAAATGAGTCAGGATACAGCACTTGGACGGTGCACAGCCCCGGTGTGGTGCGCCGTGTTTGTTTTTTCCCCCGAAAATCATCGTTTACGGCAAACAGAATTTTATTTTTGAAATATTTATTCTTGGCTGTGGGAGCGAGTGTCTGTGTATTTTTTGAGCGATATTTATACGAACGAAATTTGTTTTCATTCATAAGAGTGTTTTGCCGATAAATGAATTTCATTGACATCCCAGAACGCCGCTGACTTGGCCCAAACGAAATTGGGATACTGATTCAGTTCGAGACGACCGCGACGTCGAGGGGGGATTTTGTTGGCGAATTTTTCGGCAAGACTACGCGCAAAAATGAAACTTATGAAATGCTACCGATGATGTATCTGAGGATGTGCTCTGTGTGTGCTGGCACTTGGCAGTAGTTTTGTAGTGGTTTCAAATTGTTGTGCGGAGGCCGGGTGCCAAGATATTTTTGTTATTTCGTGACCGAAATACTTTCTTCTGGTTTGCCTCTCTGCCTCTGCCTCTGCCTCTCTGTACAGACGAGATGTGTTTGACAGGCAAACGTGTTGGATCATTTTTTATGTTCTAGAAATTTGTTTTTTGGCCGTAAAGACTGACTATGTTGGTTTGTTTGAGGGATTTTGTGCCGCGTTGGTTGGTTTAAGACTCAAACCGGGTACAAGTAGCCCAGTTGGGTGCCGTTTTGATACCACACCTCGTTGACCGGGCTAGCTGAATCCAGCCTGTGGAGCTTAGGAGTTCGATTTTGTTCGATATACTTTGGTTAACGGTCTCAGGGAGATCACTAAGGAAGGGTTTGTCGAACGCGATAGATCTTTGTTTGGCTAGTGCCGGACAGTGGCAGAAAAAGTGAGGCAGACTTTCCTCTGAGTGAGTGTCGAGAGTTGGGATCGGTATTCCGAGTCTAGCAGCGTGCCAGTGTCCTGTTCTTACAGCCACGACTGTAGGCTACTTCGGAGCGATTTCTATTGAGGAGGTCATCAGTCCTTCTTTTCTTTGTACGAGGGCCAGAGAATTGGATGTCCACCTTCCAGTAGCTAAGGACAGGAAGTGCTGATAGATGATGTATAAGAGGTGGTTCATTGGGGGGCCCACCAACTCAGTGGGGGCGTTGCCGGAAGCTCTTGCGTGACCAGTTCGTCGGCAATCTCATTTCCCTCTAAAATGCTGTGGCCTGGAACGCAGTGGAGAGTGACCTGTTTGAGTTCTTCCTTGTACTATTGGATGAATTTAGAAGGAGGCAACAGGTCCACTGGCGATCTGATAGCTTATCTCACCGAAAAGTGAAACAAATCTTTGCATAATGCAGGCGAAAACAAGACCGTTGCACTTGATATTTCTAAGGCATTCGAAAGAGTTTTGGCATCAAGCTCATTTGTCGAAAATGCGTGCATATGGTATCGATGAATCTCTTCTTCGGTGGATTAGAAATTACCTTTCGAACCGTTCAATTCAAGTGGGTTCAAGTCTGATATCCACCAAATAAATGCTGGTGTACCCCAAGGCTCTGTTCTGTCTCCGACACTCTTTCTCATTTTTATTAATGATCTCTTGTCTGCTACTTCTAATCCAATTCATTCCTTCGCTGACGACAGCACCCTCAGCTTTTCATATTCGTTCCGAGACTTCGTTCCGAGACTCAGGGTCTAGAATTGGAACGGCAGCGTATGTTAAGCACACTGAATTCCGATCTTGACAGCATAGTTAACTGGGGAATACAATGCTTCAAAAACTCAATGCTGTCTGCTGTCACTCAAGCGAACCTTTGGTAATCAGCCATTATCCATGAATGGCGCTTGTGTCGATAAAACCGGAAACACACATGTTTGAGGTCGCCAAAAATGCAGCGAAATGTTTAGGTTTCCTTAATCGATGCAAGAAATATTTCACCCCCTCTGATTTGGCTTTCATTTATAAAGCGTATATCCGCCCCAAGCTTGAGTACAACGCTCATATCTGGTCTGGTGCCCCAAAGACCACCCTGCACCGACTAGATAGAATCCAAAAAGCGAGCGATACAACTTATAGGAGACAACAATGTCGCAAAGTCATTAGACTCGCTCGAACATCGAGCTATTTCCACAAACGATGCTAAAGTGAGCTAGCCAACCGCATTACTCCTCTCCACGAATTCACCCGCAATACTCGTCTCGCCAGGAATGCTCATCAGTTTACCCTTAAGCCTACTTTCGGACGCACAGTTAAATTTAGAGACTCGTTCTTCAGCCGTACTACGCGAATTTGGAATGCTCTTCCCAGCCCGCAGATATTTAAGATCAATGTGCACAGGTACCTCCTCTCCCTTTCTCCCTCTATACCTTCGGCCCGTGCTGTGTCTTAACCCCGGACACTGAAGGTTATTAGCAATCCCTTGAGCGCGCGCAAATTATAAAAAAAAACAAAAAAAAAAGTGATTACTGAGGAGGTAATCACTGCTTGGCTGTCGCTACAGATCGCTGCGGCTCCTACCATAAGGGCAGGCACTACTGAGGAGCCTCTCTGATCGCTAGTACTTCAGGCTGGAAGACGCTCGAGTGATCTGGGATGCGGTAAGAATTGGAGATATTGAAATCCGCCGAGAAGACCGCTTAGCCTACACCGCGGCGTAGCTTAGATCCATCTGTGTAGATCAAAAATTGGTTATCTGAGGCGAGTGATTGGGTTTTCCAGTCAAATTTTGGATGGATTCAAGTCGGCATGCAAGCGGTTAGGTGCTCAGGCAGAAGTTGCAGAGCCCTGCTATGGCCATACGGTCTTTGCTGATCAACCTCCCGCTTCTCTGAGTCTGGCGGCGCTGCACGGCTGTGCGGCATTCAAGTGGGAACACCAACCACAGTCGGGATTTATCAATGACTCCGCATTAAGTCGAACTCGCGTAGAAGCGCTCGCCAGACTTCCACAAGTTCTCGCACATTTCATTCACTCACTTGCAGCCGGAAAACCCTTGACTCGTGATAAGCCCAACAACAAACAATGGCCTGTTATCGGCGACTTCCCCGGAACCCACTGACGCGTGGATAAACGCATTTGAGTAATCTCCTCTGACAGCAATCACAGCAGTCGCAGCCTTGTTCGCCTCTTGCTCGTGTCCCCTTGCCTTCTCCTCGCCGAAGCCCATTCGCTTCAATTTCCCATCTGTTGTTACCCTCTGTCCGTTTGAATAAAAAATGAATCCACTTCCACTCACGCGAAAAAAAAAATCCATCAAAAGACCGAAAAAAAATCATAAAAATCCGAATTTTTTCTTCTTGCTGCTCCTTGTTCGTTCGTTCGTTCGTTTTTTTTATGAGCAGTTAAACATACCGTTGCACGCAAGTGGATTGCCATTGGCACCGCGATTAACCATTAAAAGGCCCGTTCAAACAGCCATATGTTGGCATTTCGTTGTAACATTTCGCAAACAAGAGATGGCGTTGTTTGCAGTCGGCCATGATGCATGTCTGAATGTTTGCTTGCATGTTTGAATGCGATATTCTCCCAAACCGTTACTGTGGATGGTCACGATTTATTTGGTTAGCCACCAACTGGCGAGACCGAGCGCGAGACCAACTTTGGTAGCAGCACTCCTTCGGGGCCCCGGTCCAAAAGGAAAACGAAGAGAAACAGCAAACGGCGCGCAGAGCCTCATGTGTGGGGAAGTCGAAGTATCTTGTATCTCTGAAGTCCATTAGGAAGTCAAGGTATGACTAGGTGCTACGTAATGGGTATTAGATATCAAAATTATAGCCGTGCCGCGCCGGTTAATTGCCCTCCGAGTGGGAGTAGACGAGACTCTGGACTCGAGTTATTATTTCCTCTCGTCATCACCTCTACCCGCAGAAGTTGACCCAATCACGGGGCAAAATCGCACCGTCTCGGGGCACACGTAGCACCTAAGCACCAGGCTGTCTGTGTGTGTGTCTATCTTGATGATATAAACCAGCATCGGGGCAGTACATGAATCTTTTCTTTTTCGGACATGCTACATCCAGAGTGGATGAGGAGGTGATGGAGGGGAGGGAGGAGGACTGAAAGATAAATTACAGCTGGCAACACACGGGGAATACAAATAAAATCATTATCCCCCGAGCGCATGGATAGCGGTTTCAGGGTTCAGTCTTGATGGTCTCTTCCAGGTTCAGCGCGCGGTTCAATGGATACGGGGAATTCTGTTTCTCTCTCTCTGTCTCTTTTGTGTTTTATGTTCCTCTGCTTTGATTCTTCGCCATTGCTGGCTACTCTCCTGTTTCCTCCTGTCCCTCCTGACCCACCACCTAGTCGGCTATTATGATTTTTGTCCGATTCCTTGGGTTGGTTGCTGCATGCAGCAGGAAAGCAGTCCCGTAGGCAATTGTGTCGGTTGCGGTGGAGATGGCGGGCCGCACCAGGAACACAATGCCCCAGAACTGCAGTCCAGTTCATGACAGAAGTTGAATGATGCCGCTGCCGCTTGTGGTGCTTGTGTAGTTGTGCGATGGTGTGGTTCTGTTGCTGCCGTTGATCTCTGGCCACGACCAGGGGAACAGGTCTTGTCTTGGCGATCATTCTGTCGGGCGGAAAATTCCAGGGAAATTCTTTACGAGATTCGGCACGCAGACAGACGGTAGATTGATGTTACGAGGCGTTTCAGGGAACGACGAAACCCTCCGCAGAGCAAGCCAATTAGTTTCGCTCCAACGATGGACGCGAGTGATGTAATTCTAATCGGCTCATCCGGGGTGTGAAGTCGATTGGAATGCCGAGGCGATTAGCATTTAGTCTTGTCTGCATTTGCATGACTCGAATCGGAGAGATCGAAACCATTTGTCACACCCTCCCATCGTTGTCGTCACCGCACCGCTGCGAAGTTCATCATCTTTCGGCGAATTTTTTCGTAACGATTTCCTGGTCGAATGACTCAGCGACTCAGCGACTCAGCCACGCCATGACTGCGACAAGTGTGGTTGCCCCCCTCTGCTGGGGGGAGAGGGTCGGTCCTCGGATCATTGTTTCGCCGCTTAATTGCCGGCCCATTCATCTCAATTGAAATGAGTCAAACAACGGCAAGTGTAGTCATCCTAGACGCTGGCGAATTGGCCTATCTGGCCGCCAATGGATTGAAATTTCAATTAAGATTCCTCCATGTCCACAGCTCCAATGAATCAGTGTGGTGGAGGGGGAGGGGGAGGGGGAGACGGAGACGACCGCGTAATACATTTTGCGCTTCACTGATTAGTCATTCGTTTGGCATCGCATACAACGACAGGCCAACCAACCAACTGTCAATGCCAATGACCGACAGACTGTGAGTGGCGACTGGAGACTCCGCTGGGTCTGCTTTGATATGACAGTCGCGATAGCGACGAGCGATATCTGCGAATTCAGTTTTTTTCCCCTTTCCTTTGCCAACTTCCACCGGAGGTGTATTGAATCACTGACAGAAGATGTCGGAGAAACTACGCGATGTAGATATGTATGCACATAGCGTCAAGGAGTATCGTCAAGTCAAAGTCAAGCCTGACTGAGTCACTTCGGCCGATGATGATGATCTACGACAGATTGTGGTTTTAGATGGAATGCCGAACGAAAGTGAGTCACGAGATATGGGATACCTGCTTGGGGGTGTCTACTGTCTTGTCCAGTTACAGCTAGAGAGAGGGAGAGAGAGCGGAGAGCAGGGTTAATGAATAGTCATGAGATTCGTGGGAATGTTTTCTTCTCCGTTTGCCGTCGAGGCAGATGCTGGGTGAATGGGAAAATGTCGAAGGATCAGTGCTTGTAAGGATGTGCGTGGGTGTGTGTGTGTGTGTGCGAATGAGATCTGTAGGAGGCGAAGGTATTCAGTTGCAATGGGATTCTCTGGAATTTTCCAGGCGTGACAATGAGACAATCGAAATGGTTGACGTAAATGCCTCTTTGAAGGTTCCCATTGATTTCGTTTTGATTGCGTGCGCATGGGATGGGATTGAAGACAATTACTGTCCTAGTAGGGGTGCCTTAGAATATTCTCAAGAAATTTGAATCATCGATTGGAGGTGCATTTCCTTGAAGTTTATTCGTATTCATCGGTTGGAGGTGCATTTCCTCGCCCGGGGACAATGGCATTTGATGGGCTGTTGATCAAGAAGGTCCCAGCTTCCTCATCCCGGGTTGCTCTTCTTTACTCAGACTCCACAAGATGTGCCAGAACCCTCCTCCCTGCCTTCTTTGCGATCGATTCCGTAGTCCCCTCAGACTCCACAAGATGCCCCAGAACCCTCATCCCGGCCGTCTTTGCGATCGATTCCGCAGTCCCCTCAAACTCCACAAGATGTCCCAGATCCCTCATCCCGGCCGTCTTTGCGATCGATTCCGCAGTCCCCTCAGACTCCACAAGATGCCCCAGAACCCTCATCCCGGCCGTCTTTGCGATCGATTCCGCAGTCTATTCAGAGTCCACCCAGCTCCCACTGTCCCCCCTCAGGATACTCCTCAAATTCAATTCGAACACCTCTTTGATCCCCAGCCAATACCGTCCCCGACTGGCTCTCGTTTGATGTCGATGCCATTGTGTCCACTCCGACTCTCAACTCCCACGAGTCTATCGCGCCTCAATCTCAATCAATTCCTGACGAATCCTTAAATCCCCCACTACACGCCGTCGCCATCGAATCCATCTGAACCATTGTTTGAATCTCATTAAAGCCATCGGAATCCGCTTAACTTCCCATCAACGTCATTAGAACGATATCAATCGAATTTACTTTCATTCCCTTGGAATTGTATTCTTCCCCACTCCATCTGGCATGACTGAGGCAGCCTTTATTCGTTTCAACTCTCTGCGAACTCCATTCATTCATGGAATGGCTGATACACCAGCAGGAAGCAGCATTTCACAGCTCAAACGCTTCGCTTTAATTATAACAATAATCGTAAACAACAGCGATACGCAATGCTCATTAAAAATCAATAGGCAGCCCCGGGGCGACTCGGTATGTCATCCTTCTTCGGCAAAAAGAAACCGCCCCTGAGTTTCCACTGTGGATCGATGGCACGGTAACATCCGAGAGAGAGAGAGAGCGCCAGAACTTGCAGTCTTAAAGCTGGAAACAATGGCAGACGACTGGCTGCCAAGGAAAACTTTTCGCTTCCGTAATTGTCCTGGCAATTATGATTTCCTCCACATCCTCCACTTCGTTGTTGGTCGTTCGCGCGCTCATTCGCTCACTCACTCGCTGGCTTAGCTCGCATAAAAATAATAATAATTGCGAACGCGCGAAGTTTACGACAAAAGTCTGTCTAACTGTAGCCAGTCGAGGGTGGGGGGGGGGGGGGCTTGGTGGTGGCGGTTTGAAAAAGTCAACTGCCGATCAGCAGCGACTGTGTATTGTTTGGCAGAAAGCAGTTCCTTTTTCCGTCGTGTCCTGGCGCCACTTAGTCGCTGCTTGCCGCCACCCTCTTGTGGATTGAACGGAGTAAGCTCTTTAAGTCACTTTGCGGGAGGGTGTCATACAGCGCAACACCCCCCCTCCCCCCTCGTTTTTTCTGTTTGCATCGCATCGACCCGGTGCTGTGTTGCCGGTTGTATTTGCATGTCATACTTGTTGTTTTGCCGAAGTTAGGGTGTTGCGACGGCATTTCGGGTGGCTGGCAGTGACAGTGGGGTGGAGGGCGGCCAAACGTGTCTGTCATATTTTTTTTCCCCCGAACACACAAGGACGAGAAGTTAAATTTTGCATCGTAGATAAGTTTGTCCTTTTTATGTTGTATCCTGTATGCTCTCGGATGGTTTACGCAATAAATTTGAATTTTTATTGACTTTTCGGTTAAGCCTTGCTGGGCTGCTGCTGTCTGTCTTGTCAGGACGATGCTGCCAATCGTAATTTTTATTTTCTCGCCCTCAACAGAGGGAGAAAAGAAAGACGAAGAGCGGGTTGTTGGCAGCACTGTGGCAACTCTTGACTTCGTGGAAACTTTAATGATCTGTGACGACAAAATGAGTAGAACCGGACGGGGCAGCGGCGACCGGGTCTGTAATGGATTTTGGCAATTGGTCATGATTTGGAGAGCGGCGGAATGTTTTTTATTGCATTCGCATGACGGAGCAGTGAACTTCTGCAGGGGTTCGGTTCGAGGGTGATAATGTGACGATGATTCTGTTGAAAAGGAGTTCAATTTGCTGGCCTGAATGGACACGGAGCAATCTGGGGACTGGAAGTATTTGGAGTCGGTTTCTGTGAATGGGTGGCGGACTGCTTGGGCCTCTTGTGATACCACGCGGATCCAAAACCCTATTCCGCAATCCCATTTGCGATTTTGATAAAGCAGAGGAGTTGACTGATACTGATGTTATTAGGTTCTGTCAAATGAAGCTGTCTACGTGTGGAGAGAGCAATGCAATTGCATAGAAGATGTGTGATGGTTTCTACCTCTTCTTCGTCCCTGCAACTTCTACAGAAGTCATCAAAGGGGATGCGTAGTCTGGAGGATCTGGAGAATGACCGGTAGGTACCCCGATAATTATTCCGAGGTTGAGTCTACTCAATCTGATCAGGATACGTGAGCGTATTGGATATTGGACAGCGATTATTAAGGGTGGTTAAATTTTAAGGGCCGATGTTGATTTTGAATAAAACACAAATTATTTAGGCAATTATTGTCATTTCTTTTTATTATGATAATAAAGGGTGATTTTTTAAAAGCTATAGTAAAGTTTTTCAAAAAAAAACACATAAAATTCAGAAAAATGCATGAAATCTTTATTTGCATCGATAGTACGGTCCATATTTAATGTTTGAAGATTATTTCATGCAAATGTTGACCTTGACTGCGCCTCAAATGGTCCATCCGCTTAGTTCAATTTTGGCATACTCTTTCCAACATTTCGGCCGGTATCTCACGAATAAATGCTTCAATGTTGTCTTCCAATGCGTCATTTGAAGCGGGCTTGTCTGTGTAGACATGAGCTTTAACATAGCCCCACAAAAAATAGTCTAAAGGCGTGAAATCGCACGATCTAGGCGGCCAATTGACCGGTCCCGAACGTGAAGTAAAATGTTCACACCGAACGCGCCGCTCAATAAGTCCGTGCTGTGGTGGCATGTGGCACCGTCTTGTTGAAACCACATGTCATGCAAGTCAAGCTCTTGCATTTTGGGCAAAAAAAAGTTGGATATCATCTCACGGTAGCGAACACCATTCACAGTAACTGCCTGACCGGCCTCATTTTGGACAAAAAATACGGCCCGATGATGCCGCCAGCCCATAAACCACATCAAACAGTCACTCTTTGTGGGTGCATTGGTTTTTCGACGATCACTCTTGAATTATCATTCGCCCAAATGCGGCAATGCTGCCTATTGACGAATCCACTGAGGTGAAAATGTGCCTCATCACTGAAGATGATTTTCTTCGAAAATTGATCATCCACTGTTGCCATTTCTTGCCACCATTCTGACCGTTGACGACGCTTGAAATGGTCAAGAGGCTTTAGTTCTTGAGTCAGTTGCGTGTTGTAAGCGTGTAAATGCAAGTCCTTATGCATAATGTTCATCAACGACGAGCGTGAGAGGTGCAATTGCTGGGCACGACGACGGCGAGTTGAGGTGGACTGCTCTTCAGCCACACTATCGCGAACAGCAGCAATATTTTCTGCATGCATGCACTGGTGTTTTCACATCTCCTACAGACTCTGTTTGCTCAAATTTTTGCACGATTTTTCCGATTGTACGCACATTTTGACGAGTAAATTGACCGAAAAAATCACGAAGTGCACGATATGCATTTTGATTTGAACGCCCATTTTCATAATAAGCCTGAATAACTTTAACGCGTTGCTCGATTGTGTATCTTTCCATGGTTCGAATTGAGTTAGTCTGAAATTGAGAAATGTCAAATAAAATGCAGAAAAAAAACTTGACGTTTAGGTGTGGTTCACATTCAACATCGGCCCTTAAAATTTAACCACCCTTTAGTTAGCCATAGGAGTGTTGAGGAAGCTGCTACGTTTGTTGTTCGAGACAGACTTGACAGATCGACGGACCTTGTAGGCCGTTAGCCCATCTTGTTGGTTCCGTTGTAGTTTCCGACTTTTGCAGGCATTGTCCCCGACTGTAGCCACATCAGAAGAAGAGATGCCTCGAGCAAAAAGGAGGCTATGTTACAGAAGCAAATATTTTATTCAAAAAGTCGTCAAAGGACTTTCGTATGGTGGGCCATTGCTGTTCTGTAGTGAGGCACTTAATGCAGGAGACCATCAGCGATTTGTGTTAGTGAGCGTTTGAGGCTTTAGTAGATGCATAGCAGTAGCGATAGGCGTGGATGGCATTTTTTCAGCCTTGGTACCCCTTCAAGGGAGTTCGTCCGCTTAACAATTTTCCTGGGGTGTCAAAGTGTCCTTGGATGCTAAAATACTTAGCCATCTCGTTGAGAAATAGGTGGCAATTCAGGGAATTCTTTGAGTTAAAAGCGACTGCGTCTAGAGATTTGATCGCTGCCTAGCTGTCGGAACTGATTTTTTAGCGCAGGACAGGGCTTCTTTGAGACGCTCCTTGCGTTGGATGTTGGATGTTTAGATCCTTAGAATAGACACCCGCTACCACACCATCGCCCATTTTCGATCCATCCGTGAAGATTCGCAGAAGACCATCCAGCGTCTGATGATCAGACTCCCAATAAGATCTTGGGGGAAAGCTGATGGAGAAGTTCTCCTCGAAGAAGTAGCCCAGCACAGCTCTTCTTGTGAATTTGTGCTGCGAACTGAATTTTTCTTCAGTTGATCCCCAAACCGTCTTGCCGCTGCTTAGTCATTGTGCCTCTCTTCGAATCGACTCCACAAGTCTCAGCGAACGAATTGCCATCGCCGCAATCGGTCATTACGAGCACACATCCACCAAAAGTGAATAAAATCCCCCCTCCCCCCTCCATCGGCCCTTGATCGTGTGCCGCGGCCTCCACTTGTCCTGCTTGCCGTCCCATTTGAATGCAATTCGCGTTCAACAGCGTCTCTCGCATGTTTTATTCGAAATGAAATCAGAATTTATCGTGACATTTCGGTCGAGTAAGACACTGATTAACTGACTAAACGCTGCCGACAGTTTCGAGGATTGCATAAAAACCTTTTAACAGCCCACCGCATCCGCTTTGCCCAGAAGCTCCATCATCCTTCACGAGAGTATGCTCGTTTTATTGACATCTCAGAGATTTATGGCCGGAGCATAAACATTCGTCGAGGGGAATGTATCGGAACGGCAACACTGCCCCCCAGTCCACACATCCGATAAGGACTCACATTTGTCTTTAATTTTACTACCTCGATCCTTTGTGCCAAAAGGGAGACGGAGGAAAATAAATAAAAAGGGCAGATGTGTGATGGGTAAATCCGTTTACACAATGCCCGCAGATCCTTTCACATGTACACGGCTGATAGATCTTCCCTCCCTGCCCCCCACGTCATCTAACTGCCGAATGTCATCCAAGGAAGGAATGAATCAGAGGCCCACAGCACTCGCAGCACCCATGAGTGCAATCGGAGAACACCCACACATCGGCACCGACACCAAGCAACGGCACACACTCACGGTTCGTCCTTCATCCTTTTTTCCACGTACCTAATCCACTTTTAAGGATAATAAAAAGTTCACATTTCCATTCGATTTTATTGCAAATGAATAGGACATTCGGCTCGCTTCGGTTCGTATCGTATCCTCGTCGATGGCTTGCCATTTTGACCGTCTCAAGGGCAGTATGTGTATGTGTCAGAGGGAAGGTAAACACCTAGGAGCACTAGGAGCACTCTGAGCAAAGATGTAAATGGCTGAATTCGCAATTATCGGCGAGCGTGTGAATGGTGTGTAGTTCGCAAGGATTTCCGCCCCCTTTCGTGCAAAGTAATTGTACACCAAATCCCGGTTTGCGGACTGAAGGAGCGCGCCGCCATTGCGCTAGTGAAAAGCAAGTGTTCCGTTAAGGACTATTTCCCATGATATCGATCATCAGAGAACGAGGGAGTAGTGGGTACTTGCTCTGTGTCCGGGTTGGTTTTTGGAATCTTTTTATGAGTGTCCTTCAAGTCATCGTCGTCGTCGTGTGTGCTAGCGAGCTCCACACGTGTAATCTGAATGTAATTGGTGTTGTTGCTCTTTCTCTCTCTCTCTCTCTCCGTACAACAGAGCTGAAGGTTAACAAACTCTGCTGGGGGAAATCAGTTGTTTTCAGAGAGAGAGAGAGAAAAAAAAGGAACAACAAACAAGTCTAATACCCTTTTGTGCTGGGCATATTTTTGCCGCTTGGCGACATGTGTTCACGGGATGTACTCATCTGATCCCGTGTTATGATACTGAATACACGGAAATCCTTCTTCCGATGACACGTACACACGACCAGCTCGAGGGACAGTAATTATAGCGAACACTACAGTTTATTTTTATTGTTTCTCAACCCTCCCCCATTCGAAGAGAGGGTCTCTTTGCATAGCAGCGCCGTGTGTGTGTGTATCAGCGAGCACGTGGGGGTCATATCCTGTAGCGTGTGTGTGAAGTGTGGACGCACGATGGTGCGAGGATTAAATTCCCATGTGGACAATTTTCCGCATAGTTTATCACGAATTAATTGTTTATTAATGTGACGTATTCCGTTTCGGCGAAAATCGTATTTTTTCTTTTCTTTTTTTTTTGGGTTGGATGTCGTGTGGCTTGGCGGGGGGAGCGCTGCTGGCGGTAGGTGGGAGTTATTTATTTAATTTGGATGGGATTTATGACCCGGAATATCAAGTTGAAGCGCCATCCATTCGGCGCGTGTTCCGTGGTTGCTTCTTGTTTATGCGATGAGGTTCTGATTGGATTGAGTGATTGAACGGATGGTCTTTTTACTGAAGTTTTTGTTTTGTTTTAATGTCGAGTGTCGCTCTTTAAGGGGAGGCATTGTATACGTCGCGCCTTGATGCATGGGAAAGGATGCAACTGCCACGATGTGGATCTGAGGGAGCTGCGGTTGTAGACATCCGTCTATAGTGGACTCTCCTCAAGTCGAACTCTCCCTGAGTCGAACTAGCTTTGATGTCCCGTGAAAATTCGACTTAGAGGCAGGCAGCTGTACTTACCTAGGTTGCAGCTGCAGAGGTGGGCTTGAAGTGTCCTCTCCAGCAACTAGGGCACTGACTCTGTACAGCTTCAGCTTCGACCATCAAGTTGGTTGAGGTTTCTTTTTCACGTGTGTACGTGTCCTTAAACGCAGGCATCCTCCATTCCGCGGTCCCATTCGGAGTCGAAGACCTTGCTGGTGGCCCATTCGCGACTCCTTAAACGCAGGTGTCCTCTATGTTCTACACTTCGAGTAGAAGACCTTGCCGGTGGTAGACGGGCTGCCCGTTCGAGTGTGCGCCTCCTTAAACGCAGACGTCCTCCATTTCGCGGTCCCATTCGGAGTTGAAGACCTTGCCGGTGGTAGACGGGCTGCCTGTTCTAGTGTGCGCCTCCTTAAACGCAGGCGTCCTCTATTTCGCTGTCCCACTTCGAGTCGAAGACCTTGCCGGTGGTAGACGAGCTGCCAGTTCGAGTGTGCGCCTCCTTAAACGCAGGCGTCCTCTATTTCGCGGTCCCATTCGGATTCGAAGACCTTGCCGGTGGCAGACGAGCTGCCAGTTCGAGTGTGCGCCTCCTTAAACGCAGGCGTCCTCTATTTCGCGGTCCCATTCGGAGTCGAAGACCTTGCCGGTGGTAGACGAACTGCCTGTTCTAGTGTGCGCCTCCTTAAACGCAGGCGTCCTCTATTTCGCGGTCCCATTCGGAGTCGAAGACCTTGCCGGCGGTAGACGAGCTGCCAGTTCGAGTGTGCGCCTCCTTAAACGCAGGCGTCCTCTATTTCGCGTTCCCATTCGGAGTTGAAGACCTTGCCGGTGGTAGACGAGCTGCCAGTTCGAGTGTGCGCCTCCTTAAATGCAGGCGTCCTCTATTTGGCGGTCCCATTCGGAGTCGAAACCCTTGCCGGTGGTAGACGAGCTGCCAGTTCGAGTGTGCGCCTCCTTAAACGCAGGCGTCCTCTATTTCGCGGTCCCATTCGGAGTCGAAGACCTTGCCGGTGGTAGACGAGCTGCCAGTTCGAGTGTGCGCCTCCTTAAACGCAGGCGTCCTCTATTTCGCGGTCCCATTCGGAGTCGAAGACCTTGTCGGTGGTAGACGAGGGCTGCCAGTTCGAGTGTGCGCCTCCTTAAACGCAGGCGTCCTCTATTTCGCGGTCCCATTCGGAGTTGATGACCTTGCCGGTGGTAGACGAGCTGCCCGTTCGAGTGTGCACCTCCTTAAACGCAGGCGTCCTCTATTTCGCGGTCCCATTCGGAGTCGAAGACCTTGCCGGTGGTAGACGATCTGCTCATTCTCGTGTGCGCCTCCTTAAACGCAGGCGTCCTCTGCCGCTGTCCCACTTCGAGTCGAAGACCTTGCCGGTGGTGGGCCAGTTGCCCATAATCAGCCACATTAGGCGTTGAATCCGTAGGCGCCTGTTGCCCGTCCTTGTTTTAAGTGGCTCCCTCAGAATGTTCTGGCGAAAGATCAGGCCACCTGGAGAGGCTTGTTAGCTGAGGCCCAGGTCCACCCCGGGCTGTGGCGCCATTAGAAGACGAAGTAGCTCTTGTCGTGTCCAAAAAACCATTGCGTTCTTCATCCACTTTTGAATTGGTTCCTGCCTCTCGTAAAACAGGATTAGCCAGGCAGTCCTGTGACCCCTTAAATCAACCTTCTCACAAACTTGTTCGCACTTGAAGCAGTCTCGCGTATCTTCGCCACCTCCGCAGCCTTCACTCCCTTCCACTCTAGAGCTCGCATACAGCCTTTGTGCACAGCCCCAAGTATCCTTTCGAATGTACACAGCTCCTCTGGGCTGAAATCAATTTCGGATAAGTGTTGACTTGAACCGGTTCATACAGCCTCTCCGCGCCAGGGGACCCGCCCTTAATCGAACCAAAAAAAAAAAAAAAATGGAAAAAAAAACGCCACAACTCTCGTGTTTATTCATTGAATCGTCCACTCCCGCCGTCAGTCTCAAGTGCCTGTCGATAGCACGCGCTGATAAATGGCTTCATCCATCGTCGTCCCCGATACACGCATGTCCTCGTAGGTGGCAAGGCAATGTTTGCTGTGCGCTGCGTTAATGAGACACGATGCTCTTCGAATTTTATTAAAATCATATGCAAAAGCTCGGGCTGATTACCGAAATCAAAATTTAATCACGTTCCCGTGCAGCGATGTGGTTTTGTCTGCCACATCTTTGCCCGGCGAGTGCCAAGTGGGCACACTGGAGTCACCGAGGGGGCACTGAGACTGTGCGCCTATTTCATTAGTTATCCGTTGAGAGGCGTTCTTAAGTGCCGTGCCTCGGTGTGTTTGCACGTAGAGGCATTTTAAAGTGTCCTTCTGGACGTGAATCACTATCCTTTCATTCGTTGCCCCGGCAGCTGCTGTTGCAGGACTCGCAAATTGTGTGTGCACACGAAAGTTTGCATATTTGAAAAGTTCGTCTGTTTTTTTTTTTTTTTTGTGCTGCTCTGATGCTGGCAGTTTAAAACTGTAATTTGAAGGGAATCTCAGGTGTCTGACGACGGCGACGACGGCTACGTCGACGGTGTGGTCCTTGTGGAAAAGTGATTTTTCGTGGAAAAGGTCAGCCAACGGCTGTGCGGAAATTCGTGCACAAGCAAGGCTCTTTTGCATCGACTCACCTGTTTGAGTTCGAGTAGGAAGCATTGATTATTTCCTTTTTTGGACGAGGAGTGGTGGGAGATACACAGTCTCGGGGGAAAGTTGAACGCCATCTTTTTTTTTTCCCGATTTTTCGAAAGTTTGTCATGGGAGATGCAGTCGTCCGTGACGGGGGTCCTTAATTGGTCAAAGGATCGACGGCAGAGTGTCTTCAGGGACTGTGTCACTCTGGCGTTTATTTGAGTCATTTAAGCTTCCTTTTGACAGACGTCAGATCTGCTTTGCCACAGCATTTGCAAATTTCTCAGACCTCCATCCACATGTAGCAACAGCCATTCCATTTATCAACGTCTTGCCGAAATCCGTTCCACAACTTTACGCACGCATTGTGTCCGTCTAAGCACTTGCATTATGCTTGCCCTTCAGCCATCGGTGAAGACATGCCATTGTTCGCACTCGCCCCTCATTAAGCGCGCCTCAAATGAGTGAGTATTTGAATAAAAAAAAACACACTCTCATCCTCCAGCACAGCAAAGCACTCCAATTAAAATGCGAAACGGAATAACAAAATCAACATAAAAGAATCAAAACGACTTTTAACACTTGGCTGCGAGTCCATTCGGACGTCGGCCAGGCCCCGCACGCCCCGGCCCCCCTAGGCAAGCCAAGCGCCGCCGTCGTAGCATGACGCAACCATCGCCGAAATAGCCTCATCGCAGTCGGAAGTCGTCTGCCACGTCCGTCGTTCGCCTTCATTCGCATCGAACAACATGTGGTGTGCGGCGGCCTCGAACTTTACAGAATTTTTGTATTTTAATTAAGCCATGATCATCCGTGCAATCAGATGCGAATCGGAAAGGTGCTCCGTGAGGTCTCAAGTCGGAGTCGCTTTCATTTGTGGCCAAACCTGCCGCCGCCACCACCACCACCACCACCATCGCCATCGCCTCCGGTGCAAGGTGAGCTTCAGTGAAAGTGAATCTGTTTCTCTTTCCACGACTTTTTTGATTTTTCATCTTTTTTGCATCTTCAAGATGATGCTAACGGTTTCGTCTGTCATTGATTGGTCGTCGGTAGGCGGTTCGATGGACGGTTCAATTGCGACGAACTTTAACGGCTCCGATGGCTTTAATGTCCCCTCGGCAAATCGGACCAGGCACTGGTGATGTAAGCCAGATGAATGCGATTTAGATAGAGACGATGACTATGGTAATTAGCGGTGAAACGCTCATTTGTGTGAACACTTCGAATGAATGGCTGATGACATTTGGTGGCCGCGGCGGCGTTCAGATGCGCGTTTATCTTTTCGGCACCCGTTTTGGCATGTGACTTAAGCATTTTGGGGCGGCTGTGTGTCAGACGAGTAGGCTTTCTATTGTTTGAATCATTCATGGGAAGCATCATTTACGCTGGCGTCATAACGTTTTATTGGCACTTCCATCAGACGAGAGGGAAAGTTCGACTGCGCGGTAATGAGGCAACGGGTCGCGAGAAGTGGGTCTAGGTGCGCTTCTAGCTTTCATTTAATGGCTTGCTGAAGACGTAAACAAAACGATGGGCAACGTGTGTTGTTGTGACCTTTGAGGGACCGTTGTAGCTTAACAACCGGTTCCCTTCGTTACACTTCCGCTTTCGTTGTTGGGGTTACATAAGTGGATAGTGATGGTTGTCGGAGTGTGGTATCTTATCGCTTTAAGGATGGCTATGAGCGTGGGCAGGGAAACAGCCGAAATCAAGCTGCTCCCGGTCTCCGACTTCATATGTTCCTCCAAATGGAGGCATTGCCGCAGTCAGTGTCTGAGTTCTGACTCGCATTCTCATTGAATTCCACTTACCTTGACCAGTGGCAACCCATTCTGTCCACGGAAAGTCATCAAAGGCGACGGACTGACGCATTTCTGTCGCATCCCCCGCTAAATCGACTGAAAAAACGACGAAGAAATCGGATGCCTCCCGAATAGTTCTTCTCCCTTGCAAAACCAAGTCCACGCCCGCATCCAATTAAGACGTAAATCTCTGAACCAGCACCTGTTCAGGAGACACCTCAAGGTACTTAGCCTTGTGTGTACATGCCGGGCGAACCGTCGTCGGCGGACCTTACCCAAGAAAGCGCATTAAAATGGGAACCAGAGATGATATCTTGCAACAACTCCATTCGTTTAATCTCATCAACCCTTGCCTCCCACTCCGGCACTCCCCATTATCATCGTCGTCGTCGTCTGTGGCAGCAGCGGTGGCGCGCTGGTGGTGTGATGTTTAATGAAGATGATGCGGTGTCTGTGGTGTTCGGTTGCTGATGCATCTCCATCCAAGGAAGTGTTTATCTCAAGTTCTCCCTTGAAACCAGGGCGGTAGCGACCCCAAAAAAGAGCACATTCACCCACACACACACAGGCACTTCCTCGACTTCCACGAAATGCGATACACGCGCAGAAGGAGACAGGATGCTGCATCTGAAGGGGTTCAACATCTCAATATCTTTCAAAACGATAAACAAGTAATTTCCATCTCTGTGCAACGAGGGAGCGTCGTTCTTCCCCCGTTCTGTGGCTGTGGCAGCGACACGAGTCGAAGCCCAAGACAGAACATGCCCGTCGCCCCTCATTCCTCTTCTCGCCCGCATATCGGTGGCATCCGATGGCTGCCTCAGGTGCACAAGTGCACACCTTGTGCTTGTGCTTGTGCTGAAGGTGTAATTCTATATCCCCTTCAGACGGCGGTAATACCGTGCAACAAGGATTTGAAGGGGCTCCCGAAAGATGAGAGGAATCCGCAGAGCGCTTACCGTGTGAGTAAGTGCTTGTGCATGCGGATAGGCGTGATATTGATATTGGGAAAGGGAAACTGCCACTCTCCTCTGCCACCAACGGAGGGGGGGGGGTCTTCTATTTCTGGTCTCCACCAGGAAGAGATTTTTACATCCTTCAATCCGTCGAACACCAGATGTTTAGACTTCTCGCGTCTCGATTGCGACCATCATCGTGTGTCTGGTTGGGGTTAAAGTATCTTATTCACTTGAAGAATTTCGGATTCGAATTTTCAGGAGAAGATGAAGACGGTTCGTTTGTTTTAGATGCGGTTTGTTGCTGATAATAGATTCAGCATGGTAAGACGCTTCTTATGTGCCCCCAACCATGCTGATACAAAAAGTAGAAAGTAAGGAAAAATGTCAGAGAACGTGACCTGAAATGGTTGACCTGAAGCAGTTTATTTTCCAACCGCCACAGCGGCCGAACTAGGCTACCTACGACTTCTGTACACCTGTGGGTATGTGCTCTAGTGTCTATTAATCGAATCAGATACATTTGGAGTGCATCCGACGACATTGAAATTTTCGCCCAAAAAAATCAACAGTGTATAGTAAGGATTTTCTAGCCTTTTCCTAGCTCAACTTCCAACTGCCACAGCTGCCGAACTAGGCTACCTACGACTTCTGTACACCTGTGGGTATGTGCTCTAGTGTCTATTAATCGAATCAGATACATTTGGAGTGCATCCGACGACATTGAAATTTTCGCCCAAAAAAATCAACAGTGTATAGTAAGGATTTTCTAGCCTTTTCCTAGCTCAACTTCCAACTGCCACAGCGGCCGAACTAGGCTACCTACGACCTCTGTACACCTGTGGGTATGTGCTCTAGTGTCTATTAATCGAATCAGATACATTTGGAGTGCATCCGACGACATTGAAATTTTCGCCCAAAAAAATCAACAGTGTATAGTAAGGATTTTCTAGCCTTTTCCTAGCTCAACTTCCAACTGCCACAGCGGCCGAACTAGGCTACCTACGACTTCTGTACACCTGTGGGTATGTGCTCTAGTGTCTATTAATCGAATCAGATACATTTGGAGTGCATCCGACGACATTGAAATTTTCGCCCAAAAAAATCAACAGTAAGGTAAGGATTTTCTAGCCTTTTCCTAGCTCAACTTCCAACTGCCACAGCGGCCGAACTAGGCTACCTACGACTTCTGTACACCTGTGGGTATGTGCTCTAGTGTCTATTAATCGAATCAGATACATTTGGAGTGCATCCGACGACATTGAAATTTTCGCCCAAAAAAATCAGCAGTGTATAGTAAGGATTTTCTAGCCTTTTCCTAGCTCAACTTCCAACTGCCACAGCGGCCGAACTAGGCTACCTACGACTTCTGTACACCTGTGGGTATGTGCTCTAGTGTCTATTAATCGAATCAGATACATTTGGAGTGCATCCGACGACATTGAAATTTTCGCCCAAAAAAATCAACACTGTATAGTAAGGATTTTCTAGCCTTTTCCTAGCTCAACTTCCAACTGCCACAGCGGCCGAACTAGGCTACCTACGACTTCTGTACACCTGTGGGTATGTGCTCTAGTGTCTATTAATCGAATCAGATACATTTGGAGTGCATCCGACGACATTGAAATTTTCGCTCAAAAAAATCAACAGTGTATAGTAAGGATTTTCTAGCCTTTTCCTAGCTCAACTTCCAACTGCCACAGCGGCCGAACTAGGCTACCTACGACTTCTGTACACCTGTGGGTATGTGCTCTAGTGTCTATTAATCGAATCAGATACATTTGGAGTGCATCCGACGACATTGAAATTTTCGCCCAAAAAAATCAACAGTGTATAGTAAGGATTTTCTAGCCTTTTCCTAGCTCAACTTCCAACTGCCACAGCGGCCGAACTAGGCTACCTACGACTTCTGTACACCTGTGGGTATGTGCTCTAGTGTCTATTAATCGAATCAGATACATTTGGAGTGCATCCGACGACATTGAAATTTTCGCCCAAAAAAATCAACAGTGTATAGTAAGGATTTTCTAGCCTTTTCCTAGCTCAACTTCCAACTGCCACAGCGGCCGAACTAGGCTACCTACGACTTCTGTACACCTGTGGGTATGTGCTCTAGTGTCTATTAATCGAATCAGATACATTTGGAGTGCATCCGACGACATTGAAATTTTCGCCCAAAAAAATCAACAGTGTATAGTAAGGATTTTCTAGCCTTTTCCTAGCTCAACTTCCAACTGCCACAGCGGCCGAACTAGGCTACCTACGACTTCTGTACACCTGTGGGTATGTGCTCTAGTATCTATTAATCGAATCAGATACATTTGGAGTGCATCCGACGACATTGAAATTTTCGCCCAAAAAAATCAACAGTGTATAGTAAGGATTTTCTAGCCTTTTCCTAGCTCAACTTCCAACTGCCACAGCGGCCGAACTAGGCTACCTACGACTTCTGTACACCTGTGGGTATGTGCTCTAGTGTCTATTAATCGAATCAGATACATTTGGAGTGCATCCGACGACATTGAAATTTTCGCTCAAAAAAATCAACAGTGTATAGTAAGGATTTTCTAGCCTTTTCCTAGCTCAACTTCCAACTGCCACAGCGGCCGAACTAGGCTACCTACGACTTCTGTACACCTGTGGGTATGTGCTCTAGTGTCTATTAATCGAATCAGATACATTTGGAGTGCATCCGACGACATTGAAATTTTCGCCCAAAAAAATCAACAGTGTATAGTAAGGATTTTCTAGCCTTTTCCTAGCTCAACTTCCAACTGCCACAGCGGCCGAACTAGGCTACCTACGACTTCTGTACACCTGTGGGTATGTGCTCTAGTGTCTATTAATCGAATCAGATACATTTGGAGTGCATCCGACGACATTGAAATTTTCGCTCAAAAAAATCAACAGTGTATAGTAAGGATTTTCTAGCCTTTTCCTAGCTCAACTTCCAACTGCCACAGCGGCCGAACTAGGCTACCTACGACTTCTGTACACCTGTGGGTATGTGCTCTAGTGTCTATTAATCGAATCAGATACATTTGGAGTGCATCCGACGACATTGAAATTTTCGCCCAAAAAAATCAACAGTGTATAGTAAGGATTTTCTAGCCTTTTCCTAGCTCAACTTCCAACTGCCACAGCGGCCGAACTAGGCTACCTACGACTTCTGTACACCTGTGGGTATGTGCTCTAGTGTCTATTAATCGAATCAGATACATTTGGAGTGCATCCGACGACATTGAAATTTTCGCCCAAAAAAATCAACAGTGTATAGTAAGGATTTTCTAGCCTTTTCCTAGCTCAACTTCCAACTGCCACAGCGGCCGAACTAGGCTACCTACGACTTCTGTACACCTGTGGGTATGTGCTCTAGTGTCTATTAATCGAATCAGATACATTTGGAGTGCATCCGACGACATTGAAATTTTCGCCCAAAAAAATCAACAGTGTATAGTAAGGATTTTCTAGCCTTTTCCTAGCTCAACTTCCAACTGCCACAGCGGCCGAACTAGGCTACCTACGACTTCTGTACACCTGTGGGTATGTGCTCTAGTGTCTATTAATCGAATCAGATACATTTGGAGTGCATCCGACGACATTGAAATTTTCGCTCAAAAAAATCAACAGTGTATAGTAAGGATTTTCTAGCCTTTTCCTAGCTCAACTTCCAACTGCCACAGCGGCCGAACTAGGCTACCTACGACTTCTGTACACCTGTGGGTATGTGCTCTAGTGTCTATTAATCGAATCAGATACATTTGGAGTGCATCCGACGACATTGAAATTTTCGCCCAAAAAAATCAACAGTGTATAGTAAGGATTTTCTAGCCTTTTCCTAGCTCAACTTCCAACTGCCACAGCGGCCGAACTAGGCTACCTACGACCTCTGTACACCTGTGGGTATGTGCTCTAGTGTCTATTAATCGAATCAGATACATTTGGAGTGCATCCGACGACATTGAAATTTTCGCCCAAAAAAATCAACAGTGTATAGTAAGGATTTTCTAGCCTTTTCCTAGCTCAACTTCCAACTGCCACAGCTGCCGAACTAGGCTACCTACGACTTCTGTACACCTGTGGGTATGTGCTCTAGTGTCTATTAATCGAATCAGATACATTTGGAGTGCATCCGACGACATTGAAATTTTCGCCCAAAAAAATCAACAGTGTATAGTAAGGATTTTCTAGCCTTTTCCTAGCTCAACTTCCAACTGCCACAGCGGCCGAACTAGGCTACCTACGACTTCTGTACACCTGTGGGTATGTGCTCTAGTGTCTATTAATCGAATCAGATACATTTGGAGTGCATCCGACGACATTGAAATTTTCGCCCAAAAAAATCAACAGTGTATAGTAAGGATTTTCTAGCCTTTTCCTAGCTCAACTTCCAACTGCCACAGCGGCCGAACTAGGCTACCTACGACTTCTGTACACCTGTGGGTATGTGCTCTAGTGTCTATTAATCGAATCAGATACATTTGGAGTGCATCCGACGACATTGAAATTTTCGCCCAAAAAAATCAACAGTGTATAGTAAGGATTTTCTAGCCTTTTCCTAGCTCAACTTCCAACTGCCACAGCGGCCGAACTAGGCTACCTACGACTTCTGTACACCTGTGGGTATGTGCTCTAGTGTCTATTAATCGAATCAGATACATTTGGAGTGCATCCGACGACATTGAAATTTTCGCCCAAAAAAATCAACAGTGTATAGTAAGGATTTTCTAGCCTTTTCCTAGCTCAACTTCCAACTGCCACAGCGGCCGAACTAGGCTACCTACGACTTCTGTACACCTGTGGGTATGTGCTCTAGTGTCTATTAATCGAATCAGATACATTTGGAGTGCATCCGACGACATTGAAATTTTCGCCCAAAAAAATCAACAGTGTATAGTAAGGATTTTCTAGCCTTTTCCTAGCTCAACTTCCAACTGCCACAGCGGCCGAACTAGGCTACCTACGACTTCTGTACACCTGTGGGTATGTGCTCTAGTGTCTATTAATCGAATCAGATACATTTGGAGTGCATCCGACGACATTGAAATTTTCGCCCAAAAAAACCAACAGTGTATAGTAAGGATTTTCTAGCCTTTTCCTAGCTCAACTTCCAACTGCCACAGCGGCCGAACTAGGCTACCTACGACTTCTGTACACCTGTGGGTATGTGCTCTAGTGTCTATTAATCGAATCAGATACATTTGGAGTGCATCCGACGACATTGAAATTTTCGCCCAAAAAAATCAACAGTGTATAGTAAGGATTTTCTAGCCTTTTCCTAGCTCAACTTCCAACTGCCACAGCGGCCGAACTAGGCTACCTACGACTTCTGTACACCTGTGGGTATGTGCTCTAGTGTCTATTAATCGAATCAGATACATTTGGAGTGCATCCGACGACATTGAAATTTTCGCCCAAAAAAATCAACAGTGTATAGTAAGGATTTTCTAGCCTTTTCCTAGCTCAACTTCCAACTGCCACAGCGGCCGAACTAGGCTACCTACGACTTCTGTACACCTATGGGTATGTGCTCTAGTGTCTATTAATCGAATCAGATACATTTGGAGTGCATCCGACGACATTGAAATTTTCGCCCAAAAAAATCAACAGTGTATAGTAAGGATTTTCTAGCCTTTTCCTAGCTCAACTTCCAACTGCCACAGCGGCCGAACTAGGCTACCTACGACTTCTGTACACCTGTGGGTATGTGCTCTAGTGTCTATTAATCGAATCAGATACATTTGGAGTGCATCCGACGACATTGAAATTTTCGCCCAAAAAAATCAACAGTGTATAGTAAGGATTTTCTAGCCTTTTCCTAGCTCAACTTCCAACTGCCACAGCGGCCGAACTAGGCTACCTACGACTTCTGTACACCTGTGGGTATGTGCTCTAGTGTCTATTAATCGAATCAGATACATTTGGAGTGCATCCGACGACATTGAAATTTTCGCCCAAAAAAATCAACAGTGTATAGTAAGGATTTTCTAGCCTTTTCCTAGCTCAACTTCCAACTGCCACAGCTGCCGAACTAGGCTACCTACGACTTCTGTACACCTGTGGGTATGTGCTCTAGTGTCTATTAATCGAATCAGATACATTTGGAGTGCATCCGACGACATTGAAATTTTCGCCCAAAAAAATCAACAGTGTATAGTAAGGATTTTCTAGCCTTTTCCTAGCTCAACTTCCAACTGCCACAGCGGCCGAACTAGGCTACCTACGACTTCTGTACACCTGTGGGTATGTGCTCTAGTGTCTATTAATCGAATCAGATACATTTGGAGTGCATCCGACGACATTGAAATTTTCGCCCAAAAAAATCAACAGTGTATAGTAAGGATTTTCTAGCCTTTTCCTAGCTCAACTTCCAACTGCCACAGCGGCCGAACTAGGCTACCTACGACTTCTGTACACCTGTGGGTATGTGCTCTAGTGTCTATTAATCGAATCAGATACATTTGGAGTGCATCCGACGACATTGAAATTTTCGCCCAAAAAAATAAACAGTGTATAGTAAGGATTTTCTAGCCTTTTCCTAGCTCAACTTCCAACTGCCACAGCGGCCGAACTAGGCTACCTACGACTTCTGTACACCTGTGGGTATGTGCTCTAGTGTCTATTAATCGAATCAGATACATTTGGAGTGCATCCGACGACATTGAAATTTTCGCCCAAAAAAATCAACAGTGTATAGTAAGGATTTTCTAGCCTTTTCCTAGCTCAACTTCCAACTGCCACAGCTGCCGAACTAGGCTACCTACGACTTCTGTACACCTGTGGGTATGTGCTCTAGTGTCTATTAATCGAATCAGATACATTTGGAGTGCATCCGGCGACATCGAAATTTTCGCCCAAAAAAATCAACAGTGTATAGTAAGGATTTTCTAGCCTTTTCCTAGCTCAACTTCCAACTGCCACAGCGGCCGAACTAGGCTACCTACGACTTCTGTACACCGGTGGGTATGTGCTCTAGTGTCTATTAATCGAATCAGATACATTTGGAGTGCATCCGGCGACATCGAAATTTTCGCCCAAAAAAATCAACAGTGTATAGTAAGGATTTTCTAGCCTTTTCCTAGCTCAACTTCCAACTGCCACAGCTGCCGAACTAGGCTACCTACGACTTCTGTACACCTGTGGGTATGTGCTCTAGTGTCTATTAATCGAATCAGATACATTTGGAGTGCATCCGGCGACATCGAAATTTTCGCCCAAAAAAATCAACAGTGTATAGTAAGGATTTTCTAGCCTTTTCCTAGCTCAACTTCCAACTGCCACAGCGGCCGAACTAGGCTACCTACGACTTCTGTACACCTGTGGGTATGTGCTCTAGTGTCTATTAATCGAATCAGATACATTTGGAGTGCATCCGACGACATTGAAATTTTCGCCCAAAAAAATCAACAGTGTATAGTAAGGATTTTCTAGCCTTTTCCTAGCTCAACTTCCAACTGCGACAGCGGCCGAACTAGGCTACCTACGACTTCTGTACACCTGTGGGTATGTGCTCTAGTGTCTATTAATCGAATCAGATACATTTGGAGTGCATCCGACGACATTGAAATTTTCGCCCAAAAAAATCAACAGTGTATAGTAAGGATTTTCTAGCCTTTTCCTAGCTCAACTTCCAACTGCCACAGCGGCCGAACTAGGCTACCTACGACTTCTGTACACCTGTGGGTATGTGCTCTAGTGTCTATTAATCGAATCAGATACATTTGGAGTGCATCCGACGACATCGAAATTTTCGCCCAAAAAAATCAAGGATTTTCTAGCCTTTTCCTAGCTCAACTTCCAACTGCCACAGCGGCCGAACTAGGCTACCTACGACTTCTGTACACCTGTGGGTATGTGCTCTAGTGTCTATTAATCGAATCAGATACATTTGGAGTGCATCCGACGACATTGAAATTTTCGCCCAAAAAAATCAACAGTGTATAGTAAGGATTTTCTAGCCTTTTCCTAGCTCAACTTCCAACTGCCACAGCGGCCGAACTAGGCTACCTACGACCTCTGTACACCTGTGGGTATGTGCTCTAGTGTCTATTAATCGAATCAGATACATTTGGAGTGCATCCGACGACATTGAAATTTTCGCCCAAAAAAATCAACAGTGTATAGTAAGGATTTTCTAGCCTTTTCCTAGCTCAACTTCCAACTGCCACAGCGGCCGAACTATGCTACCTACGACTTCTGTACACCTGTGGGTATGTGCTCTAGTGTCTATTAATCGAATCAGATACATTTGGAGTGCATCCGACGACATTGAAATTTTCGCCCAAAAAAATCAACAGTGTATAGTAAGGATTTTCTAGCCTTTTCCTAGCTCAACTTCCAACTGCCACAGCGGCCGAACTAGGCTACCTACGACTTCTGTACACCTGTGGGTATGTGCTCTAGTGTCTATTAATCGAATCAGATACATTTGGAGTGCATCCGACGACATTGAAATTTTCGCCCAAAAAAATCAACAGTGTATAGTAAGGATTTTCTAGCCTTTTCCTAGCTCAACTTCCAACTGCCACAGCGGCCGAACTAGGCTACCTACGACTTCTGTACACCTGTGGGTATGTGCTCTAGTGTCTATTAATCGAATCAGATACATTTGGAGTGCATCCGACGACATTGAAATTTTCGCCCAAAAAAATCAACAGTGTATAGTAAGGATTTTCTAGCCTTTTCCTAGCTCAACTTCCAACTGCCACAGCGGCCGAACTAGGCTACCTACGACTTCTGTACACCTGTGGGTATGTGCTCTAGTGTCTATTAATCGAATCAGATACATTTGGAGTGCATCCGACGACATTGAAATTTTCGCCCAAAAAAATCAACAGTGTATAGTAAGGATTTTCTAGCCTTTTCCTAGCTCAACTTCCAACTGCCACAGCGGCCGAACTATGCTACCTACGACTTCTGTACACCTGTGGGTATGTGCTCTAGTGTCTATTAATCGAATCAGATACATTTGGAGTGCATCCGACGACATTGAAATTTTCGCCCAAAAAAATCAACAGTGTATAGTAAGGATTTTCTAGCCTTTTCCTAGCTCAACTTCCAACTGCCACAGCGGCCGAACTAGGCTACCTACGACTTCTGTACACCTGTGGGTATGTGCTCTAGTGTCTATTAATCGAATCAGATACATTTGGAGTGCATCCGACGACATTGAAATTTTCGCCCAAAAAAATCAACAGTGTATAGTAAGGATTTTCTAGCCTTTTCCTAGCTCAACTTCCAACTGCCACAGCGGCCGAACTAGGCTACCTACGACTTCTGTACACCTGTGGGTATGTGCTCTAGTGTCTATTAATCGAATCAGATACATTTGGAGTGCATCCGACGACATTGAAATTTTCGCCCAAAAAAATCAACAGTGTATAGTAAGGATTTTCTAGCCTTTTCCTAGCTCAACTTCCAACTGCCACAGCGGCCGAACTAGGCTACCTACGACTTCTGTACACCTGTGGGTATGTGCTCTAGTGTCTATTAATCGAATCAGATACATTTGGAGTGCATCCGACGACATTGAAATTTTCGCCCAAAAAAATCAACAGTGTATAGTAAGGATTTTCTAGCCTTTTCCTAGCTCAACTTCCAACTGCCACAGCGGCCGAACTAGGCTACCTACGACTTCTGTACACCTGTGGGTATGTGCTCTAGTGTCTATTAATCGAATCAGATACATTTGGAGTGCATCCGACGACATTGAAATTTTCGCCCAAAAAAATCAACAGTGTATAGTAAGGATTTTCTAGCCTTTTCCTAGCTCAACTTCCAACTGCCACAGCGGCCGAACTAGGCTACCTACGACTTCTGTACACCTGTGGGTATGTGCTCTAGTGTCTATTAATCGAATCAGATACATTTGGAGTGCATCCGACGACATTGAAATTTTCGCCCAAAAAAATCAACAGTGTATAGTAAGGATTTTCTAGCCTTTTCCTAGCTCAACTTCCAACTGCCACAGCGGCCGAACTAGGCTACCTACGACTTCTGTACACCTGTGGGTATGTGCTCTAGTGTCTATTAATCGAATCAGATACATTTGGAGTGCATCCGACGACATTGAAATTTTCGCCCAAAAAAATCAACAGTGTATAGTAAGGATTTTCTAGCCTTTTCCTAGCTCAACTTCCAACTGCCACAGCGGCCGAACTAGGCTACCTACGACTTCTGTACACCTGTGGGTATGTGCTCTAGTGTCTATTAATCGAATCAGATACATTTGGAGTGCATCCGACGACATTGAAATTTTCGCCCAAAAAAATCAACAGTGTATAGTAAGGATTTTCTAGCCTTTTCCTAGCTCAACTTCCAACTGCCACAGCGGCCGAACTAGGCTACCTACGACTTCTGTACACCTGTGGGTATGTGCTCTAGTGTCTATTAATCGAATCAGATACATTTGGAGTGCATCCGACGACATTGAAATTTTCGCCCAAAAAAATCAACAGTGTATAGTAAGGATTTTCTAGCCTTTTCCTAGCTCAACTTCCAACTGCCACAGCGGCCGAACTAGGCTACCTACGACTTCTGTACACCTGTGGGTATGTGCTCTAGTGTCTATTAATCGAATCAGATACATTTGGAGTGCATCCGACGACATTGAAATTTTCGCCCAAAAAAATCAACAGTGTATAGTAAGGATTTTCTAGCCTTTTCCTAGCTCAACTTCCAACTGCCACAGCGGCCGAACTAGGCTACCTACGACTTCTGTACACCTGTGGGTATGTGCTCTAGTGTCTATTAATCGAATCAGATACATTTGGAGTGCATCCGACGACATTGAAATTTTCGCCCAAAAAAATCAACAGTGTATAGTAAGGATTTTCTAGCCTTTTCCTAGCTCAACTTCCAACTGCCACAGCGGCCGAACTAGGCTACCTACGACTTCTGTACACCTGTGGGTATGTGCTCTAGTGTCTATTAATCGAATCAGATACATTTGGAGTGCATCCGACGACATTGAAATTTTCGCCCAAAAAAATCAACAGTGTATAGTAAGGATTTTCTAGCCTTTTCCTAGCTCAACTTCCAACTGCCACAGCGGCCGAACTAGGCTACCTACGACTTCTGTACACCTGTGGGTATGTGCTCTAGTGTCTATTAATCGAATCAGATACATTTGGAGTGCATCCGACGACATTGAAATTTTCGCCCAAAAAAATCAACAGTGTATAGTAAGGATTTTCTAGGATTTTCCTAGCTCAACTTCCAACTGCCACAGCGGCCGAACTAGGCTACCTACGACTTCTGTACACCTGTGGGTATGTGCTCTAGTGTCTATTAATCGAATCAGATACATTTGGAGTGCATCCGACGACATTGAAATTTTCGCCCAAAAAAATCGACAGTGTATAGTAAGGATTTTCTAGCCTTTTCCTAGCTCAACTTCCAACTGCCACAGCGGCCGAACTAGGCTACCTACGACTTCTGTACACCTGTGGGTATGTGCTCTAGTGTCTATTAATCGAATCAGATACATTTGGAGTGCATCCGACGACATTGAAATTTTCGCCCAAAAAAATCAACAGTGTATAGTAAGGATTTTCTAGCCTTTTCCTAGCTCAACTTCCAACTGCCACAGCGGCCGAACTAGGCTACCTACGACTTCTGTACACCTGTGGGTATGTGCTCTAGTGTCTATTAATCGAATCAGATACATTTGGAGTGCATCCGACGACATTGAAATTTTCGCCCAAAAAAATCAACAGTGTATAGTAAGGATTTTCTAGCCTTTTCCTAGCTCAACTTCCAACTGCCACAGCGGCCGAACTAGGCTACATACGACTTCTGTACACCTGTGGGTATGTGCTCTAGTGTCTATTAATCGAATCAGATACATTTGGAGTGCATCCGACGACATTGAAATTTTCGCCCAAAAAAATCAACAGTGTATAGTAAGGATTTTCTAGCCTTTTCCTAGCTCAACTTCCAACTGCCACAGCGGCCGAACTAGGCTACCTACGACTTCTGTACACCTGTGGGTATGTGCTCTAGTGTCTATTAATCGAATCAGATACATTTGGAGTGCATCCGACGACATTGAAATTTTCGCCCAAAAAAATCAACAGTGTATAGTAAGGATTTTCTAGGATTTTCCTAGCTCAACTTCCAACTGCCACAGCGGCCGAACTAGGCTACCTACGACTTCTGTACACCTGTGGGTATGTGCTCTAGTGTCTATTAATCGAATCAGATACATTTGGAGTGCATCCGACGACATTGAAATTTTCGCCCAAAAAAATCAACAGTGTATAGTAAGGATTTTCTAGCCTTTTCCTAGCTCAACTTCCAACTGCCACAGCGGCCGAACTAGGCTACCTACGACTTCTGTACACCTGTGGGTATGTGCTCTAGTGTCTATTAATCGAATCAGATACATTTGGAGTGCATCCGACGACATTGAAATTTTCGCCCAAAAAAATCAACAGTGTATAGTAAGGATTTTCTAGGATTTTCCTAGCTCAACTTCCAACTGCCACAGCGGCCGAACTAGGCTACCTACGACTTCTGTACACCTGTGGGTATGTGCTCTAGTGTCAATTAATCGAATCAGATACATTTGGAGTGCATCCGACGACATTGAAATTTTCGCCCAAAAAAATCAACAGTGTATAGTAAGGATTTTCTAGCCTTTTCCTAGCTCAACTTCCAACTGCCACAGCGGCCGAACTAGGCTACCTACGACTTCTGTACACCTGTGGGTATGTGCTCTAGTGTCAATTAATCGAATCAGATACATTTGGAGTGCATCCGACGACATTGAAATTTTCGCCCAAAAAAATCAACAGTGTATAGTAAGGATTTTCTAGCCTTTTCCTAGCTCAACTTCCAACTGCCACAGCGGCCGAACTAGGCTACCTACGACTTCTGTACACCTGTGGGTATGTGCTCTAGTGTCAATTAATCGAATCAGATACATTTGGAGTGCATCCGACGACATTGAAATTTTCGCCCAAAAAAATCAACAGTGTATAGTAAGGATTTTCTAGCCTTTTCCTAGCTCAACTTCCAACTGCCACAGCGGCCGAACTAGGCTACCTACGACTTCTGTACACCTGTGGGTATGTGCTCTAGTGTCTATTAATCGAATCAGATACATTTGGAGTGCATCCGACGACATTGAAATTTTCGCCCAAAAAAATCAACAGTGTATAGTAAGGATTTTCTAGCCTTTTCCTAGCTCAACTTCCAACTGCCACAGCTGCCGAACTAGGCTACCTACGACTTCTGTACACCTGTGGGTATGTGCTCTAGTGTCAATTAATCGAATCAGATACATTTGGAGTGCATCCGACGACATTGAAATTTTCGCCCAAAAAAATCAACAGTGTATAGTAAGGATTTTCTAGCCTTTTCCTAGCTCAACTTCCAACTGCCACAGCGGCCGAACTAGGCTACCTACGACTTCTGTACACCTGTGGGTATGTGCTCTAGTGTCTATTAATCGAATCAGATACATTTGGAGTGCATCCGACGACATTGAAATTTTCGCCCAAAAAAATCAACAGTGTATAGTAAGGATTTTCTAGCCTTTTCCTAGCTCAACTTCCAACTGCCACAGCGGCCGAACTAGGCTACCTACGACTTCTGTACACCTGTGGGTATGTGCTCTAGTGTCTATTAATCGAATCAGATACATTTGGAGTGCATCCGACGACATTGAAATTTTCGCCCAAAAAAATCAACAGTGTATAGTAAGGATTTTCTAGCCTTTTCCTAGCTCAACTTCCAACTGCCACAGCGGCCGAACTAGGCTACCTACGACTTCTGTACACCTGTGGGTATGTGCTCTAGTGTCTATTAATCGAATCAGATACATTTGGAGTGCATCCGACGACATTGAAATTTTCGCCCAAAAAAATCAACAGTGTATAGTAAGGATTTTCTAGCCTTTTCCTAGCTCAACTTCCAACTGCCACAGCGGCCGAACTAGGCTACCTACGACTTCTGTACACCTGTGGGTATGTGCTCTAGTGTCAATTAATCGAATCAGATACATTTGGAGTGCATCCGACGACATTGAAATTTTCGCCCAAAAAAATCAACAGTGTATAGTAAGGATTTTCTAGCCTTTTCCTAGCTCAACTTCCAACTGCCACAGCGGCCGAACTAGGCTACCTACGACTTCTGTACACCTGTGGGTATGTGCTCTAGTGTCTATTAATCGAATCAGATACATTTGGAGTGCATCCGACGACATTGAAATTTTCGCCCAAAAAAATCAACAGTGTATAGTAAGGATTTTCTAGGATTTTCCTAGCTCAACTTCCAACTGCCACAGCGGCCGAACTAGGCTACCTACGACTTCTGTACACCTGTGGGTATGTGCTCTAGTGTCTATTAATCGAATCAGATACATTTGGAGTGCATCCGACGACATTGAAATTTTCGCCCAAAAAAATCAACAGTGTATAGTAAGGATTTTCTAGCCTTTTCCTAGCTCAACTTCCAACTGCCACAGCGGCCGAACTAGGCTACCTACGACTTCTGTACACCTGTGGGTATGTGCTCTAGTGTCTATTAATCGAATCAGATACATTTGGAGTGCATCCGACGACATTGAAATTTTCGCCCAAAAAAATCAACAGTGTATAGTAAGGATTTTCTAGCCTTTTCCTAGCTCAACTTCCAACTGCCACAGCGGCCGAACTAGGCTACCTACGACTTCTGTACACCTGTGGGTATGTGCTCTAGTGTCTATTAATCGAATCAGATACATTTGGAGTGCATCCGACGACATTGAAATTTTCGCCCAAAAAAATCAACAGTGTATAGTAAGGATTTTCTAGGATTTTCCTAGCTCAACTTCCAACTGCCACAGCGGCCGAACTAGGCTACCTACGACTTCTGTACACCTGTGGGTATGTGCTCTAGTGTCTATTAATCGAATCAGATACATTTGGAGTGCATCCGACGACATCGAAATTTTCGCCTACTAAAAAATGGAATTGGGGGACAGCTGATGAGTCGAAGGAAGTATTGGCAGACGAGATTGATTTAAGAGCAATATCAGTTTCCGTCTCCATCCCTTTCCTCAGTGGCGGAACGCAACCCAAATTCGGGACATTCTCACACGTTCGGCGTTGCTAATCCACCCGCACCCCGATTTTTTCTCTTCCCCCAGCCAGAGTTTACTTTTCATGCGAATATCCTTTTTGGCGAACTTATTCGAAACATTTTTTGCAAGGAAGCGCCTTCGCCTCTCTCTCTCTCTCTCTCTCTCTCTCGCCGCACACACTTGATGCCATGCTATGGCATCACGCACCGGGATATGCTCTTAATGCTGACATTTGCTGTTGCGTTCGTTCGTTTCCCTGCTAATATGCTAATGTCCTCCGCCCATGGATCCCCCCCCTCCCAACGCACCCCCATCAGCGTCGATTTACAATGAAATTCATGAAGTTATAATTTGAGCAAAATTATTGGCTGCCTTTCAAAAGGAGGCAAAAATATGGAAAGGACCACCCCCCCCCCCCCCCCCCCCCCCATGCACCACATCCTGGATATGCAAAAAGCTAAAACGAAAAAAAAAGGATATTGGCAGGGCTGTAGAATATTCGATGTACGCACTCGTCGACGGTGCGCTGCTATGTGGGTGGGGGTGGGTGTTTTTTTTTTTTTTTGCTCCGGAAGGGAATGACCCTTTTTTGGTTAAAATATGGATAACGGTACTTGTATGACGATAAATTTGAATATAATGACTCTGTGGAGGTTAGACGAAGTTATTCCGCTGGAAGCCGCCGGTGAAGGCCGGGCCGAGAGGGGATTATTGATTTCCTTGCGCGCTGCTCCTTCAGAGATTTTTTCCCGAAGTTCGCAGAGTCGCCGTGCCTCGGCTGAAAGTGTCGAAGAGGATAGGCTTAACCTGAGGGAATTCGAGGGTAATTTCAATTTTAATTCGATTTGTTCAAGGAAATTGTAAAGGGATCAAGGTGGGTTGGTTGTTTTTTTTTTGACAAATTTTCCCTTCTGGTGTAGAGGGAGGCAAGTTCTGGGATGAGATTGGATGTTTTTTTGGGACGGCGGCATATGTACGTGGAAGCAAATCAATTGTGTCCCCTTTAAAGATGCTAATGAAGTCCTCTTTTGAGATTGTTCGCCTTTCTCTGGTCTGTTTGACCGGGGCTCGAGGTGGGTTTACAAATAAAGAAGTGACTTGGATCACAACACAAGTGGTTGCTGAGAAGCAAAGCCCTGGCCTTCTACGGGATGTAGCGTCTCCCATATCATACATCAATGCATTGTGAACAGATTAGTGCGCCTAGGCCTTCGGCCGACTCCGACAGGTGAAGCTTGGGAAGGTTTCCTTGAGAGGAATACTAATACTGATCGTTGACAGTGACTCGAAGGTGATGTGGAGCCGGGATTTATGAAGTTTGAGTCGGGAATTGAAGT